>CM052700.1:103985556-104027680 GCA_028551405.1 Uromys caudimaculatus
ATGTCAACACCGGTTCTGAACGTCTAATCTTTTACTACCTGTAGGGACAGGTGGATTCGGGAGTTGCTGCCGGCAGGGAAGGCCAGATTCTTTCAAGGTTAGGATTGTGCAATGGAGAGTATCTTTTGAAGCCACAGGAGGGGGTCAGAGCAGCATGTTCACAGAGCTCATTTCTCTGAACTCTCCCTGTACAGGAACTTATTTACTTGACCAAAGCGATGTCTGAGCCAGCATATAGCATAGAGCTGGGTCTCCAGAGAGCGGCCATTACCAGTCTGTAGTTAAGCCAACCATTCCTTTTTAGTAGGGACCTTCTTTTTAGCGTTTTCCTGAGGTGTTGGTCTGAAGCACTTGTTTTAACAGCTCTTTTTAAACGGCGCCTTTGTTTTTAATGTCCAAGGGGAAAAATGAGAATAGTTTTTCACTATCCAGTAAGAAGGGGCAGTAAGCAGCCCTTCCCCAGGTTGTAATGACAAGGCTGCTGAGCTTGCGTCTGGGACTGCAACCAGACAAGGGGAAGTTTGAGGAGCTGGGGGTATTTTTAGCTGATCAGGCCTGCTGTGAAACTGATTCCTCCCCCTCCTGCAGTTCCAACAGGAGCACTCTTCAGTCTGAATGTCTTACCTGCCGTTTCAGACACACGTGAGAAGGGCGTGCATTGCTAAGGTGAGGGAGAAGCAGCTTTTGAACCCATTTGGGTGGGCATGGCACCCTGCATCGAGCATCCCTCCATTCTGCCAAGTGTGTGGTGTGAACAGAAGCCCTTTTGCAGAGCTGTGGTTTACTCCAAAGTCTCTCTGAGCTGGAGGATTCTGTTTCCAGTGGTCCTTTCCCACCCGCTGCTCTGTCTGCTCTGAGGCCCTCACATGGGAATGATGGGCCTGCTCAGTACTTTTAGATACACTGACTTAAGCAACAAGGGGCATGAATTAAAACTTTCTACCAGAGTACAAGTGGAACTCCTGAGGTGATTTCTGCGGGACCCTCCCTGGGACTGTGGGCAGCCTCTGGAGTCAACTGTGATAGTCGGAAGGTTCTTTCCACGTAGGGGGTTTTACTACCCTTTTTTATTTGCATGGTGGCTGGCCCTGCTGGCCACCCCAGCCTGTGGTACTGTGGAGTAGTGCTGGGACAGGATCAGGAAGCTCTAAGCCCTCCCTCTTTTCCAGCTGCCTACCTCTCCCATGTATGGAATTCACAGACCGGCTGCCTCTGGACTAAGCTCTGAGCACATCTGAGTCACATGTGCATTATCGTCCTGACCTTCCCCCTCTGGGAAGGGCTAGAAACCCTCCTCCAAGGTGGCCGTGTGTGAAAGGCCTGCATAGTGATTGGCCTTTTCTAGAAAGGCTAAGTCACAGACGCCTGTTCTAGGCGCGGAGTTCAGTTACTGTCCTCTCCCTCTCCAGACTGTTGCCAAGTAGCAGATCCCAAGTAACTAGAATGTTCTCTTAGAGATCCAGGCCAAGGGAGGACAAGCTGGGGAAGCCAGAGGGCTGGGACTGGGGAGCCTAGTTAGGTTCTCAAGTCCTTCCTTCTCCTCCTCCTCCACCTCTACATGAAGAAGGAAGGCAGCCTTTATCACAGCAGGAAAAGGAGCCACCCCGGGGCGCAAGTAGTATTGCATAGGAGGCAGCCTCTCCCTGGGTTGAAGGTGTTGAGGAATAGAGACTGGGGCTTGTAAAGTCGGCCTCACCTGCCTGGATGTTGTGCCCCAAGCCAGAAGGGGTGGAGTCAGACACAGCCTCTACCTGCTTGCCTTTCCCTGGAGGTGACCTCTCATTAGAACTCCCTGTGCTCAGCCCGTATTGTTTCCTACAGGCTCAGCCATTTGTTGTGTGCATAGCCAGCAAGTCAGAGGCTGCTGCTGCCAACACTCACCCCAGGCACTCCTCACCCAAGACCCACTGCCTGCCCAGGGATACTGCCTGGTTTTCAGTAGGAGAGAAGTGTTCACGTAGTGAGCATTGAGCTTTATAACCTCTCTGGCATTCCTGTGGAATTGATGTAGTTCTGCCCTTTGGTGAGTGGGCGCCCCATTCCCTCCAGTTTAGTAGATGGCTCTAATTTTACACTGCATTGGCTGTGTGAGACTGCCACCTGGTGGCCAGCACTAAGCAATGTTTAACTTGCTTCGTGCTCTGTGAAGGGATGCTTTAACAGTGACCTCTGACACACTCACTTTACACATACACATCGTTCCAGCTTAAGGACTTAGCATTTCTGCTTTGGCATCTGTATAATCTGCATTTTAGTTTATTTGACTTCAGAGTCACTTTCCATACCTTTTTCTACACTGCTCCAGGCAAATCGGTTTTTTCCTGGCTCTCTGAGTTCCAGGCTCTCAGGAGACCTGCCAAGCCCCTCTGCCCCACAGTGCTTTCCCAACTTACCTGACTGATGAACACGCCTCTGACAGTCATCTCAGGTACCACCTCCCCGTCTCGGCTTCCCTCTTTCCAGCCCTGGCTCACTTCCCTCAGCATGCCTCAGCTCCTTTTTGGAAGAAAAAGAAAGAAACGGAAAGCCAAATGGCTGGACGGAGAAGAGGGAGGGGAAAACCTGAGAGGATTTAACAACTGTATTATAATCAGATGTTTTTCTTCTTCACAAGCTACTTGAAAGTAGAGCCTGCCTTTTGTCTCTGGGTCCCTATGTAATAGGATCGCGCCTGCCATCTGACCATTGCTCACTGGCTATGTGGAGGAATAAAGGCAAGAGGTCTTCTTTGAAGTGATGGAGCTTAGAAAAATGTAGGGGGGTGCCCATGGCGCTGAGAGACTGGCTGGAAGCGGGGGCGGGTTGCTGAAGCTAACGGATGAGTATCGCTCACACACCTCATGGCAGCACTGCATGGAAGGGGTCTACAGGCACCCCCAGTACTGTTTGAAACTTTTCCTTATTCAGACCCCCTCAGTGACTCTTGAGTCCTGGGCTCCCAACAAACGACCCAAACCTACCTGTGGTCTATTCCCAAACTTGAGGACTTAGTAATGACCGGATGATGACGTGCTCATTTGATATGCTGTGCAGCAAACGCACTTCCTGGGGGTTCTGGAAGTGTTCAGTTGAACCCTCTGAGGGTAACCGTAGGAACCATCAGTACAGTTTGGGATACACACTAGGGATACATTCGGGAGAGTGACAACAGAGAAGAGAATATCACAAGGCAGCTTGTGATTGATGCCTAAGGAAATGTGGTAGCAGTTAAACAAAATACCTATAAAAGGTGCCTTTCTCCTATAAAGGTCCTCACTCCAGACCCACCCTGCAGTCTCTCCCCCCTCACACAGATGTCACACTTCACACCTGGTAAGTGTTCAGCCTTCCTATAAAGCTCTTGGACCCCCGAGCTGCAGACAGACTGCAGCAGATGCCATGTGTAGTTTAGTACACGTGGGCACCAGTCAGGCCTTCCATCCATCTCCCTTCCTTGTCAGACCGGTTCTTTGCATTTTTATATAAACAGCCCCGAGGCCACAGTAAAGCCTCCAGCCCTCTAGGCAGAACCAGCTACTTCCTCTCAGAGCTTCGTTCTACTTGTAAAGCACACCTCCGTTCTGTGACTGACCTCTAACTGTGACCTGCCTCCACAAGGGACCGGGTCACTCTCTCTCTCTTTGTAGCCCAAGCACTTGACACAATGTCTGGCACACACTACGGACATGGAAAAAAAAAAAAAAAAAGCCAGGGAACATCGGTTGGTTTGACACGGTCAAATCAGAAGAGGCGACGTGTCAGAATGGGTTTGGGGAGTTCTTACAGAACAAGTACGAATTGTCATAACTGGACAGCGGAAGTTCTTTACATTTACATGATCGAAGAGTTTTAAGAAAGACTTTCAGGCAGAAGAGCTCAGTGCCCAAGCTTTCTGCCAACCCAGCATGTGTCTGGAACAGACTAGGAGGGGAGAAGCCAGGTGTGGGCAACAGGTGGTCTTCCTGGCAGAGGGCTTGTCTAAAGGCGGGGGAATGCCCTGGGGTCACTAGATTTCACCATCGAAAGGCCTTAGGCATGCTCAGATGTCTGGCAGCCAGTATGTGCAGTTACCTCTTTAGAAACCTCCAGGACCTTCTCAGTTGGCAAGGATAACCCAGGGTCATCTAGACAGGGTCTCAGGTAGGCCATGCTGGCCTCTAACTTTGATATTGTGACTGGGTCTAGCCTTGATCTCCGAATCCTCCTCCCCACATTTCCCAAAGTGTTAGAGTTTCTGGATGGGCCATTATGAGCTACTTCAGAGTCATCTTTTTAAAGCACAAGTTGCCTGTCCTGCGGCCCTGCCTTCATTTCCTGTAGTGCTATTCACCTTGGTGCCCTCTTTGTGGCCTTGTGACCCACGTTGCCTAGGCTGTAGGTGTGAAGCCCCCTTAGCCACTGGACTAGCTCCTTTTCTTCTAAAAACAAAGATTTTCCTTCAGGTGCTGCCTCCAGCCTGGCTCTGTGCTGTCCTTTGGTCCCCCTGCCCTCGTGACTGTAATGACCTGGAAAGCAGCAGCACACAGGCAGCAGGTGGACCTCCTGAGCTGAGTCACCGCCCTGGGAACAGTGCCCTGGTGAGGCCATCCCAGGCTTACTGGGTCCTCTCCATCTGGCCTAGGAGCCCGTGAGGGCTTCTTGTGTGTGACAGAGATGGCAGAGGAAATGGAAATTTTCTGGCAGAGCACACCCAAGGTTTCCCCACAATTATAGTTATGGTCCGTGGTCGGTCATCTTACTTCAGCACTCCAGAATTATCCACTTACAGATGTCTTTTAGAAATAGAAGAGAAGGAATTTTAAAATGGTGTTTTGTTTGAACTTGTGGTTTAAGAGAATGGAAGAACAGTGACACAGGGAGAGATACAAGCCATTTGATACTCTATAAACAATGTAAAAATGAGGTTCAAGCTATTGGGGGCCTGGGCATGCTCCATAGACAACCGTGCACACACGTGTGGATGCCACTTCTCCTCACCAACCTTACAGCTTTGACAGGACCTGTCAGTTAACCGGAAGCTGACTCTTGACTAGGCTAGCTGGCCAGCAGACTCTTGAGTCACCCGTCCCAGCGATGGACTTAAAGGAGTGCACAGCCACACCTAGCTTTCTGGGTGCTGGAGATTTGAATTCTGATCCTTGTGCTTATGGAATAAGGTCTCTTACCCACTGAGCCATCTCCCCGGCCCTGGGTTCATTTGTTTTTTCTTTTAGTTTATTTATTAGTAGGCACTCTGGTGGTTGCTTTAAAAAGTCCAGGTGCTTATCATGTATTCCCAAAGCAAAAGAAGAAAAAGTGGTCCTTTTGAAAGTTCCTTTTTACAGATGCTTAGCTTATTCACCACACCAGTCTATACCAAATCCTCAGCCATAAAGTAACATCCCTCTTTGTCCGAGACATGAGCAGCAAAAGAAAACATGCTGGTCTGACTGACCACCCAGTCATGTCAGCCAATCAGAGCCTTCCAAAACAACACAGAAAACACTCATGACTGAACCCTGACTGTTAGGAAGTATTACTAACTCTCTTGCAATAAAGCCATTTTAAAAGTGCCTGATGTAAATATTTCACCAGATTAACTGTGGTGTCCCCCGGGGGCTTCTGGAAAGGGAGGAAAGATGTCAGGGTTCTTGCTTTCCAAGCATTGAGGTTCTTTTAACTATTGAAGGTTAAGATCGTTTCTGTTTCTGACCACATACCCCGTGTGAGCCGTAAATTCTGCTGAGCCCAGGTGTCCTGAAGGGTAAAGCCATCACTGTCTTCACCAATGCTCCTTCAGCTCTGGGTGTTTGTGCTCAACTGGGGACCAGACTGGGCCCCACCACAACTTTGAGCTGCTCCTCTAAACTCAGACACCAGGTTGCAAACCACAGCGTTGACTGTGGTCCAGAGGCTGGGGCTTATTTTTCTGTTTGCCTTCTGTGTGCATAAAATATAAAAATGGCTGAGAGGTTTTCTAGTCTCCCTGCTCCCTCTTCCTCACAGTGCTGGGCATGGAACCAGCACAGGATCCAGAACCAGACTGGATTCTTCGACCTTTGATGTCAGGTTGTCCACAGTTAACCACAGTTGGTGAAGTTTGAGGGCAGGCAGTTGTGTAGACTTCAGTCTCCAGATGCACTGAGCCGGAGGCATGCAGTCCAGGGGAGGAAGGGGCTCATTGGAAGGAAAGAGGCTCCGTCATCTTGGGACCTAGGAGAGAACCGACCTGATTTTGCATAGAGGTTATAGAAAAGCCAGTCTTGGTGATCACATGGTATCACTGAGCATTGGGCACCAAAATGCCCAGGTGACGTTCTGTGTCATTGCACCATACAAAGAGTCCTCCACAGGGTCTGGGGACTTAGGCGCTGTCTGGTTAAAAGACAAAGGCTTCAGCAGGCATGGGTTTGTTTATCTTGCCTTTCTGAAGTTGAAGCCAACATTCTTAATGGTTTTGAATGATTCAGAGGTCTTCTTTTTTGGCACAGTGGCTTTCAGGCCTGGGCTAAAATCTCTTCAGGTAAAGTTCAAAGACAAACCATCCTCACACTCAGTGTCCTTTGGTAGAATCATCTCTTTTTTTTTTTTTTTTTTTTTTTTTTTTTTGAGAGAGGGAAAAACTATGAAAAGTGGCTTGCTTTACTTCAGACAAAGACCAGCGAGGGGGGGCTTTAGCCGCCAGAGGTCATGGATATGGGAGAGAAGACAGTCCCAGACAGGCCCCTGAGTCTAGAGCCTAGGACTCCCAGTCCAAACTGCAGAAGAGGCTCCTGCCTGTCCTTGACTTTTGCCAGAAGAGACAGCTTGCCCTTTGAGGAAGATTCTGGATGGAAAAGGAAAGCCTCATTCAGTACAGAGTGGAACAGACCTGTATGCGCTATGAGCAGCCTTTTCAGACGCCCGTGAAGGGGTTACCCGTGTGTTTCCCTTTTATTAACTCTTGGGGAGAGAGAGACAGAGTGAGAGTGTGTCTGTCCCTCTGCCAGAATTGGACTCCACATACCTTTTGTGGGTTTTTCCTTTTAGATGAGAGCTTATGCCACAGTAGTTCTTAATAAAAACAAACCTTCCCCCTGGATAAAGAATTGAGCAGTGTTCTTAGAACATTCTGTACTGCAGGGCCCGAGTCCATGTCCTATTTAGAAGATGCTCTGGGCACTTGGAAGTGCCCACGGGGCAGATAAGGCAGAGGGGGAAATCTGGGAAAGAGAGTGGGGTTGAGGACAGCCCTGGGGGAGCCCTGACTCACCCCTTGCTCCTCAGCTGAGGCCTCAATGAGGCAGCCTCCAGGAAGACTCATTCCCTTGTAAACCTAGGAGTGACCAGCCACCCCTGCTGTGCTGAGGAACATGCCACACAGGCCTAATGGACAAGCTCCAGGAGACACCAGACCACAGGCAGAGCCATGCACCTGGAGACTACCTGTGCACCACGGTCACAGAGGAAGGACATGAGCTGAGGTTCAGCACCCAGAAGAGCACACTGGCACCCGGCCACCAGCCTTTCCTTCGTGAGCATGTAAGACAGCATAATGCTGCCTTTATTTGTATAAGAACAGTAACCTGAGCCAAGAGATTAATTTGTCTAAGGAGAAAATTAAGTCAAAGACATGGGATTTGTACCCAGATCTTGCCATGAAGCTGTCCTGTGAGTAAATCCTAGACCTGACCTTCTAAGTAGAACTTTAAAAAAGCTGTGCCTCGTGCCCTATAATGTTCTCATAATGGCCTCGTTATTGCAAGGCTAGCTTTCCCTGGAGCACGTAAACCCAGCTTGTCAGCATGAAGGGGAGGCGCTCCCACACAGCCATCCTTGGCTCTAGTAACGCTCAGTATGGTATTTTCCTCCTCGGAAGCCATGGAACCCATGTGGAAGGAGGCCATCTTGTTTAGTCCTGGCATGATTCTGGAAAACAGTAACGATGTCCCTGACCCCAGCACCCGTATTGTCTAAATATCTAAGATAGGTAATTTATTTTACGGTAATTTTGTTTTTAAAGAAAAACCTGCTGAAGAAAAGGGCCTGGCCAGTGAGCCACCCGCGTGTCCATGGAGGCCTTTCCTGGAACCCCTCTCCCTGGAAGCAGAGTTTGTCATGGGATACAAAGAAACTAAGTGGAGGATCAGCAGTAGCCACTCAACCCAAGTCTTCATGGGTTTTGTTTTGTATAAACATGCATCTCTAGGCCAGAAGAGGTACTGGATCCCTTGAAGCTAAGCTCTAGGCAGTTGTGAGCCACCCGACTTGGGTGCAGAGAACTAAGCTACGGGCCTGAGAAAGTAACCAGCGTTCTTAGCTGCTGAGCCACCTCCAGCCCCTACCATGTCTTTTTCTTTTCCTACAGAAGGGCCTTAACGTGACCACATCTGCCAAGTAGACAGATTTGGGCTGGAGGCTTCGCCTGCTCCCTGTCCTGGCCTCCTCTTCCTCTGCCATTTTTTGTGAGGCCAAATGTCCTCAGAGTTACAAGGAACATTTCTTTGCCCTAGTTGTGCTTTAAAAGTTACTTTGCTGTGAGTGTGGTTTTGGGGGCTGGTGACTCAGTGACTTCCTTTGCCTTCTAAAAGGAGTCAGGAAACGACAAGAGCCAGTGCTGGGCTGAAAGGGCCTCTATATATAGGATAACTACAAGCTTTTCTCCTCTAGCCAAATCAAATCGGACCCTGACAGCCCATTGCAGCCATCCTGGGACACTCAGAAGGCGCTGACTCCTATCCCTTCAGTCTCATTCTTTCCCTCTGTACAGGACAAGGAACAGCACACCCTTGGGAATGCTTATCGAAGCCCCACACTCTGTCCTGACCTGGGTCCTCTGTCACAGTGTTTATCCCCTGGCCTAATGCTATCTGTAGTATCTTCTGATTGTAACCCCAAGGTGGCTAGCACCGTGTTCTGCTCACTTTCCTGTCCTTGGCACAGAGCTTGCACAGGTTAGACCCTAATAAGCATTTACTGCTTCTCACCTTCCCCTCATAAAATCCGTGTTTCTTCTCATCTCCGGCCTTCCCCCTTCCCAGCTAACCTCTGGGTGAGGCAGGGTGGATACACACATTGGTTCTCACACACCTTCTGACACCATGTTACCTCTGGACCTTGCAGACCAACTTCCCAAAGACAGTGTTCCCTGTTTGTCAGCTTTGACAACTCTCCCATTCCCTCCCTACGGTTCCTTCCCCGCCTGCCTGTGCTGCCTTCTGGGAGTCTAGCTCAGAGCCTTGTCCGCCCAGAAGCATCTTCTGCCCAGTCGGTCAGCCACTTGGACCCACCCAATCCAGAGTGACATCTGTGCCCTGACAGTGTGACACCAAAGCCCCAGCAAGGTCCTGTCTGCCTCATGCTGTAGAGTTCATCCTGCAGTTGGATTACAGGGTCAGGGTCAGACACAGTGCATTCTCTGCCTGGGTCTTTTGCTAGTGTTCTCCAGCATTGCTGGTGAATGCCCTGGTTGACTGTAGGAGGTCTGCTCTGGAGAGGTAGACCATAAGACCACGTTGCATTGCTATTGGCTAATCTACTTACAAAAGACATGGCATGTCGCTCCCACGTGCATGGCTTAGAGGGACTGGCACCTCCTGTGTTTGCCTGCGTTACACCTTTTCTTTCTGTCTGGTACCTGTTCCTTTGACACTATTTATAATTGACTTATACTGAACTCATTCCTCCAGCCCCTGGAGTACCAGGAACCTGTGAAGCTATAGGCTTGAGTAGGCGGGTCAGAATAGCCAGAGTACCTCCGTCTGTTTCAGATCTTAATGTCTTTTACCCAACTCTTGATCCCTTGTTTTGACATCCTTTGGCCTGGCCTTGACCTCCACAGAAACCTCCAGAGCTACCCACAGCCTTTGGTTACTAACGCCCAATCCTGTTGCAGGCATTTCATGATCTTCTCATCCTGTTGTATGTAGATACTTAAAATGTAGATACTTATCTGAAACGTTAGCTGTGCCAGCCACTCACACCAGGAAAGGGAGACATTTATTGAAAGCTGCCTGGGGGCAGGGTAGGGATGGGGGCTAGAGAGAGGAGAGAGAGAATTCGTTTTGAGACAGTAATACTGTGTAGTCCAGATAATCCTCCTGCCTCAGCTCCCCGAGTGCTGGGCTTGCAGATGTGTGCCATGCACAGCTTTCTTTTTCTTAGTTTTCACAACTCTCATAGTTAACCCTCTGAAAGGGTTAAGCTTGCCTGAGGCTGTGTAACAAGCGGCAGAGGAGAAATTGACATCTGGAGCTTCCTAATCCAGGGCTTACACTGTTTATCCTTCTGATCCCAGGTGAAAGGCGCTATCGTCTGAGAGGTCCCTTTATGACACTTGACAGAGGGCAGCATACATGCCCTGGCACTCAGCAGGCTGCCGCTCCTGAGGAGGAGTGAAAGGAGAGGTGCTTGTTGGTAGGTCTGGTTCTGAGGCAAGCTCCTCCCTCTGCAGAATCCAGAGGCAGCCAGAGTCCCCTCCCTCCGTGGCTCTGCTCCTCTCTTCTCCCTGTAGTTGGGTACATTGTGAGCCTCGCTTCAGTTCTGCCCTTAGATCGAACTTTGATGAGCTGCCTTGACAGCAAGTTCTCAAGGAGGAGACAGGGAGGTGGAAGAGAGACTGCAGGCGATCTGTCAAGCCAGACCCTTTTGTGTGAGGAAACTCACAGGCTCCTGCAGTTTTCTTCTTGGCAGAAACTGGACTGGGTGTGTAACCCACCGCCTACAAAGCTACTGTCAGCTGCCATTGGACTCCCAGGTTCTCTGGGGGAAGAGGATGAATTACACCTACTCTGTAATTAGGCTTTCTCAAACACTGACCTAGGAGGCTCTTCGCCAACTTAAATGCAGTAAACCACTTTCTAAACACCGACTGCTCCCGGCCCAGCTGCAGCAGGTGTGCCTGTGATCTGATGAGGACCTGGATACTGGAAAGCACGTGGTCCCCTGCAGGACACTGGTTCCTCTCCTTAGCCTGTGACCACACAAGTTTGGGAAGCTGCCAGTAGTTTATGGTGTCACTGATTTACTGGATACACTTTGGATTTCACCTTGTGTCGGTCTTGACAGATCTTCCTCCTCCTCATCTTAATTCTGAACCTGGGTTCCCTGCCCCAAAGGCCTTCTATGGTTAACACAGTGTGTAACATAGTCATGACCGCTTCTCACTATTTCTCTTACCGGTCAGCATCTTAAAACTTCAAGCCCAATGCTCAATGATCTTCCCAACAGACACTCCATTCTTGCTTGGAAATTACCTTGAAGGGTGTGAGCTTCAAGAGGAGTGAACTTTGGACATTGTCAGGGTAATGGATAGAGCGGGAGGTCATTGTGTTAAGGCAGATAAGCCAGACTCAGAAAGACAACTCGTACTGCATGTTTCCTGCCATATACGGAATCTAAAGTGAAAACCAAAACAGTAGGATGTGGTAGCATCCATCTTTAAGCCCAGCCACTGGAGAGGCTGAGGTAGGTTGTAGGCCAGTCTAGTCTCAAGAGCCAGGTTCCACAACAGCCAGGGAAACCCTGTCTGGGCTGTCCAAAACAAGCAAACAAATCAAGATCTAATGCACACATTTACGCAGGAGACACAGAAAGAGAAAGAGAGTGCTTAGGAAAGGAGGGAAGGGTGGGCGGTGAGCGCTGGCCACATACTTGTCACATGTATGTGGAGATGGCATGATGAAGCCCGCCATTTGGATAATGAAACATGCTAATGGTAAAAAGAAAATGGCCCTTGGCCCGGCATGTAGTTCGCAGGTAGTTTTCTTTCCCAGTCGGACCCACTCCCAGACCTGGCCCAGACCCTCCTGGTTCGATGATCAGCTTTGAGGCCTCTGCTGTTCCAAGTTCCCCGAGGGGCATTGCAATCATTAACTTGGACATTGCGGTTGTTAGGATCTTGACTGCTGAGTCACTGGGCCTCTCTTTGTTGAGATGTTAAGTCCCTTGTAAAGCATCCTGCGTGGGCCTGCTAGGACAGCATTCCCAGTTTGTGAACCTCAGTGATCAATATCTTGGAAATGATACCGCCTACGCCCTTGGCTTCGTGTCTAGTGAAAGGTACCTTTGGCTCTAAGGTTAGACCACGTAGGGAAGAGTAGAATATAACACAGTTTGAGTTCTGTAATTGCCCTCTGCCTGGCTATAGAGTGAGCAAAGAGGATTGTCCTTGGAAACAAGCCTGCATTGCTAAAGTCTAGGGCTTAACCAGTCACCCTTAAAAATAGACCTCTTCCTACCCTGTGAAGATGCCTGCCTTCATCCATTCCTGCTCTGCTTGGACCTACAGACGGTCCTGCACAGCACATCTTGCTGATCTGCAGTATGGAAGGCCAAGGGTATGCTCCTTAGTCATGCCCACCCCAGTGTCTCTATACAGACAGAGCGACAATTCAAAGCAAGGCCTGAGTAAGGAAGTAAATGTCACTCACTAGACAGCAACTTAACCCACTTACCTGTCTTAGGCAGCAAAGAGAAGGGACCTTTTGAAAGTGTGTGAGTAAAGAGAACCCCACGTCCCTGGGGTACACCCTGAGCTTCTTATGTCACTGACATACATACTGCTCCTCTAACGAAGGGTCTCTGCAGCTTGTCCATTCCTGGAAAATCCTTGTAGCAGGTTGTCTTTGCGGCACGGTAGAAGTAGAGGCACATGCTTGCAAATCACCCTTAAAGAGCTTTTGCTGTATTTTATTCACAGCGAGTCTCCAGTAAGTTTTTAAGTGACTATCAGAGTTTGATATCTACTCTTACACACCCAGCTGCCAGTTCACAATCAGGGAAGAGCTACAGAAACCTTTGCTCATCAGTGACAGCACAGGTCCCACACGTAGGCCCTGAGTGGAAAAGTAATCAGAATATATTTGCAGGGGCTCATTCCAGTGCACTGAGATGGGAGGTACCATGCAGAGATACCTTTTTTAATGTGTCCGTGTATGTCTCTCATTTGTGAGCTGGGGCGGACCTCTTAGCCACATCCCTCTACTAAATGCCAAAGGAAGAGTTCTGTATTGCTCATTTGGTCATCTCATGTACTACCTGAGATTGAACCCTCCTGAACTCTGCTGAACATGGCTTCCAGATGTGTGAGCACAGCTACGGCAGTCACATGTGTGGCCTGGCCCAGACACTCAGGTTGGGCCTGCTGAGTCCCGGTGTCCCTAACATTTTGAAGCTGTGTTCCTCAAAGGGTGTCGTTTCTAGATATGATAGTTCTTGTGAAATCCCTAAGCCCTGAGGAAAGTTCTCTTAATCCAGGTTGCTCACGCAAGAACAGACTGGCCTCTCACGTCAGCGGGAACAGTGCACATCCACTGCTGGGCTTTTCCGCACACGAGCCCTGCTGTGGATTACTGACTCACGCCAGGCCCCGATTTCACTATCAGGTCTGACAGAAGTGCACAGGAAGGACAGCGTGTTGAAAAGCAGCATGAAGCATGCAGGCTAGGTTGTGAAGCAGGCTAGGTTGTGAAGCAGGCCCACATTTTCATGGCTGGTGGGCTGAGAGATGCTTAGGAGTCTACCCTTGGAAGATGACTGTTTCCACTCAGAGGGTGAAGAGTTTGCCAGCCCCAGCTGGTGTGTATTTTAAGGCTTCTTATTTTTGTCCCTTCAGGAGTTGTAGTACTTCAAAGTTGTTGCTAGTTAAAAAAATAACAGTAACCCAACCTAAAGAAACATAGTTCTTTTATGCCCTAGACCAAAAGTAAAGCTGATGAAGTTGCCTGGCCTTTAGAGAGTAGGGGAGAATAGAAGCACGGGCACACGTCCTGAGTGAAGCCCTTCCTCTGGGGAGGCCACAGAAGGCACCAGAGTCCACACTTGTATGCATGTCCTGAGAAAAAAAGAGTGCCCCCTGGCTTGCCCATCCCTCTACTAGCCAATAATAGAGGTTTTCTTTGTTAACTTTGAGAGCATTGTCATGATGAGCCTGTTCTCAGGGAGCTGGACTTGTTGGGATTATAGGAAAACTAGGATCCAGACTGAAGGTGTGTGTGTGTGTGTGTGTGTGTGTGTGTGTGTGTGTGTGTGTGTGTGTGTGTGTGTGTGTGTGTGCGCGCGTGCGCGCGCGCGCGCGTGTATGTATGCATGAGTGTGTGCTTGTGTGCACATGCATGCTTTTATCATACGTGTGCACATGTGTGCCAGAAGAGGGCATCAGACCCCTTCAGCTGGAGTTGTAAGCCAGCCTGTGTGCTGGGAACCAAATTGGGTTCTCCAGTCCAACGTTTTCTATATTCTAGACATACGGCCTTTCAGGCCTGTCTCTAACGAGCACTTTCTTCCAGTTTGATGTTTTTAGAGAACAAAAAGGTTTTCTTAAACCAGTCAAAGGTTTATTTCTTTTATTTTTTAAAAAAAATATTTAGGTACTTTTTAATTATCATTTTTTGAAATAGATTCTCAACCTGTAGCCCGGCACCTCATGGCCAGTTGGCATTCTAAAGTCACTTGAAACCTTCAACCACTAGCATGTTGTTAGATTAGTACCCATTACTACAGCAAGCGTGGGCTGTGAGAACCATGGAAGGGGGAGAGTCAGTGGACAGCAAAGCTCATTGCCTTCAGTGAAGCCGATCGATCGATCAGTCAAACAGAGGAGTGAGCAGCTGGGCTCAAATGCTGTTTTCACACTGATGCCGGTGAAGGGAGCAGTGTTAAGCAAGGACAGAGACCAAGGAGAGGTCCAGTGGCCTTGAGACCTGAGGATAGACCAAGGAGAGGTCCAGTGGCCTTGAGACCTGAGGATAGACCAAGGAGAGGTCCAGTGGCCTTGAGACCTGAGGATAGACCAAGGAGAGGTCCAGTGGCCTTGAGATCTGAGGATAGACCAAGGAGAGGTCCAGTGGCCTTGAGACCTGAGGATAGACCAAGGAGAGGTCCAGCAGCCTTGATGAGACCTGAGTTTAAAAAGCAAAGCCGTAAGACTTTCTTTTGGGAAAGTAGGCAAAGTTACGTGCACACAGGCTGTTTCCCAGTCCCACAGGACTGTTTGTTGCACGTAGGACAACTTACTGTCATTACATAGAAAAATGGTCTTTTTTATTTTTTTTTTAATCTCAGTTTTTCTTAAACAGTGCTGTGCCCCAGAAGCTGAGAGCAGAGAACCTGGCTGATCTTCTCTTTGCTTTCAAACAATCCAGCAAGAGCCATGTACATCAGGGATAGGTAATGTAGATTATATATCTAAAGCAAAAATGCTCAGCTGTTAAATTCAGAAGGTACAAATTTAGGGATTTGTTTGTCACTGAAAGTTGATCCCATGTGGTCAGCCCTGAAATGATATACATACAGGTATATTACGTGGACTGAGCGGGTTATGTTCTCGTATTCAGGAGAGTGTGTGTGTGTAACAGCAGTTAAAAAGAGGCCATGGATTTGAGAATGAGCAGGAAGGGATGACGGGAAGGGGGAAATGCTAATAATCATATTTTAATTTTAGTACATTTTTTAAATTTTTAAAAAGATTTAACATAACTATAAAAAGATACTTTTAAAAAGAACATTAACATTTTAATATCTAAAATGTTTGTTTCTCGATGGTTCTTTTTAAAAGGGCATGGATGTGTAGTTAGCAGAGTCCCTGGCACATTCAAAAGGGTGACAGCAAACAGCCTAGCAAGACCACATGTCAAGAGCTAATGGGAGGGAGACAAGAAAGAAACCAAAAAGTTCCAGCACTCAGGAAGGGGGGGTGTGTGTCTCTGAGTTACAAGGACAGCCTGGGTTACATAGTGAGAGCCTGTTTAAATTAGTAGCGGTAGTAGTAGTAGTATTGGTGGTAGTGGTGGTGGTGGTAGCAGTAGCAGTAGTGATAATCTGTCAGATACCTAAGATGATTCAGAGCTTCACTTCTGGAGGTCTTTTGACCTGCTGCAGTCTGAGAGACCCTGGTCTGGCAAAAGGGGGTGGGGTCTCATTAACATCCATGTGTTGCTTTGCCTTTGAGCTGGCCCAGTCATTGTGCCCTTCAGGATCCCAAATTGTGCTCACCTGTCGAATCTAACAGGCTGATCCAGAAGTAAAAAAGTGCCATGCTGCCGGGCAGTGGTGGCGCACGCCTTTAATCCCAGCACTTGGGAGGCAGAGGCAGGCGGATTTCTGAGTTCGAGGCCAGCCTGGTCTACAGAGTAAGTTCCAGGACAGCCAGGGCTACACAGAGAAACCCTGTCTCAAAAACCAAAAAAAAAAAAGTGCCATGCTTATAAAGTGTCCTCAGCTCTGCCACGCTGCACCGTGATTGTGTAAGCTTCGTGCTCACTGTCCC
Source organism: Uromys caudimaculatus (assembly GCA_028551405.1). Lineage (NCBI taxonomy): Eukaryota > Metazoa > Chordata > Mammalia > Rodentia > Muridae > Uromys > Uromys caudimaculatus. Next base: position 104,001,761 of record CM052700.1, read on the forward strand.
AAGGCTGCTCTCAGGTAAGGGCTCAGTTACCATTTGGAGGGAAGAATGCAGTGAGTGACTGACTTGTCACTCCCTACTCCCACCTGCTGGGTGAGGTCAGCATAAGAACGCCTGAAATTGGCAACTATTGCACGGACTTCACCTTTCCCCTCGTAGGAGACCATTGGAAGGACATGAGAACAGATGACAAAGCTTCTTCAGGAAGCTGGTTTCATATGGTGGTTTAGATTTAAATAGTGATTGTCTAGCACCATTTGAAATCAGTGTTCTTGGTGGAGAACTACTTCGCAAAAAGGAATGAGTGGTGCAGCCCTGAAGTGTCCAGTATCTAAAACAGGCACCAGAACCTCCTCAAGGTGCAGTGGGCCTGCCCTCGCCCTCCCTGTTTGCCTCATCCGTTGTTAGAATGTCAGACTTGTTCGTGGAATAGACCTTCTCTGGAAGCGGACTCCATCGTGCCTGGATGAAGACCCTACATATACGACAGATCGAAGGCCCAGGCCTTCCCAATGCACATGACCTCTTGTGACCCCTTAGAGGATGACTGATTTCTTTTGGTGTTCAGAGTCAATAGAATTTTCTAGCACCATCTGAAATCGGTTATAATGATTGGGGAAAAGCACCATGCAACTGACTCCAGACTAATCTATTGCTGACTTTGGAACCACAGGTAAGAATTAAGAAAACAAGTACCAAGACTTTCTAAGGTACATTTTCTTCTTCCTATTTTAAACTTGACTCTCCTTACACGTGTCACAGCAACAACACGATGAACCATTCACATAGCGACAGTGGGTGTGTTTTAGGACGTGTGTGGGGATTGCAGGTTTGATGGTAACTAGAGGATAAAGGGAAAAACCAGTGACTGGCCAGCCAATCCGAGAGAAGCGGGGGATGCTCACCTCTAGAGGGTTCTGTCAGCTCACCTAGGGACAGTCACCTAGCCTGCCTGGCCACTGGCCATTGCACGGTTAGCTGCCCAGACTCACGAGAGCTAGAAGTTAGATGCAGCAGATGGTTCAGATAACTGGACCCAAGTCTGGAACTCTGCTAAATTAACAGGCATGATCATGAAATGTCCTTAGGAAAGAGATGGACTTGGTAAAAATCCACACTGACTTTTCTAGGTCTGTGGATAGTGGGGAGCCCAGCTGCTACACCTCCTGGGTACTGATGTCACCAACAGACCTACCCACTGCTACATGAAGGGACACCTAAAGCACAGCTCTTCTGTGCCCTGAAAATAAAATCATACACACTAACAACCCAGAAAACCCCTAGCTGCTTCCTCCCGCCCACTGGCTGGCTTTCAGCCCTCCTCAGAATCTCTCTGGGAATGTTCTTGCCTCCAAGTTAAGATACTGGGTCTGAGGCTAAGACGTTCTGTCCCCTGGGGCAAGGCAGATGAGCCACATCTTACCACCTAGACTCCCTGGGACTCATGTCTTCTGCATTTACTCTTTTCCCTGAATGATCTCCACTCCGGGTTTCAGACCCACTGCCCATGTTTTTTCTCCCAGCACACTGGAGTTCTAGCCCCTGGGACTGCCAAGAACGGCTTATGTCCGTGTGTTCAGGGTCTCCTAGGCAGATCTACCTGCTTTTCTACACCCATCCCCACACTGTATGCCAGAGCTGTGTCCTTGGTCTCCACAAAGCTGACTTCCCACACTGCCCATTCATTTCTGAATCTGAACACTACACACCCACCCTCATCAGGCCTTGACCCTGCCCTCCCCCTCAGAACTCTCCTGCAGATCTTTCCCTTCCCCTCTACACACCTTTGTCTCCTGCATGGCTTCTTCACTGCTGCTTTCTGTTTCTCAGGCTTTGAGCCACTACCAGGTGCACGTGTAAAATACATATTCAGCCTCGCTCCTCTCTCTAGCCTCTCAGGGAATTGTTATTAGCCAGGAACAGGCTGTTAAGACTCCCACCCCAGACTGCCTTGTCTTCTCACTCTTTCTTGGGACTGAGCTTCTGACACACACCCCCTTAGCTTGCTCCCAGTGCTGCTTACCTCTGTGCTGTGTGTAGCTAATTAGTCATCTGTTGTTAGAATCTTACACTCCTCCAAGCTGTGTGTGCAGTGCCCAGAGGTGTCCTTCCATTCCCCACAGCCTAGGGCCTCCAGGACTCTTTATCAACCCCTAGATCACATGTGCACTTCCGTTAACCCCTAGATCACATGTGCACTTCCGTTAACCCCTAGATCACATGTGCACTGGTCCACATTGCAGCAGAGCCTTCACACTGCCATGGTTGGTGTCCCAGCAGAATACTGCTAGTTGCGTCTCCACTGGGCTCCTGAGAGCCAGACATGGGCTTCAGGTTATACTGACCTGACTTACCAAGCTTCCCTGTTATGTGGGGGTGCCATACTTCTAGAAGGGAAGGACCTCCCATGTGCCAGGATTTTAGAGAAAAAAAAGTCACAAACTACAGCTGCTTAATTGAAACACTTTTCAGTATTGTGATCTGTGTGACAAACTCACCTCTGGTAGATGTGTCCAGACCTTTGACATTGCAATGTGATGTTATAATCTACAAAGTTAGCATTAGAGAACACAATGGTGTTGCAAAAGATAATTTCGGGGGGGTTTAAGTACAGCACGCATAGCTATCCTGAGGGGCTGGGGGTGGTGGCGTGGGCCACAGGTTGGACACGCCTAGCCTGTGGTATTTGTAGCCTTTCCAAGTGGTATTTAAGTCTACACTTCCTCCTGGTTGAACTTTAACTAGACTTATAAATGAGAAAAATCAGGTGAATCGTACAAGTGACTGAGCTTTGGCTAGATCTAAAAGGTTAGGTGAGGTTGGTTGGTCAGTTTTTCTTTGGTAAACAAAGCAGGAAACTCCTTCAGTAGACCTCGCTGCCCAGGCCCCAAAGCTGAGTTTCCTGTGCTTGTGTTTTAGAATGAAAAGGCAGGCAAGCTGTTGGTCCAGCTGAAGAGCTACGAGTGTAACTAGTTCCTAGTACTGTGCTGCATCCTTAGTTCATAGCTCATTTCTGTTGAGCTTGAATGAGATCACATAGCCTCAGTTACTCCGGCGTTACACAGCATCACCCAAGTCAGCATCCTGTGCTTGGAAAGCAGAAGTCTCTGCTGAGACTGTGAACTTATTTAACTGAAATTAAGATGGAGTATACCACGGACATAGAATAGAAACAAAGTAACACTGTGACAGAAAACACAAAGTTTACCATTGTAACCATTTTAGAGTATATAACACAGTGGCTATTAAGCCTTTCACCGTGTTGTACAACTGTCAGATCAGCAAGGTCTACTTCTACTCACCTTGAAAGAAAACCTGGACCCAATAAGTCAGTATTCCTCATTCCTTACTACCTGTCTCAGAGCAAAATCTGCTCTCTCTCTCTCTATTTACATGTTCTGGCCATTTCACAGACTCACACCGCTATGAAATTTTCCATCTAGCTTAGTTCACTTCCTGTGATGTTCTCAGGGTTCACTCACAGTGCGTTCATCCACACTCCGTTCCCTTTTCATGACTAAATAATACTTCATTGTGTGGGCATACCACATTTTGTTTATGTACTTGCCAGTTTGGCATTTGAATTGTCCTGTTTTGTTTTATTTTTAGTCTTTTAATGTGATTCATGTGTTATATATCCACAGACTGTACTGGATAGCACTGAGCCCCATAGCAATAAATAGCTGTCCACTGCCGGACCTATATTTTCCCATTAGCCGTATCTTCAGCGTTTATCTGTGTCTTCTGATTGCCTGCATTTTAAAGTGTTATGTTGCTCGTCTTTTCATTCTTTCTTCCCTGCTCCCTCCCCCTTGGATGTGAGGATTTGGCTTTAACACCCCCCATCCCCCTAAAGCAGCCCATTCCATTTACTCTCACAATCCAGTTACAGCCTAAGTGAAGTCAAGGACTAGTGAACAACCTGGGTGCAAAAAGCCAGGCGGACAGCTATCATGAAGAACACTGGAGGTGAACCTAGGTGCACACGAACACACATACGCACATAGAAAAACTAGTGTTGGTAGTAGAGTGTGTTGGTAATATGTAGAGAGATTTTTCTAGCCCACCCATACAGATTCACATTCCTTTAAAAACCTTATTTAAATTCTGAGATGAGTAACTATCATTTTAAAGTTGTTTCTGTGAACTTTACCATTCACTCCTCGTCCTGATGGTGTGGCTGCAGCTTCCCTTCCAGCAGGTTGGGACGTGATTTGTTTTCTCGGAGCCCAGCTTCCTCCCACACTGGTCTGGATGAGTGCCTTACTCAGCTCTCTGGTTCCCTTGCTTCCTTCCTGGGCTAAATACATTCCAGGTCCTCATCTCTTTAATCCTCTCAACCAGCTCCCAGAGAGAGAGAGAGAGAGAGAGAGAGAGAGAGAGAGAGAATGAGTGTGTGTGTGTGTGTGTGTAAAAGAAGCACATACCTCCTTCAGTAGTCATCTGGGAAAGACTGGTGGAACTTTTGGGGGAGTCTGGGGGGTGTTTTATATATATATATATATATATATTGGTATAGAATTCCTGGTTAGAAAAAGAAAAGCCCTCAGACTTTCATTCTCTAGTGCCCAAGATTGAAGTAGAATGCAGAGCTAACTGATAGGCCTTTCTCTATGGAAATGTAGGAGACTTGGTTTTCCCCGTAGTGTGTGTTCTTCAGTGGTTGGTTCTGGGCCCTGGGAGAGCTGTCTTCACGCCCTGGGCAGGGCATTTGACATTGCTGTCATTGTGGACAGTGATCCTCTCCACGGTAACAACGTCCCTGACTTCTTACTCCCCTTGCCTTCACCTTGGCCAGGCATGCATGGCTTGCCTTGGCTCTCCTTTCTGTCTCTTTGTTCTACTTTCTGGATTAACTCCCACCGTGTCTTCTAAACATCACAGTGAGTATTCACTTCTGCCAATGGACTTCAGTGTCTGAAAGATGGTTCTAGAATGTCATTCTTCCCCAGCGTGAGGATTCACAGCTATTTCAGGCTGTTGATTTCTTACTCATGTTAGAGTTTTCTGTCGCCTGTTGTGTCTAATTCTTCAGGTGTTTTGAGCATTCCGGCTTTTGCGTTGTGAGTTTACTTGCATCTTTGACTCTGTTCATGTTCGAGGCGGGACTAAAAAGGTCTCTGAGCATTGACAGTCTCCCCTGGCTTACCTAATCACAGTACGTACGTAGTTAGAGCAACGATCCTCACACAGACGAGAGGCCCCTGTCCTTGGGGCTGGAGAGGTGGCTCGTTGGTGAGAAGCATATACTGTTCTTGCAGAACCCAATCCTAGTACCCATGTGGGGCGGCTCACTCCTGTAAGTTGGGGAGCTCCAGGGGATCCAGCACCCTCCTCTGACCTCCTGGGGCACCCAATGTGCATGCATATGTATATACACACATAAATTTAAAAACTCTTAAGAAAAAAAGTCTTTGTCCCAGCCTACAAAATCTGCAAAACTGTAACCTTAAGTGGGCTTGGCAGAGGCAGGGAGTCCGGAAGCCTTCAAAGCAGAGCCCTTCCTGGCTGTGGTCGGGGAGATGTGGGGATGGAGGACACCCAGCACTGCCGGCTCAAGGATGGAGTAAGAGGGCCCTGGCAAGGAAAAGGTCATGTTCTGAGATGGGTGAGTAAGACAACAGACCAACTCCCCTCCAGCCTCCAGAAGGGAACAGAACTGCTGACCCCTGACTTCACCCCAGTGAGGCCTGCGGTTGACTTGAAAAACTGTGGTTAAAGTCTTTGAAGACACAAGTGGTTTGTCGCAGATGCAGTAGGAATGTCATAATACAGCTCAGTCTGGTGGTCTGCTGGGGTACACCAGAGCCATTACCTGCTGGTTAGCGGGTTCTTTCCCTTGGCCTGGCCAGTTTCCAGGTAGGGGTTGGCTCAGTTAGCATAAACAACCTGAATCACTTCAGATGTTACAAGAATAAATCTTAGTGCACGGTTGCTTGATACAGAGAAGTCCGGAAAGCTTCAGCCAGAGCAGTGGAGAAATTCTCATTGAATCTTGAGCCTGTATCACAAGAGCTGGAGGCTCTAGAAGTTCTAAGAAGCTGCAGACTCTGCCCACCAGTGGAAGCAGTGGGACTGTGGATTGCCATGTCTGGCCTTTGGAATAATAACTTCAATGTAGGATTTCTACATCTGATTCAGGTTTCTCCCATTGCCAAACTGTAGCCTGGAGCCATAGAGAGAAGAGGATTCTGGGAAATGTAGTTCTAGTCTTTCGTGGCAAGATGGAGGTGGTGAATACAACCTAACCCTGCATAGGAATGAGCCTGAATGTCAGATTCTGGAAGCTGAAAAGGGGACAATGAGTCTTAACTGTTCCAAATGTGAGTGTTAATTAGCTCCCTCTGTAGCCTGGCATCCAGTGCTCCCTTGGCTGTGCCCACTGTCTCCAGGTACACCCCACCAAATCTCTGTTTCAGGCTCTCCATGGAGTGAAATGCGTTAGGGGTACTTGGGGAGAAACTGGAATTTAACTGAACCTCAGGTTTGTCCGAGACTTCTTACAGTCCACCTGGCTGCAAGACATCCCAGTTCCTCCTGCCGTTCTGCACAGGTATGGGGTTCTTCCTAAGGGCTTTCCTCTCTGGGGTTTTCAATGTCACTGCTGTATGCTGTGCTGGATGTAACCTCTGTGTACCTGCCCATTTGTTAAGGCTTTGTCCACATATCTCCTTACTCTCGTTCCCTCTGTCTTCATGGTTCTTGGTAGTAACCTCTTAACTACCATGAGAGTAAATTTTATGGATTTTTTTTTTCTTTTTTGAGATGGTTTCACTATGCAGCCCAGACTGCCAACTCTCAGAGATCTGACTGCCTCTGTCTCCTGGGTCAAAAGCTTGTTCCACCACACCTGACTCGTCGTCGTCATCTGTGTCTATGTCTATGCATATAGTTGTCCTTCAAGGCCAGAGGTATCTGATCTCCTGGAGCTGGAGTTACAGACAGTTGTGAGCTGCCCAGTGTGGGTTCTGGGAACTGAACTTGGGTCCTCTGCAAAGACCAGTATGTACTCTTGACTGCTGAGCAATCTATCCTCAACAGAAAAATCTTAGGAGAAAATAGAAGACCATAGGGCTCCATTTTGTTTTGTCTTGTTTATGTGAAACAGTCTGACCATCCAACCCAGGCTGTCCTAGAAATCAAGACTCTCCTGCTTGCAGTGTCTGAAATACTGGGATACAGGTTATAGACCACTGTCCTGGCTTCAGCTACAAGACTGCCTTTTGCTATGCGCTTATGTTTATTGAATTTTACAATTTTAAAATACAGCTTTCCAGTGTCACTGCAGAGATTAAAATTCCCATCCTTCACTTTTCACTCACGTGTTTCCATGACTATTTCTCCATAGTGGCTGAGGTAGGATATGAGGAGGAGCTTTGAAGGTTGTACCCACCTTCTGGCCTACACTGTTTGGAGCCCAGTTCCCTTATCTAGGTGGACCTGGTCTAGACCATGTGGACGGCTCCTACCTTGTACTTAACTGCTGCACATGGAACAGCTGACAACCCTGTGCCTCCCCTGCTGTGACAAATGACGCTTCCAAAACCATGGGCCAACAAAACCCTTTTAACATCAAGGGCTTTATCATAGCAACAAGAACAGTAACTAACAGCACCTTATACACGCATCTGAAGTTGAACACTTCAGAAGGGTCACACAGTCAGTGCCTTCCTGTCCATGGCATCTCTGAAGCCATCTTTAGATCTAATGGTATGATTTTCAGTACACACAAAGTTTAATAGATCTGAGAGATGAATGTCCTGTAAGAAGAAAGCAAAGAGGTCAAAGAGCCCAAGTGTTCATGTGAATTCAGTCCATCGCTGTTAAGGAGCTCAGAGCTCTAATGTGGCTCTTGGGGTTTTTAGAGAGCTAACATCATGGCTAGTAAATGGAGGTAGGAGAAACCCTTTCCTTGTCTCACTGTGGAGAGACAGCCAAACCCAGCGTAATAGCAGGTACCCAGCCCAGTCTAAGCAGTGGCCTCCAGATAACGCACATTTCTTGTTGATGATTTTAAATTACATATTGCTGAGAAACAAGCCAGCCGGCAGACTGGGCTTTTGAGCTTTATTTCCAGACTTTTAGAACCCGAAGGGCAGTGTGGCTTCCGGGACTGTATGCGTGGCAGGCTAAGGATCAAAGTAATTTCTTTGGGACTAAGACAAGCGTTTAGTAACAACTGTTTCCTCTATTACAGGAAAAGCTAAGGAAGGAAGAAGACACCATAAAATCTTTCTTCTAAGTCTTCTAAGGGGCTTGGACAGCCATGTAGTAACCCTGGACCTAATGTGATCTCAGGTCAAGTCCTAGGCTGTTAAGTTGCCTTCAGCTGATACCTGGCTGAGGCTGCTGGAAACTCCAGAAGTAACTCCCTGATAGGCGCACTTCCGAATGGCCAGGTGCTACCTTCAACAATGGTGTCACCTTCCTGTCTCAGACTAAAGGTTAAGTCTGCCTTACACAGAACACTCAGGACCAGAAGAGCTTAAGGTTAAGGAATACTCGTGTGTATGTAATGAGAATCGTGCAGATGAGACTCAGTCCTATTTGTGTTTGTGATTGATGTGTGTGTGTGTGTGTGTGTGTGTGTGTACACCTATACACACAGCCTGAAGGTGATTTCACACACTATGAAAGCCACTGTGTTTAACTGCCGCCTAAGGCCCCCAATAGGTTCCCACCCATGCTGACTGGGATCATTTTGGATTGCAGACTAGGGGTGTTCCTTGTGTCTAGGCTTGGTCTGCAGAGGAAAAGGCACTTCACAGCTCAGATGGCAGCTCTTACAGCAATCACCCCTTTGCTGAGAAGCCGAGAAGTGCATCAGCGAAGTCCTGGGACTTTATGAGGACTGAGAGAGTTGGGAAGAAACCCTACCAGCCTCCTTGGTCTATGGAGGAGACAGTGGGTGGGCACCTTTGCAGAGAACGCACTGGCATCGGCCTGCCTTGGTATGTGGGTGCGGCCACAGAACTTTGGGCCAAGCTGTGCTGACTTGCTGTGTCAGGGCCGAAGCTTTCTGAAGCCAGAGGAGACATAAAAGGTCCCCTGGGGCAGTGGGCACAAAAGGTTTTCTCCCAGAAGTGAAAGAAGACCCACTTGAAGGTGGACCCGGAGTTTGTCCATAGAAGTCACAGTGGGAAGAACGGCAGTGTGTCTACCACTCCTGCAGGCACCACTTCCGACACGGAGTCCAGGAAACTATGGCCTACTACCAACCTGTACCAACCCAAACATGTTGGGTACCACCCGCTATGGGTTGGGCAGAGGTGGCGTGGGCCTGGCATAGGTTGAGTCACCAGAACTATGCCAAAGGCTTGGTGTGGCAGGAGGTGACAAGACAAAGGCACTGGATGGTGCCAGTTGGGTGCCAGCCGTCTTAGCTGTTAGAACTGGTCTTGGAAAAAAGGACAGCCCTTGGATATACTTCTCAAGGGGGCGTTTTTTAGAACTGTAACGGAGCCCATAGGTGGGGCCAACTCCCTTCACTTTAGTAGCCCAGCGGTGATGTGATTGAATGGAGACCTTCTGAGCATCTGCACTGTGTAGACAGTAGGCACTGAGAGAGGCCCAGCATCCTGCACCTAGGGGCATTCCCAGACCCCTCGGGAAACAGTTAACACTGATTGCAAGCGCTGTTATTTTCCTGCTGGGAATTGGTTTAGTAGGTAGAATGCTTACCCTAGCATGCACTCATGCACAAGGTCCTGGGTTCAACCCCTAGCACTGCATAAGCTGAGTATGCTGGTACATGCCTGCTGGTGAAGAGAGCCTAGGAGGACAGAGTAGAGAACCAATCCTGAAGTTCACCTAGGTCAGCCAGAGGAAAGGCTCCTGACATGGCAGGCACCTCCTAAACACATTCCTGTGTGTCCTTTTGTTCATGCCTCCTCCGCGTTCCGGTCTCTACCTGTGTTTGGGCACAGTGGTGGAGATGGTACTGTGGTTTGTGTCCATGGAACAGATTAACCGCACTCTGTCCCAACCTGCCCGTCATTAAACATCTATTCCCTGCTTGGCAGTCCGTGGAGGGACAGATGGAATCCAGAAGACGCTCAGCAAGAGTCATGACCAGGACATGGTAGCAAAATGGAATTTTCTAGAACAAGACCCCGTCCACTCAGAGAAGTGTTTTTTGTTTTTTTTTTATTTTCAAGTACTGGGGAGACAGCTCAATGGGAGAAGTTCTTGCCACATAGGCATGAAGTCTTGCATTTGCTTCCTAGAAACCACATTTTAAAAAGACAAGCCCAGGGATAATTCCTTCACTGGAGAAACAGAGACAGGCTCATTCCCTGGAGCTTACTGGCCAGTCAGCCAGGCCTGCTTGGAAGCTATAGGCCAACAAAGTGGTTCAGCAAACAAAGTGGAAAGCTCCTGAGGAATGGCAGCTGAGGTTGTTTTCTGGCACCCCCCCCCCCCCACACACACACATCCCTGTACACATGAACATGTATGGGCACACATGACACTCATAAAGCCAGTTTTCCAGTAGCTGAAGTAGGTGGTCAAGGCTAGAGCTCAGAACCCAGACTTTGATTACTTTTCAGGGCAGAATAAACCAGTCACTGTTTTCTCCCTTGCTGACTGTAAAGCTTTTCCTTTTCTCTCTTTGAGGTGGGTTCTTGCCTGGCTTGTGTGTCTGCCTCAGTGCTGGGGTGCCAGAGCGATGCTGGCAAGCCACTCAAGGGAGGCAGAACACAGTCTGTAATAGGGATACCAGCCTGTGTTTCCCCAGGTGAGAAACAATAGGGTCTGGAATGGATTCTGTGGTTCCCAGAACTCCTCAGGCACTGCTGGGGTACTGTGGAGAGTTGGGAACGGGGATACGGGGGTCCACGCTTCCCCTCAGGATGTCTGCAAATCAGGCAGGAAGGAGATGGCTGAGCCAGGAACAGGGGCGGAATGCGATTTGGTTCTGAGTGAGTGCTGAGAATACGGAGGGGCTGGGAGAAAGAATGTCTTCTCCAGGAGATTTAGGCGTGGCTCTTTATGACGAAGGCCTTCCCTCCCACCCCCAAACAATCCTTGATGAAGGAGAAGGTCCTTGCTTGTCCAAACTTTATTTGATATCGGATGTGAATGTATACATCTTACTCAGGGTGAACCAGGGATTAAATACCTTTTGAGGGAAGCTTACTCAGGACCTATCTAGATACCTCATTAGCATGGAGAACTCAAGGTTTTTATGTTAATGACAGATTGTCATGGTCCTCTCAGGAAGGTGTCATGGTTATGTGTTCCAGAGCAGGTAGTTTGGCAGGGAGCTGGCCCCACATCTGCTGTTCTCAGTTCTGATTCCCTAGGATTTGGGCCTGCTCAGCCTTATCAGTTCTTCTGTCTGGTGTCATGGTCCACTTGCCCCACAGGGTCTCAGTAGTTCCCGCTGGCCTGGCAATCACTATGTAGGCCAGACTAGCCTTGAGCATAGACATTCAGCTGCCTTTAATCTCCTGAGTACTGGGATTAAAGGTGTGTACCACCATGCCTCTTCATGTAAAGTCTTTGCAAATACAGGGCACAAAGTGCCATTTGACACACACTGTCTCTAGAGGACAAGAAATTGTCCCATGACAAGTCTCCTGAGAGCCCACCTCTCTAGAATGCCCACAACACTGAAAAGCAGTGTTTAGGGGTCATTGTTCAAGGAACTGTGACATGCCTATTGTCAGTCTCCATACATGAGACAGAATCCTGTGCCCAGCCTGCCTGCAGTTTGCTTTGCAGCCAGGGTGTATTCTGACTGTTTAAAACACTACTCAAGTTTAGATGGTGATGCTTAGGAACTGGGCATTCATCTCAGCAAGCTCCCTCTAGGAGAGGTCAGGGAGGAGAGGTACTCAACAACTCAGGCAGTTAGAGGAATCCCAGCGGGGCGGAGGGGCACGTGCTCTGCCCTTCTGAATCTCTTCCCACACTTCACCACTCTCGGATTCTCCTGCCGGGGTGGGAGTTGGGTTGCAGAGGTAGGAGCATTCAGCACCACGGTCAGAGCCTAGGCTCCGCTCTGCTTCCTCTTTCTTCCTCCAATGCCCTCCAGTCAAACCCTACCACAATAGGTCCCGTTGTCTGTGGGTTTTGCCTAGACTAGGTCCTCAGTTAATAGCCCGTGCCTTTGTTTACCCTAACTCTCCTCTCAGGCACACGTGTGCACAGGTGAGAAAGACAATTCTTGCTAATACTAAGATGCCTCGAGTTACATGATGTGGGCATTCCTGAAGAGGTGTGTGAAGTTAAGCCAAGGATCAGATCCTACCGGTTTTTATTTTAATTTGGGATTTGGGGGGGGAAAAATCTCATGGGAGATTAAAAACTGGCAGTTGCCTTCACTATCTGCCTTTCAAGCATGTGGTAATGCCGGGCATGAACTAAGCCCTTTGCAGAATCCCGCCTGGTTCTCACCGTAGCCTCCGCAGGGCCTGCATATTCTGAGGCTTGATGGAGCCGAGTCATTCGTGCTACTGCTGAGCAGCAAGGTGGGATCTGAACTGAGTTCTGACGTTGGCGGGTCTGTGTCTCCTTGGGCATACAGAAAATCACAGTGGAATGTTTTTATCTGTTGCCTCTTGGAAAGAACATATTTTCCTGGATGTTTTCACTTAATTTTAAGGTTTTTGAGACAGGGTCTTGTAGTCTAGACTGAGCTCATGCAGCTCTTCTGCCTCCACTTCCCGACTGTTGGGATCACAGGCGTGCAGCTCCACACGAGGTTGAAAATGTTTTCCTATAAAAACACCAGCAGTCAGTGTTTAAATTAAAGTCAAACCCCACACAGGAGTTCTGTCTGTAAGGCAGAGAGGCAGTAGCAAAGGGCTCTTGGTGTCCATCCCCACACCTACCCCTCACCTCACATTGGAATGTGGAGCTGCCTTTTTGAGGGCTCCTGTGTTTAGCCAGCGGGCACGTTATTTGAGTTCCCTGTTCAAGTTTACCATCTAGCAAAGTTAGAGGGGACCCCCCCCCCCCCAGCTAGGAATTAGAAATGTTAGTCTCCGGAGTGGATGGCTAATTGCTCCTCGGGCCTTCCCTGTTAAACACGGTGACACAGACACACTGAACATTTGACATCGATACCAGCAGGGGCTGTGGCAATGTCAGGGTGTACGTGGGACGCCAGTCACTGCTCCTCTTCTGGTTTATCCCAGGGTGATTAGGCACCTATTGTTAACCACTTGGGTCCTAATTCAGGCATCTTTAAAGTAAGTTTCCGTGTCTCCTGCTCTACATACAAGTTCAAAGCCAGCTGCTGCCTTTATGGAGAAGCCTAATTGCTGGGAATGTTACATCTGCTGCTTCCTTCTCCTAGACCTCCTCCCTGTTGCCCCGCTCTAGGCTCCGGACTGCACTGCACCTTCTCTGGTCCTGCAGGCACATATTGCTGTGTCTTCATCTGTGGAATATGGCACTCGTAGCTTAGTTTACTAATAGGAGACATTAAAGGATACTTACTTCACAAACACAACAAACAACAAATTAGGTTTCTTCTTTAGCCCTAGGAAATTTTCTCCCACACCCTATGCTTGAATTTCCTGCATTTTTGTGGCCTGGGGCGTGCATGGAAACCTTGGTATATAGGGAAACAGGTTTCCAGTTGCAGCATTTTAAATAGTTATTTAATTGTTAAAAGGGGACAGAAAAAGAAGTGAACCTTAGACACTAAAATGAGTCATAGCAAGAAGGCAGAGTGATGGCCAGTAAAGCAGGGACTCATGGGAACTCTGTATTCCATGATATCTGTGAATGAATGAATCCCTTGTGTTCATGCATTTGATACCACTGTGAAGAAATGCCTATAAAATACACATTCTGGGCGCCTCTGGTGAGCAAGAGCTGTCTCCTCCCCTGTTCCCATTGTTGACCAAATATGTTCTGCTTCCTTCAGAACGTGAGTAAACCAAGCTGAAATTCTTGCCTGGCATATGGGTTGCCTTGTATTTATAAGAAAGTTTTTGTGTCTCTGATCTGACATTGTTCCGTCCCGGTGGCCAGAAGCCTGGAGCTACAGTAGGAGATGATCTTGAGAATAACTCCCATGTAAGGATGGAAGATGGTAGGGGTCTGCATCTGGGAGGGACCCACAGCCTCTCCTACGGCTTCAGACTCTTAGCGTTGCGTTAACTGAGCAACCAGCACACTTGTTTACGTCAGCGTTAATGTGGCTCTTTGATGCTTGAGGCCAAAGATAAATAGGAATCGTACTAACACAGCTTCTGTTCCTCAACCCTCAAAGGTCCGCATATGTATCTCCTTAAATGTGTAGAAAAGCTACACAGCCCTCTTACCATAATCTAGGGTCTGGACTTTAGTACTTCCATATCCAGCCGGAGATAGCTACAGGATGGAGTTAAATGCAGACAAAAGTAAAGGAGACTCAGGTAGGTACATGTGAGTAGTTACTGGGCTTTGTTATACCATTAGCTTGGCAAAAAATGAGTCTGCCCATCCCGAGTGCTGATAAAGCTATGGAAAATGGGATCTCAGCTCTGGTGAGTGGGTGACCCCGGGGCAGCCACTTCCGGAAAGTGAAACTGTGAAAGCAAAGGAATGTGTACTGCAGGAATGCTTGCACACTTGTGCCCGAGGTAAATGGGGGACCATTCACTGCAGCACTGCTCTCTGATGATGAAGACCTAGAGGCAGCCTGGGTGTCACCCTGAGGAGTGGATAAAGCATCCAGGTGCAGGCTGAAGACAGAAGCATGAAAGCCAGATCTGCATGGGTGCAGGTGGACTCTATGGCAGCTCTCAGGAGCTAAGTGTTACAATTACAGAGTTGCCATGTGGTGGTCAGGTCATGCGTAGCCAGAGATAGCCATGTCGGGAGGAGTTACAGAGTGGAAATTGGCAACAGCTACAGATCGTCCACATACACCACCGGAAACAAGTGCTAAATATTTACCAGTGCATCACATGGGCAGGCCATAAGTGGCCAGGTTTACTTTAAAAGGCAAGCGTTAGTGGCAGAGGGCTGACGAGATGTTCCCGTTGTTGTCACATTTCGGTTGTGTAAGATGAGTGTGTTCTAGAGAGCCACAGGGCACAGGGCCAAAAGAGCTGCTCTCTCACTTGAAGAGGTAAGTCTTAGGGACCATGCTCCTACCCACACACGACGGGGGTGGGGTGGGGACTGTGGATACTCGAGCAAGCACTTGGAGGTGACGGTGTCTTTTATTTGGCTGTGGTGATGTTTAGACATCTCAAATTGTGTGCATTGACCGTAAGCATCTTCTTGCATTTCCAATGACGCTTCCATACAGCTTGGGTTTTTTGTTTTTAATAAAGCGTTAATAGTATAGCCCAAGCTGGCTTTAATCTCTCCATCCTCCCATCTCCACCTTCATGGTAAAGGCATGTTCCCCTGTGGCTAGCAGTGTGGTTGTTTTAAAATCAGAGTGGAGTGAGACAGATTACCTTTCATAGTACGAATGGGCCTCATCCATTCAGGTGAAGACCCCAAGGCAAAAAGACCAGGTCCCTTCAAAGAAGGACTTGCTGCCCTCCACCTCCAGATACAAGACCACAGCCCTGGCTTTTGCTAAGCCTGGCGGCCAGCCACGGCTTACCCACCCCCAGTCCTGTGCTGGCCTCAGAGGGCATGGGTGGATGTGTTCACCCAATCACCTTGCTGGCTATACAGGTGTGTCTGCACTCGTGTTTTGTGTGTTAACTATTTATGTGAAGTGTGTGGGGAACCAACTGTTAGAGCTCTGTCAGGGAATTACGGACATTCCAGGTACGATGGACTTCTTTTGTGTAAAATATGCATTTTTGCTTCTTTTTGTGTTTGCCTACATGTAAGTCTGTGCACCACATGTATGCCTAATGCTCGTGAAGGCCAGAAGAGGGCACCAGATCCCTGAACTGGAGTTACAGATTCATGAGCCATCATGTGGGTGCTGGGAATTGAACTCAAGCACTGTACAAGGGCAGCCAGTACTCAGTACTGAGCCATCTCTAGCCCAATCTCTTTAGTTCTAGATTTATAAATGGAAGAACTTGGTCACTTACTTTATATGCAAGCAAATTAATGCTGCAGTGCATAGTTCTCTGGTTTTAATGGTGGCGTGGAGTTTGCACGAAGACAGCCTCAGATGAGTGCAGGAAAGCAAGGGAGAGATCACTTGCCCGGAAGCCTTGCTGCTGACACCCACGGTGTTTGAAGAGCCAGTGAATTCCTAGGGGATGAACAATTACAGCTCTGATCCTGCTTCTGCTTCTCCATCCTGCCTCATCTTGTTCTGCCCTGTGCGTTTGCAGCCTGTATGCTTTCTGTAGTGGCAGATTTTCTTTCTGCCCTGGGAAATCCACAAATGGTTTAACAGCCAGAGAGCAGCAAGCTCCAGGTTTGAAGGTTTGTCCAGGAGAGAAATAAATGAAGGTGGTTGAAGCCCTGAGGGCAGGGCAGGTAAGGCATCCTGAGAGAGATACGCTTGCCTTTCACCTGAGCCAGGGACATATATGGATGCATCTCTAAGCCTTGCTGATGGAAGAGGCTGTGTGACCCAAGGGATCAAGAGCTAAACAAAGCTAGCCTGGCCTTGGAGACTGCTCCCTGAGACGGCTGTTCTCGTCACCTGGCTTTAAATGTCAATGCTCAAGTGTTTTCCTGACACCTTTGGGTGTTTCTAAACTTGAAGTTTCCAGTGAGGGTAGAGGAACGCGGGACTGCATGCTGGGGGCTTTCGTCTGGGGTCTCTGGCCCAGCCAAATGCAAGGGTTTCAGCAGGGGAGGGAGCGAGAGCTGGAACAGAGGTTCCTCCATCTCGGTCCCTGCGGTTGCCACCCGGGCCGCACCAAGACACTGCACTCACCCAGATGCCGCACTCACCCAGCACTCGCCGCCCCACGCTGAGTCTGGCCGGGGCTGGGCTCACAAGAGACTGACTAGCCTGCGGAGTGCGGGAAGCTTCTGGCGGCTCTCAGGAGAGTGGGTCTCTTCCCGGGCCAAAAGTGTTACAGCCCTTATGATAGAAGCTCTCAGATACGGGAGTAGCTCTCAAACCTTTATTCCTTCTGGAAGGCGGCGGTGGGCGGATGGGGGCGCAGGGGCTTACACAGGTTAGGACGGTCTAATATACTGTTTGGGAAGGGTCAGAGGGTTTGGCAACCAATACTTCCCATTGGTTTGGTCAGGGGGTTTCGCGGTACCTCATTTACTTGTGGGAGGACTCAGTTGCTTTCTACGTAACAAATCTCACATGCCAGGCCTCTCTCTATATAGGGGTTGTAAAGCTGTAGCTGTTTTTACAGGAGTCTTCCGGGAGCGTCAGCCAAAAACATGTTCCTGTCCCTCGTGGATATTCCATGGGGTGTCCCAGAGTTTTCAGCCTATGCTCAAACGGGTGTCAGATTGCCTGCCACAGACCACAGCCCCACAATTTCCCCTTTTTCTTTTATAAGGGAGAGGTGTCATCAGAATAACTGTCTCCCATATTGGGAACAGTTTGATACTGAACCAAGACCTGATTGGCAGTGAACTTTGAATGCTACTCATCTGCTGCTTTAGAAACTGAATGAGGCAGGGTGCCAAGAGAAGCAAGGCTCCAATGGCTAGTATGGGGCCAAGGAGGGGAAGAAGCCAAGCTACCAATGGGTTGGAGTACCAAGGGGAAGGGGTGTTTGGGGTATAACACCCCGAAGCTCTTTAATCATGTGTACATCTTATTCTACCAGCCCAGATTCATTGACATAGAAGCAACATTTCTCCCCCAACAACACACAAGTCCCTCCCTGTTCAGCAGTCAACAAGTCCAGGGCTCTCCGGTTTTGGAGAGCAACTCCTGCTAAGGAAGTTATCTGGCGTTGAAGAGACTCAAGGCTGTCTGCAGTGGAAGCCATCGCCTGATCAAGCTTGTCCTGGAAGTCGCTGGCCAGATGTTGTGTTTGGACAAGGGCTGCTCCAGCGGTTCCTGTTGCAGCCAGTGAGACAGCAAGGCCTAGTCCGATGAGCAGAGGGATGAAGATTTCTCTCTTCCTTCGGCTTCCTCCCATCTGCAGGTCGAGTTCTTCGGGTTTGTAGAGATAGACCTGGGGAACAATTATCACAGGGGTGCAGGAGCCTTGAAAAGAGGGGTTAATACAGGCACTGGTAGTGCCTTCGCACCAGAGGAGGGCAGGAGGGTTAGCACACACTGATTTAGTGATGGTAATATCACGGACACATGTAAGATGAGGTTTTGAGGAGGGCCCTACAAGGCAAAGAGGGGGGCGCAGGTCAAAGAGAGGAATGTCCTGTGCTTTCCTGATGGGTAGGGATCCCTGAAGGTCATGAAGGGAAATGTTAACAGGAACAGCTGTTAATAATGGTGGGGAGAGAGAAGCACAGAAAAAGCATTGCGAGGAGTTGGGATGGATGGTTAAGGGAAGGAGGTCGGTTGCATATTGGATGTACTGTGGCCAGGAGAGGGTAACTCGGAGATCCTTCTGAGACTGAATTTCCTGTTGGATAATATTGGCATGAGTAAAGACTGATTTGGAGGCAGGAACAAGCTCACGGGAGATGTGCAGGTCAGCTACTGGGTATTTGGCATAGCCATTGGGATAAAGTTTACCAATGACTCCAGTTCGCCAATGTTCATTCCAGAGATCACTGATAGAAAGCTGAAAATGAGTTTTAAGGTTGGCAAGCATGGCGCCACCACGACTGGTGGATTCCATTCTGCAGCTCCAGTATCTGCAACCTCCATATGTGGAGACTTCCTGGAGACATTCACCTGTGTTTCGGTAGGGAAAGCAGAGAAAAGGGCTGGTGATAGTGGAGATAGAGTCCGGATGTAGAAGGATCTCAATCTTGGTTCGGCATCCTTCAAGTGGACAGTCTTGGGTCCCTATAACCTTGTTGTCCGTTGTAGGTTTCTCTAGCATAGAATCTCCAGTGGTAGGTATTGGGGAGGTTAGAGAGAGGCTGGGCAGTAGCAGAGTTAGCATGAAGGATGACAAAAACAGCCAAGAGAAGAGAGGAAAGGGGGGCTTGTGGAGGGCACATGGCCTGGGCAGCAGTTATCAGGTCATGAATGTCCTTCCAGGAGATCTTCTGATTGTAGCGATTCCTCTGCTTCCTCCTCTTCTTCCATCTCTGATCTGCCAGCGAGAGGCAGGCCATCTTCTTGGTTGGTGGGATGATGTCAGACATTTCTGGCAGGAATCCAGATAGGCTTAGACTGGTCCTGTGGGAAAACACAAATAAAACCCCTCCCAGTTGTAAGGAGGGGGTCTGGTCCCTTCCAAATTCCATCCAGAAGATCTCGCCATCATACTAGGATCGAGGGGGTTAATTCTGGTGTGTGCCAATGGAGGAAGATAGGAGGGTGTTTGGAGCTTCTGTAGATGTTAAATATGTTTAGGGTAGTCAGAGCCATCATTAATTATACATTAGAGGGATAGGTGGTTGTCTTTTGTTTTAGGAGTTGGGCCTTTAGGGTTTGATATGTTCTTTCTATTATTCTTTGGCCCTGAGGGTTGTGGGGAATTCCTGTATGATGGGCAATTTCCCAGTGTGTACAGAAGGTTTTGAATTGAGAGCTGGTGAAGGCAGGACCGTTATCAGTTTTTATCTGTTGAGGAATGCCCATGATGGC
Organism: Uromys caudimaculatus; assembly: GCA_028551405.1. NCBI lineage: Eukaryota > Metazoa > Chordata > Mammalia > Rodentia > Muridae > Uromys > Uromys caudimaculatus. The sequence goes on from CM052700.1 coordinate 104,021,334, forward strand.
AAAAGTGGAAAGCATATGGTAAATTAACCTTTTTGAGTCTTCACCTGTTTGGGCTGTAGCCCATATAAAATGGGAGTATGTATCTACAGAGACAAAAACATATTTCTGTCTACCAAATTGGGGGATATGGGTGACATCAATTTGTCATAAGGCATTGGACTTAAGGCCTCAGGGATTGTTGCCCATCATTTGTAAAGCTGGGGTGGTAGTGAGGGATGTACAAGAGGAGAGCATGTTTTTACTATTCTTTGGAGTTGAGCAAGAGGGATGTGGGGGAAGCGGGCATGAAGCCCCTTTATGTCTGTGTGTGCGTGAATGAAATTGGTCTGTTTGTTTAGTAGAGGCCATGAACATCTCTGTTGAGGCAGTTTGGTCAGCGAGTGTATTTCCCCCAGATATAGGGCCTGGTAAGGGACTGTAAGATTGGACATGTTGGATGTAGATGGGGGAGGCTCTTTTCTGTAGGAGGGTGGAGACTTGTATAAGTAGAGGGGAAAGTGGGTTGGCATCTAGTTTGATGAAGGATCTTGACAACCAGGGAAGCAAATTGACAGCATATACACTGTCTGAGAATAGGTTAAGGGAGCCCTTGACTTCTTTTAGAGCTAGATAGATGGCATATAATTCTTTATATTGGGGAGAGTGATGGGGTAGCTCTTTGAATCGGAGGGTGGGGGGTTCATTCTCAGGTAAATAGTATATTACTGCTGCAGCTCCCCTCTTTCCTACATCGGTAAATATTGAAGGGGCTCCTGTTATGGGCTCTTTTGAGAATAGTTTGGGGGGCAGCCATCACAACAGAGGGAGGGCAAAGGCCCATTTTTCATTAGGATAGTGATTGTCAATCTGTCCTGTGAATCCTATTAAGCTAATAGCAAAGCAGGAGTGATTTCTAATTACACTGGATGTTGGAGAGAGAGAAGGGGGTGACAAGAACGTCAGGTTCTTTCCCTAGGGTTTGTAGAGCTCTATCCCTATCATTTTTAATCATGTAAGCAAGTGCATCCACCTCATTTGAAATTTGGGGTGCACCACCCATTGGGATGTGAAGCCATTCTAGTACCCCTGAGATTGGTAATGGGCTCCCACAAGTGTAGGGGAGGAGTTAAAGATAAGGAGCTGTGTAAGTATTGTTTGGGGAGAAACACAGGTGTGGGCGGGGTCCCCTGGCTCCAGTTCGGGAGCACAAGTGAAGGAGCACTGGCTGCTTTTGGCGCTTCCTTGCTCCGTGCCCGGTTCCAGTCACACAATCTCTGTGAGACCTGCCTGCGGGCATGCGTGCCCTGAATCGAGTCAGGTCCAGGCGGCTAGAGATGGGGCGAGCCTCAGGTGCCAGCCGCCTCGGGCGCTCTCCAGTTCTGGGCCCGATGCTGTGGCAGTCCCCGCCCAGGCACCGCCGCATCCCACCTTAGCACACAGACACCCTCCAGCCCAGCGGGCCGCTGGCACCACCAGGTTGTTTGGCCAAGGCGCAGGGAAGGAGCACAGATAGAGACTAGCTGCCTCGGGTGCTCTCCAGCTCCGCTGTGCTTGGATCACTCTCCACCCCGCGCCAAGTCTTGGCCGTAGCTCTGCGTCCCCTGTGGTACCCATAGCCACTGCCACTGCCGCTGTCAGTGCTTCCCACCATTTAGCCTGGAGAGCGGATCTCTTCCTGGGCCAAAAGTGTTTACAGCTCTCAGACAAAGTTCTCCGATGCCAAAGTAGTTTTCACCTTTATTCTTTCTGGATGGCAGGCAGCGCGCACAGGAGCAGACAGGGCAGGCGGGTGGAGAAGGAAGGGAGAGAGAGAGAGAGAGAGAGAGAGAGAGAGAGAGAGAGCTACTCGGGTCAGAGTGCTCTATTATATTGTTCTGGGAGGGGACAGAGGTTTGGTAGCTGATACTTTCCATTGGCCCAGCTTGGGGACCTTTTGGTGCCTCATTTGTTTGCCCAGGACTCAGGGTTCCTTTATACGTGACAAATCTCACATGCCAGGCCTCTCTCTATACAGGGATTGTAAAGGCTGTGACCGGTTTTACAGGAGTCTTCCGGGAGCATTGGCTAAAAATATGGTGCGATCCCTTGTGAAAAATATCACGGGGTCTCCCAGAATTTTTTTGCCTGAGCTCAATCGGATGTCAGATGTCTGCCTGTCACAGATCACTGCCCCACAAGGAGGGACTTTTATCTCCTTTCAGGAGATTGAAGAGGGGTTGAAGGGTGCTTGTGTGGAGGGGGAGCCAGGGCCAAAGCCAATTGAGGCTGTCCAAAAAGCTCTGGAGAGAGGCAAGAGTTAGTTTTGAGGGAAGGAAAGGGTGGGTTTGAGGGGACATATTGAGGTAAGGGAGATCTCTGTTCCTAAAAATGTAATGGATGGAATAAGTTGGATTTTGTGAGGGGCTATTTTGAATCCCAGGGCAGATAGGGAAGGTATTAGCTGGTCCTTAAGTTGGGAAGGGGAGGTAGAAGAGTCTCCCCAAACCAATATGTCATCCATGTAATGATAAATATTGAGTCCCCTTTTTAAATGGGGTTTTAATGCAGTGGCTACAGCCTCTTGACAAATGGTTGGACTGTTAGCCATTCCCTGTGGGAGGACAGTTCATTCGTATCATGAGGCTGGGCCGGAATTGTTAATAGGGGGTACTGAGAATGTAAAACATTCACAGTCTCTGGGATGGAGAGGGATGGAGAAAAAAAAAACAATATTTTATGTCTATTGCCAATAAGGGTACATTGACAGGGATGGCTGAGATGTGGGGTAGCCCTCTTTGTGGGGAGCCCCAGACTCGCATGGTCTTGTTGATTGCCCTTAAATCTTGTAATAATCTCCATCCTCCTGATCTCTTTTTTATAGCAAATACAGGGGTGTTCCATGGACTGCGGGAGGGGCAGATTGCTGCAGCAATAGCTGTTCTTCTACCAGCTGTGTGAGGGCTCTAAGCTTCTCTCTTGATAGAGGCCACTGTGGGACCCAGACAGCTTCATTGGAGAGCCAATAGAGGCAGGGAGTATTAAATTTAACAGTGGCCCCTAGAATTGGGAGTGATTTGGAGGAGGGTATTTAGGATCTCCTTGGGTATTATTTTCTTTATAGGTAATATCCTCTATTATAGTGTGGTCTCTTTCTGGTTGGGTAGTAAGAACCACCTCTAAGGCCTGTAAGGTATCTCTCCCTAGGAGATTGGTGGTTACCTGAGCCACCAGGGGGCATATGAGGCCAATAGCCCCATCTGGATCTTCCCACCTGTAGGCCTGCTTGGTGACAAATGCGTGGGAGGTACCCCTATGCCTAGGAGCTGGGGCCCAGGGATCAGTTGTCAGTCACGTGGGATCTCTTGTTTTAAAATTGTCCTGTCTGCTCCAGTATCAATAAGACATTTGAATGGTTTATTATCTATTTTAATGGTTAATTTTGGATGGAGCCTTCTGAAATGTTGGACACCCACAAGGCTTCTATGGGAGTATCTTTCCCTGTTACTGTCGGGGCAGAGGCTGCCCTGTCTGAAGTTTAAAGGCTTTAGTGGCTTACCATCCTTATCATATGCAGCAGTACAGTGTTTCCTCCAGTGGAAACCTTTTCTGTAGTGGGGACAGATATACTTAGGGGCGTTAGAGTCTATTATGAGGGGAGAGTTCTGTGGGCATTTATTCTTCTAATGCCCTGCCTCTCCACAACTGAAGCAGATTCCTTCTGTTTTTATTGCTGTTACAAATGTCTGAGCCACAGATGTTATCTGGTGTGATGCTTTCTTTATATCTCGAGTAGCCACAATCTACCTATTGTGATGCTCCTCCTAGAGAGGAGGAGCCTGGATTTAGAAGTCATGCCTTCCCATATAATGGTTTTAAGAAGAAGTTCTCTAGCTGTAGGATTAGGAATTTTTCCTTTTAGGCTCATTTTAGTTCTAAGAATAAAATCAGATAAAGGTTCTCCTGGCTTTTGATGGAGAAAGAGCAGGGAGGAGGCAGGATCTTGTGACCCTGAGGGCGGGGTCAGTTGTTCCCACGCCTGTGTAGCGCATAATTTAACTTATCCGTAATAGCCTGTAGGCTGATTAGTCAGCCTTGTCCCAGTAGAAAATTCTTCCTGGTCAAAGAGTTCATTAAAACCCCATGGGGTGTCGCCTCTGTCCTGATTTTGCCTGACTTGTTGATGGCATTCATCTCTAAATAAGGCTTCCCACTCCAAAAACATTGGGCCAGGAAGGGAAGAATGGCAAATATCCCTCTAATCTTGGGGGGTGTTTAAGTTGGCAACATGGCTTTGTAGGAGAGATTTTGTCCAGGGTGCGTGGATGCCCTCTTCCTTCACTGCCTGTCTGAGTTCTTTTAAGTCTGAGGCTTGGAGTGGGTATCAATTGAGTGGTTTAGTTCAACTGGGGTTGATATTAACTGGGAATGTTTGAGCTTTATGGATTTTTAGCTCTGTATCAGACTGTTGAGTAGCATGGGAGGCGGGGTTAGTTTTTGCAAGAGAGTCTTGGACATTACAAAGCTGTTGGGTGGTAGAAGGGGGAGGAGAGAGATCTCTCTCAGGTCAGATGGGGGGAGGTGCAGTAGGGGGAGAGGCAGGCAGAAGCTCCTTTGTTTTGTTAATCTTGCCCTTGAGTGGGAGAAGGAGGAGCAGGAGGAGCAGAGGGTTTGTTTAGTGTTTCTTCTGGGGCATAAGGGGAGAGGGGTGGGTAAATGGATTTTATTTCCCTTATCAGTTGGGCAAAGGCTGCGAGATCTGAGATAGGGTGAATCTTAGGTTTTTGATTTTTGGGTTCATCTGATTGAGGAGGCTCAGGAGCTGTGTTGTTATCAGCTTGTCCTACTTTAGGTGACGGACCTATGCATTGCCGAATCGCAGCTAAGATTGGCAGAAAATTGCAGGAGAGTGTTTGTCCTTCTTGGGTATCTCTGTTTTTGATGAGAGAAGCTACTTGGGCCCATGAGTTCGGGCTATAAATGTTATCATTGGCCATGTTTGGCGCTATCTTAAGGACTTCCAAAACCAGGAGGCTTGGTTTTTTTGGCTATTTTTATTCCATGGGATTTTAGGAGGGTACAAATTTCCCCAGTCTGGGGAGATTTTTTGTGTGATTGTGAGCTGCCCATGACAGAAAAGAGGAGAAACGCTTTGTCTAATGGAAACGTTCCCTTGGCCTATTGGCTTTGGGGGATTCCACAGAGGCCCAAAACGCTAAGCCTTTCCACAGATTTGCGATCTGGCAACCGCCCTGTGGCTTTTTAATTGGTTGCTGTGTTACCAGTTTTTCTTGTTTTTAAGAGAAGTTAGACAGTGAGTCTTTGCCAACACCCATTACGGGCTGTCGGAATTCGAACAGAGGCTAGAGGAACCTTCAGCCAACACCAGAGAATAGCTCTGGCCAGAAGGCTTCAATTGTTCCTTCAGCTTATCTAAATTTACTAGGTGGTGCCGACTGAAAGCACAGCGGGAAAGGACAGGTCTGATTTTGGGGGGCTTACCCTTCCGTGGTATCCGTTCAATGTCAATGGGACAGATCGCCGTTTGAGCCCCATGTTGGGCACCAGATGCGGGGCTGCATACTGGGGGCTTTCCTCGGGGGTCTCTGGCCCAGCCAAATGTGAGGGTTTCCGCAGGGGAGGGAGCACGAGCGGGAATGGAGTTTCCTTCATCTCGGTCCCTGCGGCTGCTGCCCAGGCCACACCAAGACGCTGCACTTGCCCAGACACCGCACTCACCCAGCACTCACCGCTCCGTGCTGAGTCCGGCTGGGGCTGGGCTCACAAGAGGCCGACTAGCCGGTGGAGTGTGGGAAGCTTCTGGCGGCTCTCAGGAAAGCGGGTCTCTTCCCAGGCCAAAAGTGTTACAGCCCTTATGATAGAAGCTCTCAGATCCTGGAGTAGCTCTTGAACCTTTATTCCTTCTGGAAGGTGGCGGCAGGCAGACAGAGGTGCAGGGGCTTACACAGGTTAGGAAAGTATAATATACTGTTTGGGAGGGGTCAGGGGTTTGGCAACCAATACTTCCCATTGGTTTGGTCAGGGGGTTTCGCGGTACCTCATTTAACTGTGGGAGGACTCAGAGTTGCTTTCTACATGACAAATCTCACGTGCCAGGCCTCTATATATATAGGGGTTGTAAAGCTGTAGCTGTTTTTACAGGAGTCTTCCGGGAGCATCAGCCAAAAACATGTTGTGGTCCCTCGTGGATATTCCACAGGGTCTCCCAGAGTTTTCAGCCTGTGCTCAACCGGGTGTCAGATTGCCTGCCACAGACCACTGCCCCACAGAGGAATGTGAGATGAACCAGGGGCATGTCGTCCCTAAGGAAGAGTCAGTGCCAGTCAAATGCTTGTTTGGGTTTCGTTCTCAGTACTAGGGATTGAACCCAT
>CM052700.1:104029061-104062277 GCA_028551405.1 Uromys caudimaculatus
ACGGACTTATGGTTTGGACCACATATGTGGCAGAGGATGACCTCGATGGCCATCAGGGAGAGACGAAAGGCCCTTGGGCCTGAGGATGTTAGAGGCCTCAGTAAAGGGGAATATCAAGGCGGGAAAATGGGGATGGGTGGACGGGGGGTGGGGGGGTGGGAGGTGGAATTCCCTCCTAGAGGCGGGTTGGGGAGGGGATAGGGGGTATACAAAGAGGAGACTCAGAAAAGGGGAAACATTGGAAATGTATATAAAGTATCAAAAATAAAAAAGAAAAAAAATATATTTCCTCAAGCAAATGTCAGCCATTTCTGTGCAAGTAAGAAGACACTCACCAGGGTGGAGAGCTAGCCCCACCCCACCCCCACAGGCTGACCAGCTCAGCTACAGCCAAGGCCCAGATCCAGGGCTCTGAGTTGGCCCAGCCCAACATTTGCCCCATTGATGAACTGCTGGAGTGAGTGAAGGGGCCGGTCCTGCAGATCCAAAGCTGCAGGATCTCCATGACACAGGCAACAGCAGGCTATCTGAGAGGAGTCCCTGTGAAGATCCTACTGATGGTGCAGCAGAAGCCAGAGTCTCAAACTACAGCAATGATTCTTCGCAATGAACATTTGCAAACAAAGAACTGGGGACAAAGGGGTGTGCTGTGGGACTCACTGTGACACACCACAGCTTCCACAAGGAGATTTTTATAAAATCTGTTAGGCAGATGGTTACTAGGGTGGAGGGTGGAGGTACGGGGGGTGTGTGTGTGAGTGGGATTGGGGTGCGTGATGTGACATTCACAAAGAACCAATAAAAAAAAAAAGACACTCAACTCTCAAAGAAAAGTACAGGTTCACCACAGAACAAATGTCAGCTGGAGATGTATTTAGGAGACAGAGGCCGAGTGATGCCAAACGGCTAAAACTGAGGAGATAGGGAAGTTTATCAGGCTTGCAAAGTCAAACGAAAGCAAGATATGGAGAATAAGATCAGAAAACACTGGGGAAAATGTTTCAAATAAAAAGCAGATTTTTTTTTAGTTTTTTTTAAACAGGATCTCTCTAATAGCCCAAGCTGTCCTGGAACTTGCTCTGTAAACCAAGGTGGCCTTGAACTCCCAGAGATCTACCTGCCTCTGCCTCCTGAGTGCTGGGATTAAAGGTGTGTGCCACCATCGCCCAGAGAGTAGCAGAATTCTTGATGATGCCAAGGACCATGAGGCACAATGATAATATGTCACATGTCACTGGCACCATAACAGCAGCTTCTTTACCACAGAAAGTCATGGACAAACACACAAGGTCACACTAAAACTGGAAGTGTTGTTAGCACAACACAGGACACAAGCCGAATAAAAAAAGTGAGATTACAGAACATCTTAACATGATAGTCAAAGGACTGAAAGCACACAGGCAAGGCAGCCATGCATACATACACACACATACATGCCCCGCACTGTCCCCGATAGCATAGCTCTACCTCTAAAGCATGCTGGGTAATTACTTCTCTTATACCTCAGAGTCTTGTTGTCATAGGCTGAATATGTAACTCCTCTAAAGCTACATGTAGAAGCCTGGGCCTCCAATATGATGATATTTGGAGACAGTTATGACTATAGAAAGGACTGTCATTGTAGGACTAGTGGCCTTATAAGAAGAGACACCAAAGGATTTTTTTTTTGGTCTCCTTTCTGTCCCACCTTGATCTCTTTCCTCTTCTAATGTGTAAATCTCAGCAGTCAAAAGATCCAAGACCCAGGTTGTAGCCCAGTGGTAGAGCTCTGGCCTCACATGCTCAAGGCCCTGGGTTCAACCCCCAGCACTGAACAGGCAAATGTCAGCAGTTCTATAGATTTGCAGAGATGTGCACTCTGAAGAACAGAGAAGAAAACCGTGAGAAGAACCTCAGAGGCACACAACTTCTCCACTCATGCCAGTCCCCTAACGAGAGTGAGAGGAAAGAAAAGGAGTAATGACAAAAACCGTTTGAAGTGTTGTGCAAAGAGTTAGTCTGCATACCAGTAAACGGCACGAATTCCAAGCAAGTTGTTATCAAATGCTTAAGGCTGGGGTGTCGACAGCAAGGCAGTGGAAGAAGGCTTCCCCAGTATCTGTCCCCTTGGATAACTCTGCTCAGGACACCTTCGCACACTTTAAGGAAGGATGAGGTGAGAGGGCCTGCATGCAGCACAGACACAAGAGAGATGACTCTTGAGGGGAGGATGGACAGCTTCACATACCCACCCCTCCCTCAGTGTGAGGGAGGAAGATGTGGATGAACACCCATATTGGCTAAGAACCCTGGAGGGAGAAGCAAACTCAACAAAGCTTAACTAACAAAAAGAAGAAAATCTAAATGTAATTATGAGATAGAAAACATTAATGTTATAACGTGATAAGTGAAGCAGAATACTCCATTAATGAGTGCCCTATGACCAGCAATGCTATCCTGGGGTTACACACTCAAGGAAACAAACTCGCTATGACAGTGACATGCTTGCATCCTGTGCTCACAGCAGCTGCCTCACAGAAGCTCCTAACAGTCCAGTGCAGACTGAGCCTGGTCCTTGGTGGTTGAGCAAAAGGGATTGCTATGAAGCTAAAAAAGAAAAGGATCCTGTTGTTTGTCACAAGGCTTACCTTGTGACATTGTGCCAAGAGAAATAATCTAGACACAGTATAAACAGCAAAGTGTGCTCGTTTATATGCAGAATCTACACGTGATGAAATCAGAGAAGCCGAGCATAGGACAGTGGTTGCTAGAAGCTGCAGAGTGGTGGGGACGTGGGAGCTGTTAGTTAAAAGATAGAAAGTTCTGGAGAGCCAGAAAACAACATGGCTACTATAGTGAATACTCTTCTTTACATCAGAAATTTGCTGAGAGCAGATCTTAATGTTCTCACCACACCTGCACATATGTTTACTGTCATGGTAGATGATATGATGCTAACTAACTTGCTGGGGTCACCATGCTGTCTAGCCACAGCCAAATTAAATTAGAAGTCAATGGTAAGATAAGCAGAAAAACCCCATACGTTAGGAAAATTTAAAGTATTAACTCATAGAGGAAACCAAGTGAAGGTGTAATATTACAGAAATGCCCATTTGTGGAATTGTATAGCTCTAAACTATTCCAAAATTTAAAAATTAAGCTGTGGAAGACTGACTATGGATTGTATAAAAATGTATGCTTGATAGATGTTTGATAGATAAATAGATAGATAGATAGATAGATAGATAGATAGATAGATAGATAGATAGATAGATAGACAGACAGGTAGGTAGGTAGATAGATAAGTAGGTAGGTAGATAGGTAGATGGATCTAGACTAATTAAAGAATTGCATTTAGAATTGAATTTACAGAGTGTATGCAACATTAATAAAAGATAATCCGAATTAAAACACGCAAGCTATTTAGGAAAACACTTCATAAAAGAAGATGGGGGAATGGTCAGTGAATACCTGAGAAGGTACTCAGCATCATTATTAATCAAGGAGTTATGAGCAGAAACCACACAGAGGATACCACTTCACACCCGTTAGGCTGCAGATAAGCATATAAAATAACCAGTTCATGCATTAACCACTGATTCAAAGTTAAAACTGAGACTGCTTTGGAAAACGTTTCAATAATTACCTACCAAGGATGGAGCAAGTACAGGTTCACCACAGAACAAATGTCAGCTGGAGATGTATTTAGGAGACAGAGGCCGAGTGATGCCAAATGGCTAAAACTGAGGAGATAGGGAAGTTTATCAGGCTTGCAAAGTCAAACGAAAGCAAGATATGGAGAATAAGATCAGAAAACACTGGGGAAAATGTTTCAAATAAAAAGCAGATTTTTTTTTTAGACAGGATCTCTCTACATAGCCTTCTAACTGTAGTTCCAATAAATGTCACACTACTCCAAACTTGAGAGAACTGTGACATTTTAACACACTGCTAGGTCTCTTCATGGAGCCTGGGAAAGAGCTTGTGTGTGTGGGTGGTCCTGAAGGTTCCTTTCATTAACCGGGTTTCTGTCGCTAATCCTTTGCCGCTTGTCCAGCAAGCATGCCTCTCATCCCGATCATGCAGAAGCACCAGCGATTTCCTTTTTCTTAAAAAGAAACAAAATCACAAGTGTTTGTGTGTGTGAAAGAGAGAGAGAAGATACCCAGTTCTTTTAAAAATAAGAATAAGCAAGCCTTCTAACATATTCCAAACCTCAAAATTATCCCACAATTAGTAAGTAATTCAGATGATGCCAAAGAAAGCAACCCCCATGCAGAGAGTGCAGTAAGCTGCGCTGCAGAGACCCCTGTGGGAGACGGGGAGCTCACTTAAGACCAAAAGTGAGGTGGGGTTAGCCTGGGTACCACAGTCAGGCAAGAAGTTAGACTCCAGAGAACTAAATAACCCTATTACAAACAGAGAATTCTCAGCTGAGGAAATTCGCAGGGCTGAGAAGCACCTAAAGAAATGCTCAACATCCTTAGTCATCAGGGAAATGCAAATCAAAACAACCCTGAGATTCCACCTCACACCAGTCACAATGGCTAAGATCAAAAACTCAGGTGACAGCAGATGCTGGCAAGGATGTGGAGAAAGAGGAACACTCCTCCATTGTTGGTGGGATTGCAAGCTGGTACAACCACTCTGGAAATCAGTTTGGCGGACCCTCAGAAAAATAGACATAATACTACCCGAGGACCCAGCTATACCACTCCTGGGCATATACCCAGAAGATGCTCCAACATGTAATAAGGACACATGCTCCACTATGTTCATAGCAGCCATATTTATAATAGCCAGAAGCTGGAAGCAACCCAGATGTCCCTCAACAGAGGAATGGATACAGAAAATGTGGTACATCTACACAATGGAGTACTACTCAGCTATTAAAAACAATAACTTAATGAAATTTGCAGGCAAATGGATGGAACTTAAAAATATCATCCTGAGTGAGGTAACTCAGTCACAAAAGAACGAACATGGTATGTACTCACTGATAAGTGGATATTAGCCCAAAAGTTCGGAATAACCAAGATTCAATTCACAGACCTGCTCTACCTGGGGATACATCCCATATATAGCCATTAAACCCGGATGTTATTGTGGATGCTGGGAAGTGCTTGCTGATGGAAGTATGATAAGCTGTCTCCTAAGAGGCCCTGCCAGAGCCTGACAAATACAGAGGCAGATGCTCGTAGCCAACCATTGGACTGAGCATGGGTCCCAGATGGAGGAGTTGGAGAAGGGACTGAAGGAGCTGAGGGGGTTTGCATTCTCATAGAGGGAGCAACAGTGTCAACTAGCCAGACTTCCTGGAGCTTCTGGAGACTGGACCACCAACCAAAAAATACACATGAAAGGACCCATGGTGCTGGCCACATACGTGGCAAAGGAGGCCCTTGTTGACCATCAGTGAGAGGAGAGACCCTTGGACCTGAGGGTGTTTGATGCCCCAGTGTAGGGGAATGCTAGGGAGGGAAGACAGGAGTGATTGGTTGGTTGGGGGAGCACACTCAAAGAGGCAGGGGGAGGGGGGATGGGATAGGGGGTTCCCAAAGAGGAAAACATTTTAAATGTAAGTAAATATCCAAAAAAAATTTACTTTAGTGACACTCAGTTTTTCTTTTAAAATATACTTGATGTATAGAAATATAATTTGTGTATTAATTAATACTATAACTGGATTATTTGATATATATTTTAAATATAAAAATATAATATGATAAAACAAAAACTATCACATGAATGTGGATAAGACAGACAGAAGGAAAGAGTCCAAGAGAGGGTACAGAATCAGAGACCTTCTTATTCATAAAATTCAGGGTCCAATAAGAACACTAAACTGGAAGGTATAAAATAGGCCCAGAGGACCTTGTGCCAATCCATGCAAACCCTGTGTGTGCTTCTTCAGTCTTTGTAATTTCATTTGAGCTTTGCTCATGTTGATTTAGAAGGCCTTACTTACTTGGTTTCCTCCACTCCCTCTGGCTCTTAGATTCTTTCTACATCCTCTTCTGCGATGATTTAGGACATTTATAAACAGAAAAATTTCAGGGTACATAACCCTTCCTCCCTGAAAAAAAAAATACCCAAACTAAAAAAACAAAAAGCTTTTTCTAAGTGGGTCAAGGTGGCAAGCCCACTCAATCAGTAGTCATGTCCAATCCTGTGCACTGGTGTTCACTGGAATTAAAAAGCAAGCCTGGTGTTTGCAGTCATTGCCACAAAGAAAAACACACCCTGGTTCTTGTGGAATGCAGTGATGGTTCTTGCTACTTTAGTTCATAAAAAGTTGAATTCTTGGGCTGGAGAGATGGTTCAGTGGTTAGAGCACTGGTTGTTTTTCCAGAGGTCCTGAGTTCAATTCCCAGCAACCACATGGTGGCTCACAACCATCTGTAATGGGATCCGAGGCCCTTTTTTGGTGTGCATAAAAACAGCTACAGTGTACTCATATAAAAGAAAGAGAGAGAGAGAGAGAGAGAGAGAGAGAGGGAAAGAAAGAGTACTGTGTAGACGCGGTGGAGTTTCACATTTTTTAAAACACTTTTGAGCATGCATATATACATGTGGGGGGGGGGTTGTGTATATGAACGCGGGGCCTGCAGAGACTGAAAGGGTGCTGATCCCTGGAGCTAGACTGACGGACAGCTGTGAGCTGCCTGGTGTGGGTGACTCAGGTTCTCTGCAGGAGCAGTAACCTCCGAGCTCTCTCTCAGGCCTCGCAGTGCTTTTGTCCAGTCATGAGGAAGAATGGAATCCTTTTGTTTGCAGGGGAAAGCATAGATTGGAAACCATTGTGCCATAAAATGTGATGTGTAAGAACTTACTTCTCAGAGGAGCAACAAAAGACCCATGGCGTTTTATGTTGGCTCTCAGGGGTGGAATTTATGGTTAAAAAAAATAAAGGACGTGGAATTAACAGGGGAGCTGTTAGAAACACAGAAGGAGGGGGAGAAGAGGGAGAAAGAGGGCAACGGAGTGAGAATAGATGGTAAATACATATATGTCTTATGGAAACAGAATCCCCTGGAGCAGTGGGCTTGCAACCTGTGGGTCAAAACCACCTTGGGGGTCAAATGACCTTTGCATAGGGGTTACCTAAGACCACTGAAAAACAGATGTTTTCATTACAGTTCATAACAGTAGCAAAATTGCAGTTATGAAGTAGCAACGTGAGTAATCTTATGGTCGGGGGTCATCACAACATGAAGAACTGTATTAAAGGGTCACAGTTAAGAACCACTGCTTTAGAGTGTACAGTTAATATGTGATACTTAAAATGTAGACGTTATATTCATTCTGTATTATAGTCCGCTAAGTATGTATGCGAAACAGTGTGCATGCTTCAATTAAAAATACCTTATTGCTAAAACTGCTAGCAACCATCTAAGTTTTAATCATAATCTTTTGGGGGTACTGATGTCTGCTGATCAAACAGGGCATGGGGCACCAAAGGCTGGGGTAGTTTTGGGAGTTTCCTGAGTCAGCAGTGATATTAGATGTGCCAATTGACTCTCCCTTTCACAAAAGATTTTTGTGTAGCACAAGATTTTCTGTAGCACAAGATGCAGTTGGGTACCACTTTACCCAGGCAAAACATCTTTCAAAGTCGAAACCAACCCTCCCAAACTGCTGTTGCCATAGCAACTGCATTACTGTCCCGTTCCTAACCCAGCACTGTGCCCAGCATCTCCTGGGGGAGACTCCATGTGGGGGGAGCACTTTCCTCCACAAGAAGCTCCTCCTGCATTCAACTTCTGTGAGGTGCTTATAACCGTTCAGTTATGTAACCAGGCTCCACTTCTGATTCTAGTCCTCATCATTCCGCCCTATCTGCAGTTGCTTATTCAAGTCTTCGAACCCTTCAATGTCATTCATTTTAGAAAAAAAAGTCTAAACTCCTGTGAATGATAACGTGAATGATAAATTTTGGCCTCCAAAAAATCAATTCTTTTCTTTTTTTTTGACACAGGGTCTCACACAGTCTAAGCTTCAAACTCACTATGACACTGAGGTCAGCTGTTCTAGTCAGCTTTTTGTTGCTGTGATAAACACCGGCCAACGTGGGAGGGAAGGGTTTATTTCACCCCAAAGGTTACAGTCCATAGTTAAGGAAAGCCAAGGCAAGAACTCAAGGAAGCGGAAATCATGAAGGAATTCTGCTCGTTTCTTTGTCTGTTCCCCCCCCCCCCCCCATCTTACTTAGGAACTTTCTTAGACAGCCCAGACTCATGCAGCCTAGGGATGGCACCACCCAACATGGGCCCTCTGAAGGCAATTATCAATACTTTCCTGGTTTCTGCAGTTACTCCACGTTCTGTACTTGGAGCTCAGAACTACAAATAAGAGAGAAGATGTGAGCAGGGGTGGGAGGTCGGCACACTGTACTGACAATTTTGGAGTTTTGGGTAATTTTTTTTTACAAAATACAGAAATATTATAAGAATTTGTTTTCATCTTAATCCCAGGTGTGGGATACAGGGCTGCTTCAGATTGTCCACAGCAGCTATGACTTGCCTCATGCTCTAGCAGGGGCAGGATTTTGCCAGCTGCAGATAGTTTCTGCGGGTGTGTGACATTTGGAATTGTGAGGACTTTTCAGAGGGCATATAAGTGCTAAAGCCCTGAGAGGCAGGATGAGTTGTTGGTCGTTGGTTGGTTGCCCAGAAGTCACCACTTCCTTTATTCTTTATCCTTTAATATCTTTAATCTTCTTGAACACAAAATTTAGCTCCATTGCACTTCCTGGTGCCCCCTTTCTCCTTGAACCATACATTTTGTATTTTTCCTTCCTCAACTTGCTTCATTTAATCAAAACGCTCTTCATAAGAGTGAACCACATGACCGAGTCTATACCAGGCTGTTTGAGGATTTCTTTTGCCAAAGTAATTAATCTAAATCTCTTCACTTTAGCCTCAGGCAGACTCTTCAGACAGGGCAAAAAGCAGCCAAAGTCTTCACCAAAATACCACTAGAATGATCTCTAGACAACACAATACTACTTCTGTCTTAGGGTTTCCATTGCTGTGAAGAGCCATTATGACCAAGGCAACTCTTAAAGAAGGAAAACATGTGACTGGGGCTGGCTTACCGATACACAAGCTTTGTCCATTATCATCATGTCGAGAAGTGTGACAGTGTGCAGGCAGGCATGGTGGCAGAGGAGCTGAGAGTTCTACATACTGACCCGCAAGCAGCAAGGAGGGACTGTGTTTCACACTGCATAGCTTGAGCATATATAATCTCAAAGCACACCTCCACAGTGACACACTTCCTCCAACAAGGCCACACCTACTCTTATGAGGCCACACCTAATAGTGCCACTCCCAATGTCCAAGCATTCAAACACATGTATATAGCAAGTTCATACCTTTTCAAACTACCACAGCAGTTTGGATAAATCTAGAAATGTATCCATTTCTTTTATGTTTTCTAACTTAATAAGTCTTTAAAGCATTTCCTAAGAATACTCTGAATTAATTTACTCTCTCTTATAATGTGTCCCTGTTCATAACAGACTCTGTAAATCTGATCTTGTTAATCTTTTAAACAGTCAGCTCTTAGATTCACTGATTCTTTGTATTTTCTTTGTTACTAGTTTATTACTTTTTGTTTGTGTTTTTCCAAATTCTTAAGTTGCACTGAGTAGCTTTTGTGCTCTTTCTGATTTTGTTTGTTGTTTTTTTTTATTTTTGTTTTGTTGTTGTTTTTTTAATGCAGCCACTTAGAGCTATAAATTTCCCTTGCAGGGAATTCCAGAGGTTTTCTTGTATTGCCATTTTCATTCAATTCCAGACATTTTTGGATTTCTTTTTTATTTCATATTTGACTCATTAATTATTCAGTGATGTGTTCCTAAATCTCTGTATATTTGAGTAATCATTATAGATGTATTTACTGTTGGTATTAAGTTTGATTGCACTGTAGTCAGAAAGAATACATAGAATCATCTCAATTTTCTTAATTTATTAAGATTTGTTTTTGTGTCCCAAGATGTGATCTATTTTAGAGAAGCCCCCATGGACTGCTGAGTAGAATGTGATTTTACAGTGTTTAGATGGATATTTATTTGATCTATCTTATGTACAATGCTATTCAATTTTGATGTTCCTGTTTATTTATTTTTTGTCGTGACTGTCTATTAGAAAGAGTAGGATATTCAAATCACCTACTTATTACTGACTTTCAGTTCATCTGTGGCTCTAATTCCAGCAATATACATTTTATGAAATTAACTGTGCCAAACTTTGGTGCCTGTCTGTTCATGATTGTGGTGTCTTCTTGCTTCATTGTTCCCTTGACTAGAATGAAGCATCTTTCTTTATGTCCTCTGATAACTTTTAGGTTCAGTCTATTTTGTTGAATATTAGGATGGTGACACCTGCTTGCCTTCTGGTTGTCTTAGCTAGGGTTTCCATTGCTGTGACAAGACACCATGACCAAGGCAACTCTTATAAAGGACAACATTTGATTGAAGCTGGTTCTAAGGTTCAGTCCATTATCAAGGCGGGAGCATGGCAGTGTCCAAGCAAGCATTGCACTGGATGAGCTGAGAGTTCTACATCTCCATCCAAAGGAAGCAAGGAGCAGACTGTCTTCCAGGGGCCTAGGAGGATGGTCTCAAAGCCACCACATTGGTTCTATCTGCTTAGAATACCTTTTTCCATCCTTTCACTTTAGAATGAATTTCTTGTGGACAGAAGAAAGATGGATTTAGTTTCTTCATTCATTCAGCTAGTCTCTGCCTCTTACGTAGAGGTGAACCCTTTAACATGTAAAGTTATTATTGAAAAGTATGTGTTGATTACAGTTGTATTTTTTGACCGTTTATATTCTTAGTCCCACTTTATTTTTCAATGATTATAATTTCATTCAGTTTCTTTCTATAGTCTCCTGCGTATGCTTATTCCCCTCCTCAGTCCACAATATTAGTTCCAGGGTCTCTGTAGGGCTGGTTTGATAGGCATGTATTCTTTTAGTCTGTTTACCACATGGTAACAGGCTTCTCTTTATCCTTCAGCTATGGCAGGTAGTTTTGCTGGATACTATAGTCTAGTATTAGAGTGTATTGTTCCAGGTTCTTCTAGCTTTTAAATTTTTCATTGAGATATTAGTTGCTATTGTGACATGGTTTTCTTAATATTTGACTTGTGGGCTTTTTTTTTCTTGTAGATTTAAATATTCTTTCTTCGTTCTGCATATTTAGTGTTTTAAATAGAATACACCACAGGGAGTTTTCTGGACATGTCTATTTGGTGTTCTGTGTGCTTCTTATGTTTGTATAGGTGTGTCTTTTAATTTGGGAATGTTTTCTTATTTATTTATTTATTTACTTATTTATTTATTTTTATAATACAATTTAATTGTTAGAGATTTTAGAGAAATGTTCCATATAACAGTACAAATCAATACAGTACTTCTAATGAACAGTTTACCAACAAGTACCAAAGTATACATTGTGCATACTATTTTATCTAGTAAACTTATTTCTAGGAATTTATGTTGACAAAAATATGTATGTACTGTGGGATATCTATCACAGTATTATATACAATGGTGAATTATGAGAAACATGTCAAAATTAAATACAGATTTAATAAATTATGAAATTACTTGTAGACATTTCTATAATAATTAAAATGCTATTTCTTTGGCTAAAACTTTAGAAGCCAATATTAGCATCATCTTATACTCTCACATTATGAATATGACTAAAATAAATTAAATCACTTTGTAAAAACATTATGCAATTGGACATTATTTCTGACAGATACAAAACTCCTACAGTTTTGTAGGCCATTCATTTTTTCTCCTTTAAAATGATAAAGGAAAGTTGACCAGTCAAAATAGCACACAACCTAATCTCATCAGTCACATGTTAAATGTTACTTGCTTTCAGTAGGCTTTGAAAACCTCACTACTGTTACACTCAACTAGAAATAAATTGACAACTCCTGACTAAATTCAGAGAAAATAAGTACTAGTCTTCTAAAATATACAGGACTCACCTCCCTAATGTGAACATAAAATTCATTACCTCCAATGTTCTCCCTTGAAGCTATGTTAGCTTCACTCTGAGCAAAGAGCAACATTCCTTTGTGTTTCCCAAGGCCATTACACTGAGCCTCACCAGATACCTATAACACTTGCTGCAGTTACCCCTTAAATATTTCTATTTGACCAGTATGAAGTGTCCTTCCTTATCTTTTTTGATAATTTTGGTTGAAAGTTGATTTTATTTGATATTAGAATGGCTACTCCAGCTTGTTTCTTGGGACCATTTGCTTGGAAAATTGTTTTCCAACCTTTTACTCTGAGGTAGTGTCTGTCTTTGTCACTGAAGTGTGCTTCCTTTATGCGGCAAAATTCTGGGTCCTGTTTACATATCCAGTCTCTTAATCTATGGCTTTTTAATTGGTTAATTGAATACACTGATGTTAAGAGATATTAAAGAAAAGTGAGCCGGGCAGTGGTGGCGCACGCCTTTAATCCCAGCACTTGGGAGGCAGAGACAGGCAGATTTCTGAGTTCGAGGTCAGCCTGGTCTACAGAGTGAGTTCCAGGACAGCCAGGGCTACACAGAGAAACCCTGTCTCGAAAAACCAAAAAAATAAAATAAAATAAAATAAAAAAGAAAAAAAAAAGAAAGAAAAGTGATTGTTACTTCCTGTTATTTTTGTTGTTAGAGGTGGTATTATGTTTGTGTAGCTATCTTTTTTGGGGTTTGTTGAAAGATAGAATAGAATACACCACAGGGAGTTTTCTGGTCATGTCTATTTGGTGTTCTGTGTGCTTCTTGTGTTTGTATAGGTGTGTCTTTTAATTTGGGGATTTTTTTTCCTATGATCTTGTTGATGTTGTGGTCTGTTCGATTGACCTGGGATTCTTCTCCTTCATCTGTGACTATAATTTGAAGATTTGGTCTTTTCATGGTGTTGCATAATTCTTGCATGTTTCATTTGTGTGTTTTAAAGTTTTTATATTCTTTGCTTGAGTGCTTGTATACATTATATTTGTATACCCCTCTACTGTAGGGTAGCAAACACAACCAGCAAAATGTTGATCCAGGAGTAAAAGGAAAGAGATTTGGTTAAACATGACTAAATAGCATGTGTTGATTCAAACTTTAAGAGCCTGACATCGGCATTTTATTTTAGGCATATTTAAGTACAGCACAATTTATAAGACAGTTTCCTGGTGATAATTAATTCAATCCTGTGTGAACAAAGCTTAAGAGTTTACATCAAAAGTCTTGTAAAGTACCAGTAAGATCTTCCATAAAAAAATAACTGAGGTAGCCGACTTAAGGTAAACAAGGCTCCCGATAAGGGTCTCAGGGAGAACATAAAACTACAGATTGAGCTGAACATGAGTCTGGGGAAGCTGGTTTGGTCCAGCCACACAGATAGTTCTGAGGTCACCAGGCTATTTATTAACCACATCCATTCCTGGCCTTCTGGGCAGGAGACAGTTTACCCGTCCCTGCATATTTAACATTCCTCTTTCTGTAGAGCTTATCTGTGAGCTCAAGGACCTGCAAGCTTACGCTCTGCTTTATCTTCAAGTCCCGATATTCTATCTCCGGCTTGATCCATTGTATTTATAATTCTTTCATCTCGGTTTGTTAATTGGGTAATTGAAATTTCAATTCCATCAACATTTTGGCTTGAGTTGTCTTCAGTATTTCTATCTCTTTACTGAATTCTTTTTTCAAATCCTGAATGGTCTTCCTCATTATATTCAGCTATATGTTTGTGTTTTCTTGGGTATCATTAGTTGTCTGTTGCTGTTTGTCTCTTTTTTATATTTCTTGTATTCTTTGATCAAATTTATGATCTTTCAAATTCTGTGACTTGGGGTTCATCTAGGTGATTCTCATTGGAGACTAGTGGGTTAGGAGCAGGAGACCATGCTGTCTTGGCCTTTCATATTGTTTATGCTTTTGGATACATCCTGGGATGTGGACTTTTTTCCTTGGTTCTGTATCTGATGTGGGATCTAGCTTGCTTTGGGGCTAATGTAGGAGCTGGTGCAGAAGCTACATGACCAGATCTAGGTTTGGAAGTATTAAATGGGTCTGAGCAGACCCACCGGGGAAAGCTGGTGTAGAAGTTGCACATCGGGAGGCTGACCTGGTAGTGTGGGAATGGCACAGACAGGCTTAAGAGACTCCTCAGGAAAATCTGATGGGCGGGCTGTGACTTGAGCTAGGCCTAGGAGTGTGCCTCTAGTTTTTGAGGGCTTTTATCATGATAGAATGTTGAACCTTATCAGAAGGTTCTGCAACTATTGACATGGTCGTGTAATTTCTGTAATTCTGAATGTATTTACACTATACATTTTATTAATTGATTTACATATATTGTACCTCTCATATATTACAGATCCCTGTATCACTGGAATAAAGCCAATTTGATTATAGTGAGTGATTCTTTTGATGTATCTTGAATCTGATTTGCCAGTATTTTATCGAGAATCTTGCATTTATGTTCTTTGAGAAGCTTGGTCCACAGTGTGTGTTTACTTTGCACGTGTGCATGGGTGAGCACAAGCAGGTTGTGTGTGTGGAATACCAGCTCCATAAAAAGATTGGTAGTTTTGTTTTGTGTGGTTGTTGTTTTGTTTTATAGAACCATTTGAAAAGCATGGCTTTAGTTTGTTGGATATCTGATAGAATTCAGCAATTAATTTATCGGTTTTAGTTGAGAGGGCTTTTTTGTTTTTGCTTTGTTTTTTATTTCTGCTTCAACCTCCTTCCTTGTTAGAGGTCTATTAAATTGTTTAATTTTGATAGTTCATTCACATTTCAAAATTCATTTATTTCTTTTAGATTTTTCCAACCTCTGAAACTGTAAACCAGCTCCAATTAAATGTTTTTCTTTATAAGAGTTGCTTTGGTCGTGTTATCTCTTCACAGCAATGGAAACCCTAAGACAAGGAACTTTTATACACTGCTGATAGGAATGGAAGCTAGTTTAGCCACTATGGGGATTAAAACCAATATTCCTCCAAAAAAGTTACAGCAGAACAGCCTCATGACCCACTCTGCTCCTCTGGGGTACACATCTAACACTAAATAAGCAAGTCAAGGAGACACTTGGACATCCATGTTTATTACAACACTGTTTATAGCATCCAAGATATGCAATCACCCCAGTTGTCTACCATTGTATAAAACATGGTGTACATACCCAGTAAGCTTTAATATAATCATTCATATGGTCATAAAGGGGGATGGAATTGTGCCATTTTCAGGAAATGGTGGATCAGCAGATCATTACGCAAAATGAGAAAGCCAAACTCAGAAGAAAAATATCTCATGTTTTCTTTCATATGCAAAATCTGGGATCACCTGTCTGTCTGTCTATCATCTATCTGTCTTCCATCTATCTAGCATCTATATAGTGTGGGAGGCAGGAAGAAACCCAAAGAGAGAGCAGGAAGGGGAGAGGAGCAAAAGAGATTAATAGGAAGGAATGAAAGAAAGAAAAATGCCACATTTTCTTCCATATGTGGAATCTAGGTTTAAATGTGTGTTTTTATGTTTTTATGTGGGCCATAAAAGCAGAAGGAAGATTGTAAGAGAGGAGGAGGTGGGCCACTGTGAAGAAGGAGAAGGTGATGGTGAGCAAATCTGACCAAAGTATAATAATGCACAAGTATTAACATGTCATAATCAATTCTCCTTTTATTTTTTATTGATTCTCTGTGAATTTAACATCATGTACCCCAATCACACTCATTTCCCAGTTCTTCTATATCTCCCCTACACCCTTGTATCCTGCCCCCAACAAGAGAAAATAAAAAATAAAAGCCTGTCACTGTGGAAGCTGCAGTATGCCATGGTGTGTCACAGTAGACTCTTGCCCAACAGCCCACTTGCAAATGTTCACTGCAAGGAGTCACTGGTCTGGTTCGAGGCCTCTGCCTTCTGCAATCCCATCAATACTGGAGCCTCCCGGACTCCTCTCAGATAACCTGCTGTTTCCCTGAGGCATGGATCCCTTCACACACTCCAACAGCTCTTAGGTTGGGTAGATGTTGAGATGGGCCAGCTCAAAGCCTAGGATCTGGTTTGGTGGTAGCTGAGTTGGTCAACCTGCCAGTTCTCCTGTGTCTTTACCAATGGGGTCAGCTGTCTCATACTGCCCAGGTAAGGGACCAACTCTCCCATGCCCGTGACACCAAGGCTAGCTCTCCTACACTACCCAGGAGAGAGGCAAGACCAGCTCTCCCACACTGTCTTAGTTAGGATTTTACTGCTATGAACAGACACCATGACCAAGGCAACTCTTATAAGGACAACATTTAATTGGGGCTGGGTTACAGGTTCAGAGATTCAGTCCATTATCATCAAGGTAGGAACATGGCAATGTCCAGGTAGGTATGGTGCAGGAGGAGCTGAGAGTTCTTTATTTTTATTTATTTATTTTTGTAATTGTGTTTTATTTTTATTTTTATTAGATATTTACTTTATTTACATTTCAAATGTTATCCCCTTTCCTGGGTTTCCTCCTTCCCAGAAACCTCCTATCCCATTCCGCCCTCCCCCACTTCTATGAGGGCGTTCCCCTACCCACCCACCCACTCCTGCCTCCCTGCCCTCAATTCCCCTACACTGGGGCATCTATTGAGCCTTCATAGGACCAAAGACCTCTTCTCCCACTGATGCCCGACAAGGCCATCTTCTGCTGTATATGCAGCTGGAGCCATGTGTACTCCTTGTTTGGTGGCTTAGTTCCTGGGAGCTCTGGGGGGGTCTGGTTGGTTGGTATTGTTGTTCTTCCTATGGGGTTGCAAACCTCTTCAGGAGTTGAGAGTTCTACATCTTTATGTGAAGGCGGCTAGTGGAAGACTGACTTCCAGGCAGCTAAAACAATGATATTAAAGCCCTTTCCCACAGTGACACACCTACTCCAACAGGGCCACACCTACTCCAACAGGGCCACACATCCTAATAGTGCCACTCCCTGGGACAAGCATATACAAACCATCACCCACACTAACACCCTCAGGGTCAGATCTCCTGTGCCACCCTGGAGAGGAGGCAGGGAAAATTTCCTGTGCTGCCCAGGTACTGGCCAGTAAGGGGCAGGGCCAACTCCGTACAGTGCTCAGACATCAACATGGTCTCAGGCAGCAGCCCAGACTAGGGACATTAGAATGGTCTTTGGTGGTAAAAACAAGCCTTGGACATCAAAACAGACCCTGATTATGATAAGACTATGGACCCAGACATGGCTCCTGTCGGCAGCATGGTTCCAGGTGTCACCAGGGCTTTAGGTGGCATCACAGACCACTCAAATCAGTATGTCCCCTGACAGCAGCAAGGTCCTCAGACATGCACATGGTCTTGGGTGGCAGCCCAGACCACGGTCGTCTGCATGGCCTTTGGTGGTAACTTGGGCCATCCACTTGACATAGATCTTAGCTATAGTGAGACCATGAACCCAGACATGGCCTTCCTTCAGTGGCAGCCTGGGCCAGGATGTCATCATGACCTCAGATGGCAGCATAGGCCACTCAGATCAGATTGGACCCAGCATCAGCATGGCCTCCAGACATCAATAAGGTCTCAGGTAGCATCCTAGACCACAGACATCCAAATGGACTTTGGGTGCAGCGTAAGCCACAGACATCAACAAAGATCCTGGCTGTGATAGGGTCACAGACCCAGATAGGGCCCTTTGATGACAGTCTGACCCTGGGCATCACCATGGCCTCAGGTGGTTGTACAGGCATTTTATATCCCGTGTTCCTCACCACCACCGGCTCTCCGGTTCCACCTCTCTCCACAGTGACTGAATCACTGGGCTTGCTTTCTCTCCCATCTCTCTGCCACATACTCCATCCTTCCCATCTATCCAACACATACACACTCATCGCCATGGTGCCTGACACACGGCCAGGGTAGACTCTTGGGTGTCTTCCAGCCACCATGGACCTCGGGACTTTTTTTTTTTTAATTCCCCTATTTTATATGCTAGCTAAAAGATTAATCATAATTTGAAAGTTTTTCTGGGTATCATAATCCCTAATATTAAGCATACTTGCTTTCTATAATATTCTAGAATTAGCAGTATCTACCGTGATTACATGAAACTGAAAAGACATACTCAACCAAACCAAACAATACACTATCAAGTTCAAAAGGACCTAGTAGCAGGTTTTTCCACCAAATTATCCCATGTGAAGTCTTTAGAAATGGCGTATCTGTATCATGATGGCGTTGGCTGAAATTCATGTTGGGAAGAATTGAAGGGGGTTAAAAGGAGTTGAGTTTGCAGTGAATATAGCATAAGCCGGAAGTTTCCAGAGAAGCAAACCCTGTATTTGGACCTTGTTTAATGGAGCTGAAGAATGCCTTCATTCATTGAGAAGAAACTAAAGACCTGCAGGATCTTACTTTTCTCCAGTGAGACCAGCAACAGAGTATCAGTGTCCACTAAGGGTCAAAAGCGTCATGGACACTTTCCCAACTTTCAAGGCCAGACATAAGAGACCTAGTTGTAGACACCGTGTTTGTATTCAGGTCATGCCAGTCCAAACCAACCTTGAACCAAACGCTATGCATTTCAAACATTGTTAGAATATAAAGAGAATGCCAGGCAGCAACGACATTTCTAAGCCATTTTTTTTTTTCCTTTTTGTTCCATTTACAGCAAGGAGTTTGCCGGCTCCCTCCAAGACACACGCATCAGAGCTCTGCTCAGTTGGAGAAAGCACACTTGTTAGAGAATGAGATTCTTCGAAACACAAAGCAGATACTTTTCCAGCCAGAGAAAGGGAGCTACCTAAAATTACGACAAGAAGGACACTGGAAAGTTGCAGTCTGACAGAAAATGAGCATAGTACCTGCTCTTGCCAGCTCAGGGAGGAAAAAAATTCTCATTACCTCAGGTTGTAGGAGATGAAATATAGAATTTGAGTGACTGCAGTTTCCAGTTAGAAGTGCCCTAGTTGTTGGGTATAAAAGAAAAAGAGGAGGAAGGGAGGGAAGAAGAGAGAGAGAGGGACAGATGAGCCCATGGGTACAGACACAGACACAGAGAGAGACCAAGCCCTTTAGACAAGAAGTTTATTACATATCGGGTACAGTAGAGGTCTGAGGCAGCATTTCCCCCTCACTAGACAAAGCAGGGTGTCCACTTGTTTCCAAGAAGTGGAGGAAGTTTGCATTGTGAGGGTGCAGGCTTGGCTAATATGTGACCTATACCACATGACTGAAGCAGGAGAGAGGGGTTTGTTTAACTTAGGCTACTTGACAGGGGTCATTCTTCATCTGGAGAGCGAAGTGGGGACTGGTTAATGTGTGACCCACATCCATACGGAGTGGTAGTAGTCAAGTTGACTGAGCCCGAGCAGCAGGAGTTCGGGGTTGGATGCGTTCTCTCTCTGCTGGCCTGGGGTTCTAACACCTGGGCCCTGCCCAAGAGCAGAAGGTTCGTTAGCACGCATTCCCCACACCTTGCAGTCGCAGCTGCCCTTGATGTGTGTAGGATATGAGGTTTCAACCCCCACTTACCAACTGCTGTCCTGAAATCAATAGAGGGTGGCAATGTAAGTAATAGACTTAAAACTAGTTGACAAGTGACTTCTCAGGCACTCTGACGAGGACATCATACTAAATCCCACCCTGACCCTCAGCTGGGCCACATGCCTAGATGTAGCAACTCCATCCATTTTCTAAGACGGTGGTGTCCTTGGTCCTGTCAAGATTTTCTATCTTCCTAGTCCTGCTGTGAGCTGCCTTAGAGGAAATGAAGTTTTTTATGATTTAAAGTCAGAACTTATTTCTTCACCTCAAGTTTCTTTCTTAAGATTTCCTAAAATATTTAAGAACAACAGTAATAATTTAAAATGCTGTTTTGTGAGGGTGGCTTCTTTATCAGTGAAGAGCTTTTCAGATTTGCCTTTCTCATGCTAGGTTCCCACGCCCATTGGTGTTGTAATTGGGCTTTTTTGTTTGTCCTTTTCATTTCCTCCTCTGCTCAGAGGGTTAATAAAGAAATACGAAAATTATTGAACATTCAAAGTGACATCATTGACTTATTGTCTGACCCATTCTCTCAAAAAATGACAGCAGGTCATTTCCAGTAGGGATTGAGTCTTTGGGGGGAAGACTGGGAAGATGTCTCCATGAGTAAAGTGCTTGCCACCAGCCTGAGGACACAGTTTCAGATCCCTGTGGCCTTATAAAGTGGGGCATGGCGATGTGTAAATGTATCCTAGCTCTCCTGTGTAAAATGGGAGCGAGAAGCAGCCGAGTC
This sequence comes from Uromys caudimaculatus, assembly GCA_028551405.1. Lineage (NCBI taxonomy): Eukaryota > Metazoa > Chordata > Mammalia > Rodentia > Muridae > Uromys > Uromys caudimaculatus. The sequence goes on from CM052700.1 coordinate 104,049,317, forward strand.
CCTGGAAGTTCACAGGACAGCTATGTTTATGGTAATGAATAACAGATCCTGTCTCAAACAAGGTAGACTGTGAGGAATGACACCCAAAGTCATCCTCTGACCTCCACAAGCATGCTCCACAGACACGTGCCCACTCATGCATACTCCCCAGGCATACACCCACACATGCACACACAAACATATGTGCACAAACACAAACATTTTTAGTTTTTATGCTGGCAAAAGAAAATAGCGCTTTTTATAAGAATTTATATCTATGTTTCCAGAATATTTTTAACAGCTGCCTTCCCAGGATTCTTTATATTGTGGCCCCAAAATAAGGCTCGAAGGATCGTAGTCTTGAGAAAGGGTGAGTTATGTTTACAGTAAGCAAATGCTGCTCAACAGAGGCCATCTGGTGAAGATGCTCACAGCAGCTCTTCTCAAAGGAGGTTTCTAGACCAGCTGACAGCCTCACAGAGAGCATGCTCTCCCAAATCAGAGCAACAGAAACAGGCTGTGGACATAGCTCCCAACTTGTTCTCCAGTGGCCCTGATGTATGCTAACCTTTGGGTACCACTTCTGTATGATTTTCCCTAATTCTGGGGTGTAGGGTTGCAAATGACAGTTTCAATGAAAATAAACCTAATCAGGAGAAACAGAGAAGCAGTGATGGACCGAGGACCGTTGCCCTGGTCACCGAAGGCAGTGATGGGCCGAGGACCGTTGCCCTGGTCACCGAAGGCAGTGATGGACCGAGGACCGTTGCCCTGGTCACCGAAGCTGCTCACTCATTCCTCCTTGGTCTTCTCTTCACTCAGCCTCAGCATCTTGTGATTAGATCCTATTGTGGCAAAAAGATTTCATATCAACCCAGAAGAACCCATAAGCCATCGTCTAACCTGACTGGTGGGTACCACCACACAAGGTTTTAGATATAATCTCCCCAAGGAAGATGGCAGAATGACAAATGAGCAACTGCTGTCCTGGTGTTTCATTCACAGCTTGTAAAGAATGTCAATGAAAGACACAATGTAAAGATAGTGGGGCAGGACCAAGCAGACAGAAGAATTCATTCCAGGTGAACAAAAAGAGATCTGGTGAAAGTGTAACAGTCAAAGGAGCAATCAGGGACAGACTGAGGAGCCATTGCCATCTGTCCTGGCTAGTTTTAGGTCAATTTGACCCAAGCTAGGATGATCAGAGAGAGGGAGCCTCAGTTGAGAAAATGCCTCCATAATATCCAGCTGCAGGCAAGCCTGTACATTGAATGTTTCACTAATTAGTGACTGATGGGAGAGGGCCCTGCCCCTTTTGGATGATGCCCTCCCTAGGTTGGTGGCCCTGGGTTCTATAAGAAAGCAGACTGAGAAAGCCAGTAAGCAGCACCCCTCCATGGCCTCTGCATCAGCCTCCAGGTTCCTACCCTGTTTGGTTCCTTCAGAAATAGACTACAGTATGGAAGTGTAAGCCAAATAAACTATTTCCTCCCCAACTTGCTTTTTGGTCACAATGTTTTGTTGCAGCAATAGAAACCCTAACTAGGTCACTATCTCTTTCAAAGAAGAGGTGGAGAGGGAAAATGTCTCTGGAGAGCAAGTGGTCCAATAGGAGCTACTTTCATGGAAAGGACTCGGCATAGGCGGAGGGAAAGAAATGTTCTAATGTAACTCTTTTGGACTCTGTCTCTTTGGAGTTGACAAACTCAGCTGGAGCCAGCGGAAAGGAAGCTCAGGTGATAGACTCACAAGGTGTTACATAAGGGCAGCCGTAAACAGGACTTCAAGGTTTGGACTCTGCTGAAGCTATGTTTTGGGAGAAGGTGCTGTCATTTCTTTCCTTAAAATCATTTTAATGACACTTTCACGTGTTTATTTGGAGTGAACGAGAGGGAAACATGGCCGGTGTGTGAGTGTGGAGGTTGGCAACTTGCAAGGGTCATTTCTTCCCTTCCACCACATGGAGCCAAAGAATCAAACCCAGGTTTAGTGGCAAATGCCTGGCCCACCAAGCCATCTTGCTAGCACATCATTTCCCTCGTTATGAGAGGCAGTTTAAGGTTGAACTCCGTCTTTTAAGTTATTGAAGTAAATATTTATTGTTGTAGTGTCTTAGAAACTCTAATGATGTCTGTAATGATAGCCAAATTAATTACGAGAATTATCGGAGACTTTTAGAAGTTTTGGTTGAGGATGTCATTAGAAGAGTTTACATCGTCAGATAGATTTAAAACATTGCTTATATTCTGCAAGAATAAATCATAAGAGGCATTAGCATATTTTAATTAAAAGATTTGAGTAGCCCAATTATATCCAAATTACACTTTGTGATCTTCCTAATAGCTTTACAAGTAATTTTCAGATATATTTGAAACCTTGCCCAGAGGGTTTTACTTGGTATAAAACAACCAAAGAATTTTTAGCATCATTTATAGAAAGCTTCATAGAAACATCCAATTTTCTAAACCATATCGAGATCAAGATTTGGACACTGTGGGAATGTCTAATTAGCACTGAGACTGTCACATGGTCACCTCCTCGTTAAGTATTTATTACCTTGCACATTATTCTTTGAGACAGGATCTTGTGTATACCAGGCTGGCCTCAAACTTGCTGTGTAGCCATCTTGAACTTAGGATCCTCCTGTCTCTACCTCTGAAGTGCTGAGTTGACAGGTGTGAATCACAGCACCTAGCAGGATGCTGGGGATCAAACCCAGGGCTCCGTACATGCTAGGCAACCACACTACCACTGAGCTACATGAGCAGTGTCTCAACTTCATGGATATAGACCATTAAACCCCCAAAGTGCAGGGCCAGCCCTGTGCTGTGCTGCGGTTGGCCCATGAGAGCCAATTCTGTGCATTTCTTCCCTGCTTGGCCTTTAGTGACTGAAGAGGGGAGTTTAGGACAATGAAACCCACAAAAGCCAATGGCATCCTTCCCACTCCTTCCTTTCTGAAGCAGAGGCCCACCAGCCTGTAGCTTCTCCCTTGGACCTGGCAGAGGCTGTAACAGGGCATTTTTGCTGTCTTCGGTCTGCTGGGGAATGGCTCCTGCCACATGAGTCCCTGGAATTTAACTATTTCAGTGAACTCTGCTGGCCTTATGAGACTGGCAGCTTTCCTTTGTACATTTGGTTAAGAACTGTAGTAAGGGATACACCTCCCCCCGGTCTTCAGTGGCGCTCTGTGCTGGCCACTAGCCTGTCCATCTCAGGAAGTGGAACCCTCTTTGAGACTTTTCTCTCACCCTCATGCTCCCCTTGCTCTGCACTCAGCCCAGCAAGTAGTCAATGGACTTTCTTCTGCCTCTCTGGCTATCCTTAAATTACCTCTTGGCGCTAGACTCTGCCCCTCCCCCTGGTGCCTGAGGAGATGATTTTTAAATTAATTTTAGGATATATGATTTTCCTTTGACCTGTACTGTCCCTCTGCCTTCTCCTCACACACTCCTGTCACTACCAGAGGGAGGAGCACAGCCTGGCATCACCCCAGTACTCTCAGCTCAGAAGTCCCGTGAGCTGTGGGCACAAGCCAAGATCCCAAATTAACCTATGCCATCATTTCCCTCCTAACACTTGAGACTGTAGCATGTTCTGGGCAGAATGCCAAACACTTTCTATCCTGGGCCCTAATGGCCTTCATTACCTAAATAAAATGTTGCCTGAAATAGAAAAGTCAGATTTTTTTTAACTCTTTATTGACTTTTTCTTTGTGTCACAAATTGCGATCGAGCATCTTTGTGAGCTGAGGAGCACCTTGGTGAGGAGGAGGTTTCTGTGTAACATTTTCAGGGTTAGCCTAAGAACTACAATGTCTTAACAGACTCAAACACCAAGCAGTTTTATAAACGTTAAAAGAAATCTCTTCACGTCAGCTTGACAATGGAAGTTCTGTGCAGCTGTAAACGTTACATGATTCTTTTTTTTTCTTCTGTTTTTGTTGTTGTTTTTTAATCCAGCATAATATTTGTCTTGATTATTTGGGAATTTCACACAATGCACCCTGATCGCCTGATGGTACTGTACCTGCCTCCCGTTCCTCCCGGGTCCATACTCTCACCATTGTGCCTGCCCCAAAAACAGAAGAAAAAGAAAAAAAATACACCAAGTCCAGTCTGTGTTGCCCATACTCAATGGAGCATGCTCAAACTCCCAGTGACCATCCACTTAAAGATAACTGAGTCCTTCCCCACCCCACCCCACCAGAAGCCACCAACTGTGAAGAGCTACACTTTAGCAGCCCTGGCACAATTTTTAAGGACTTCAATAGTTTCCTGCCTAGACTTTTTTCTGTTCTTTTCTCCAGGGAGTAGGGGTGGGATGGGGGTGGAGGGGACGGGGATGTTGTCACGGAAGCCCTCTATGTCTCTCGTTCTCAACTGTGAGTCTGCAGTCATTGATACCACGACAAAAGAAGCTTCCACAGTCAGCGGCAGCATGGATCGTGGTCCCAGGTAGCAGCATAGACCACAAACACCAACAAGGCCCTCTGTGGGAGCACGGACCGCAGATACCAACATGGCCTCTGGCGGCAGGCCAGATCACAAACATCCATGTGTTTTCTGGCAGTAGTATGAACCACAGATATCAACATGTCCCCACCCCCCACCGTCCACCCCCATGGCAGCACATATCACCGATATCCACATGGCCTTTGGCAGCAACACAAACCATGTGTATCAACATGGCCGCAGCAGCAGCAGCAGCAACATGGACCATGGCCGTCTTTCCAGGTGATCCAATCTAGAAAATGAACTTCATCATCTCAGACATCTTGTCTCTGCTCAGAGCCAAGGGAGATCTGTGGCTGGGCAGTGTGCTTGGAGACAGAGGCTGAGAAGTCCAGGCTGCCGGCCCTACTCAGGTACAACACGCTCCCCATCTCCCTCAGCCTCGCCCCCACAGCTGTCGTGTGCTGCTCCATTCTGCTACTCTGTCTGCTCCACCTCACCATCACACGCATATTCATCGAAGGGGATTACAAATTGCAGTGTCTCTATTGTGGTTATTTCTCAGATTGGTTTGATATTGTGTATTGCAAGTGTTGTGCTTATATTTTGTAGAGGGGGTAATATGAAGAGTAGTTCATTTAGTCTGGGTAACTTTCTCCTACGTCTTAGTCAGTGTTCTCTTGCTGTGAAAAGACACCATGACTCTATCAATGAAAACATTTAACTGGGGCCTTGCTTACAGTTTCAATGTTAGTCCATTATCATCATGGCAAAGAGCATGACTGCGTGCAAGCAGACATGGTGCTGAAGAAGAATCCAAGAGCTACATTCTGTCCTGTAGACAAAAAGATTTGGGGCCTAGCATGGGTTTTTGAAATCTCAAAGCACACACACAGTGACACACTTCCTCAAACAAGGCCACCCTTCCTAATCCTTCTAATCCTTTCAAATATCGCTACTCCCTGGTGACTAAGCATTCAAATATATGAGCCTATAGGGGCCATTCTTATTCAAAACACCACATCTTATTACTGCGAATTGAAGGTCTTTGATGAGACTCTTCAAAGTTGCTTTTAGAAGTCATTTGTTAAACTTTTCTTGGGAGGCATAGTCAAGAAATTGCTACCTGTAAGGATGAGGGAAGAAGCAGAGTTCAAGTGGGCAAACATGGTCACAGAAATAGAATTCTTAGTAAAAACTCATCGTCTTGCTCCAGTCTTTTTTTGCTCCTTGAGAAGGCTGGTCTTTGACTTCATATGTTTTTGCCTCAGCCTCCTAAGCACTGGGATTGTGACTGTGTGCACACATTCATGTTCTGAATACTTCTCCTCTCACAAAGTAAAGCCATACAAATGGTTTGATGTAGTCAGAAAAGTTGCAGAAACTGGAAGAGGGGACTATTTTCTAACTATTATATCAATACTTTAATCTATTTTTATTATCCTACTAAATCTAGTGTATTATGTTATAACTATTTAAAATTCTCCTAAATATTAATTCACTTAAATGGAAAGTAAAAAAAAAATGTTTGGATAGAGAAAATAAGAGTAAATAAAGTAAATAAGAATAAAATAAATATATATTGATATCAGCTGTAAAAATATTAATTCCTTTCCTTAAGATTTTCTTGATCATTTTACCTCAACAAGAAGATCTCTATCATGGGAAGTAGAGTTTTAAACCTCAACTATTCATACTCCTAGATCCGAATCAATAGCTCTCACCCAATTCACTTGCCAGATTAGGATTCCTAATTATTTCAGAACTTTTTCTGTTTTAAAGCCGAAGGGATTACATTCTCATCTACATTTTTATTGTAAATAATGTGTTCAGTTGTAGAACAATTGAAGGCTTGTGTTCCTGAGCCTCTAAGACACAAAATAACCTTGCCTGAATCAAATAGCCCAGGTTTGGGGAATTGTAATTTGGAATAAGCCTTGATAAAAGAATATCAATTAGCAAGTGAAAACCACTTTTATGGTTGTGCTGGTGCACTGGTTATAGAGTTTTGATTCATATCTTTTCTTTAATCTTTCTCTCCCTACACATCTCACAAAACGTTACTAAGAACACAGTGCCTGACCTAGAAGGAGACTAGAATATGAAGGCACAGGATGGGCCAGGGCTCCCCAGTCACCTCAAAGACAAAACCACAGCGTCACTATATCATAGCTTCTGTCCTGAGACGATTCCAAAGGGCTTAGGCACACTGTCCATGCAGCAGAAGGACAGTGCACTTCAGGGAGAAAACTCATACTGATGCTTTCAGGTGTCAGTGTAGATGCTAAGAACCTTTACATTCTAGTAAATGTCAAATAGAAAAACAAAGCAAAGCAAAACAAAACAAAACAAAAATCCCCAAAACACTGGTATAAGAGATAATGAAGATTTCTTTTTCCTCCGAGGAAGAATGAGAGGAGACAGGTAGGTGTGATTTCACCCCCACAATGGCCCTGGCTCTGCCCCACAGAGTCACACCTCTCTGGCATCTTCTGCCTTTCCACGCTTTTCTGTCCTTTTGTTGCCTCCTGTTCCTAGATCTCATCCTACTTGTTACATTGTTGCAGAAAACCGTGGTCTGGAGCTAGACATCACAGCCTGTGAGCGCACAGAGGACCCAGCACACACACCAGCAGTAGAGGGGCCAACAACCAGGTGCAAGCCTGGCTGTGGCCTCAGAGTTTGAATCTGGGCAAGGTCCTCCGCCACTTATCTGTAAAGAGAATTTAATAACCTGTGCAGAGCAGCTGACGTGGGCAAAAAGCCCTTCACTGCCTTCCCTCTTCTGACTGGGACCCTGAGCCTCTTTACTCAGGCCAAGATAATGAGTCACACTCTAGAAACGAGAGGGACAATACATGAAACTAGAGGGATTTGATTTCCTACAATTCCATATGAAGGGGCTGACCACAGGATATGGGACAGACACCAAGTCCTTAAGATTCCCTAGGCTATGAGAGCATAGATCTCTACCCAGAGCTTGGGGGTTGGGAGGAAATCTGTCCTCGAACAGTCAGCTGCTGCTTTGAGCTCTCCTGAGAGTTCTTTTTGGTTTTTCTCCCTTTGTTGAATACTCTCTCATTTTTGCACTTTGTAGTATGTTTCACATCTGTGGTGTGTGTGTGTGTGTGTGTGTGTGTGTGTGTGTGTGTGTGTGTGCACATACATGCATGTTCTATACAGTTGGAAGAATGATTCGTGATAGCCATACTTTTAATTTTGAATGAATGTGTCTTTTAAGTTACATAGCAAACCAAAGTAAAAGAATAAATAGCAAGAGATAGATAAATAGTAAAACATCATCAAATTATGGCTCAACACATCCAGCAGAACTTGATTGGGGAGGTTCCTTTATGGCCACCAGCTGGAGTCCCTAACAGAGTCCCAGACAGAGCAGAGTGTTCCTGAGAGTGAAACTTTTCATAAAAGAAGGAACAGCAACAAATAGAAATGACATCATGAAGTCAGGTACTCATGACATCCAGCAGAAACAGAATGGGGAAGTTGAGGCAGTCAGTTGGAGTCCCCAGTTGAGCTTTCTGTCTGGGGATAACTTGGGGCTTCCTGTTCCCACTGCAAGTGAGTTTGCATCCCAGTGTAAACAATAGTAACCTCTGTTGGAAACGCTCTGCCTCCTGGGTGTAGTCAAGGACATGGTGCTTTTACTCTCCAGCCATTTTGCTGTTCTCTTTCATCCCTGTTACAGAGTTGGGGTGAGGAGCAGCCCATCCTCAGCCTTGGAGGACACTCTGAAACAAACATGCTTGAGTCTGAATTGGGGTGGGGGGCATGACCCTGTTTTCAGAGCATCTTCTCAGTGAGTCAAACAGCGTATGACAGTTCACCACTACAGTGTCAATATGGTGCAAGTCCACCTCAGGGGTTGTTATTTCAGAGACATCCACTTTGTTTCTTTGAGGCAGGGTCTCTCGTTGGACTGGAGCTCACTGATTAAGCTAGGCTTATGTGGTGGTTTGATAGGAATGGTCTCCCATAGACTCATGTGTTTGAATGCTTGGCCCATAGAGAGTGACACAATTAGAAGGTGTGGCCATATTGGAGGAAGTGTGTCACTGTGGAGACAGGCTTTGAGGTCTCCTATGCTCAGGCTATGCCCAGTGTGGTGCACAGTCTCCTTCTGATGCCTGCTGGTCAAGATATAGAATTCTTGGCTCCTCCAACACCATCTCTGCCTACCCTCTGAAACTGTAAGCCAGCCCTATATTAAATGCTTTCTTTTATAAAAATTGCTATGGTCATGGTGTCTCTTCACAGCAATGGAACCCTGAGACAGAAGTTGATAATAGGGTAATGTTGTGATAGGCCTGACTATGCTTTTATTTGGAGAAATGTGGATTTTGGAACCTTGGATTAGGAAAACAGTTGAATGCTTTAAGCAATGCCTAACAGGCCTTACTAGTAGACATGGAAGAAAGTGGGCGTTGAGGGAGATTTGAACCGTTGGGCCTGGCTCAAGAGGTCTCGGAGGAGAAGAACTGTAGTATGTTGCCTAGAGAAAAATGTGGTTGCTTTTTGCCCTTGTCTGAAGAATTTGCCTGAGGCTAAAATGCAATGTTTTGGATTAGTTGCATTGGCAAAGGAAATCTCAAAACAGCCTAGAGTGGGCTGGGCTGTGTGGTTCTTAATGGCCATACCGATAAAGGTCTACAAAGAAAAGGGGGACCAGAAAGAATAGAGTTAAAAACCCTGAGTTCAAGATTAAAGATATTAAATGGAATAAAAGGGAGTGATGATCCCAGAGCAAGATCCCACTCAGCTAAGCTTCCATTGTGTGAAGAGGAATTAAAGAGGACATTCTGATACACATTCTTAATCCCAGAACTCAGGAGACAGAGGCATACAGATCTCTGAGTTCAAGGTACCAGTCTACAGGGCAAGGTCCAAAATGGGAAGCTGAGAAAGATGGACCTGAACAAGGGGATCCTGTTCCAGCACCTGCAAGCAGCAGAACGTGGCAGCTTTATCCACATGCTTCTGGTTTTAGAGTCAAGAATCGAAGGAAGGGATTATGGGGACTCCCTCCATGACTAAGGAAGGTGGCTGAAGCCAGGTGTGTGGCAGGTGTGTGTGTCCCTGCATGGAAGCCCTGTGAAGCTGTGAAGGTGCAGTCTGTATTGCCTCTGAGACCCCAAGATGGTAAAGATACCATAGCCATGGGATAACCGACGAGGAAAGATGCTAACAGGAAATGAAACCAGTCCGAGAGAAAGAAGTGTGCTTCAGTCAACAAAGCTCAAAGGAACTGGAGATCTGACATCAGACATGGAGGTGCATACTTTGGAGTTTGCCCAGCCAGGTTACCATCTTTCTTTGGTCCAGTATTTTCTCACTATGCCCCCTTTTGGAATGGCAATGTATAACCTGTGCCATGATATGTTGGAAGTATGTGATCTGCTTTTCTGATTTTGATTTAACAGGGGATTACAGTTAAGAGATTGTATGTATCTCATGAGAGACTTTGACTTTTTGACTTTTAAGCAAGTTTGAGATTTTATAGACTATGGGCACTTTTGAAGTTGAACTGAATGTTGTTCTGCCTTATAGTCTGGCCAAAAGCCTACGGTGCCCAGGGAGAGGAATGTGGTCATTTGAACAGGAATGCCCCTCCCCCACTCCCCGTAGAGTCACGTGTTCGAATGCTTGACCCATAAGGAATGGGCCTATTAGGAGGTGTGGCCTTGTTGGAATAGGTGTGGCCTTGTTGGTGGAAGTGTGTCACTGTGGAGGTAGGCTTTTAGGTCTCCTATGCTCAAGCTATGCCCAGTGTGGTGTATAGTCAGTCGCCTTTTGATGTCTGCTGATCAAGATGTAAAATTCTTGACTCCTCCAGCACCAAGTCTGCCTGACCAATGATAATGATCTTAACCTCTGAAACTGTAAGCCAGCTCCAAATTACATGTTTTCCCTTGTAAGAGCTGCCATAGTCATGGTGTCTCTTCACAGCATTAACACCTTAACTAAAACAGCTTACTTGCCCAGAAAGTCCCAAGTATCCTTTCTCTTTTGTCTTTTCAGCGCTGGGATTATAAACTTGTGCCAACAAACACAGCTTTTTTTTTTTTTTTTTTTTTTTTTTTAATATGGTATCTGCAGATCAAATGCAGGTCTTCTTATTTATGTGGCAAGCTTTTCACCAATCAAGCTATCACCTTAGCCCCTAATGGTTCTCTTTATGTGTCCAAAAAAGTAATTGGCTTTAGCTTTCACATGTATTGATTCTCACTGTGGTTGTCACAAAGGGACAACTACCTGAGCAACTAATTTGAGATGGTCTGGAAATATTCAACTTCGGAGCCAGCAAGATGATTCAGTGAGTGAAGACTCTTACTGCCCTCTCTGACAATCTGAGTTCAATCTCCAGGGCACACATGCTAGCAGGAAAAAACCAACTTCCCCCAAGTTATTCCTCTGACACACATGAGCCATGGTACAGGTATGCCCACACGTGGACAGACAGACAGACAAACACACGCACACACACACAAATAGATAAATAAGTATTTTTTTTTCTTAAAAAGAACCAATTGAGGGCACAGGTGAGCCAGCCCCATGGGTGTGGGTGCAGGAGAGCTGGCCCCACCACTTGTCTGCCTGGTGAAGAGGGTGTGTGTGGGGTGATGCTCTTATTCCCCCTACACCTTGTCACCTTCAGTAGTTGAGGGAGCTGGCCCAGACCCTTACCTGATGCAGCACTTGGAAGAGTAGGACCTATGCCTTTGCTGGCAGCACAGTGGAGTTGGCTGTGGAGACATTGGGTGTAGGTAGAGGTGAGTTGGCTCCAAGGACATGAGAGTCGGAGCGCTGACCCTGCCTCCTGCCAATGGCATCATTTAGGTTGCCTAGCTAGAGTAGAGCTGGAGAACTCTTCCTGGTGTTGTAGATGAGGGACATCCAGGCCTAGATCCAGGGCTTTGAGTTGTCTGCCACCAAAATCTACATCATCTGTCAACTGTTGGAGCACATGAAAGGACCAGTCTGCTGATACAAAACTGCAGGATCTCCATGACACAGGGCAACAGCTGGATATCTGAGAGGAGTCCCATTGAGGATCCAATATTGATGTGTCACAGAAGACAGAGACCTTGAACCAAACCAATGGCACGTTGCAGTGAACATCTGCAAGTGGAGATGTGTGGGCAGAGGGGTATGTAGCAGAATTTTGCCCTAACTGATTGGATAATAAAGATGACAAGAAGCCAATCACTGGGCGAGGAGAAGGAGGCGGGCCTTCTGGGTCCCAGAGAGGAAGAGGGAAGGCAGGAGAAAGGAATACTCCCTGTTTGGATGGAGAAGGAGGAGCTAAGCAGGCAAAATGTAGACCGGGGACTGTTAGATCTGGTGGCAGAATCCACCAGGATCCACCACTGGAGGATTTCCAACATAGACTAGTTGATGAATTTAAGATGATAGATTCCGTGCCCAGCGGTTGTGTTATCTGTTGAGTCTAACCTAAGATTGTCTGATGTTTTCCGTTTGGAGGCAGCTCAACTGAGCTCAAGGGGGAAGGTAACCGCAGCAGAGCATGGGTTGGTAAGAGCGTGCCTCCAGCTAGCTGCTGAAATTTGGGAGTGCTGAGAGGTTTGGCAGCAGCTAGCCGCAAGGGGTGGATGGCTGGGAAATGAATGGAGGGAAGTTGGGCGGACCCCCTCATGGGGATAGCCACGAGGGCAGGGAGACCACCGCGGCTGGAGAGTAGACGGCAATAGCGTGGATTGTTTTTTAATTATTACATGCAACAGAGTATAGTGCAGGACATACTGTGATACACTATAGGGAGATGTTTTCTATGCTTTGTTGTTGTTTTGTTTGTTTGTTCGAGTGTTCTTTTATTTGGGGGGGCGGTGATTTGCCTATGGAGAAGGTATGCTTGGCCCATGAGAAATGGCACTATTAGGAGGTGTAACCTTGTTGGAGTAGGCGTGGCTTTGTTGGAGGAAATGCATCTCTGTGGGAATTGGTTTAAGATTCTCCACCTAGTGCAGAGAGCCTTAGCCTGCTGCCTTCAGTTCAGGATGTAGAACTCTCAGCTCCTACTTCAGCACCATGTCTTCCTGGATGATGTCATGTCCCACCATGATGACAATGGGCTGAACCTCTGAAACTGTAGGTCAGTCCCAATTAAATGTTGTCTTTTATAAGAGTCGCCTTGGTCATCTCTTCACAGCAATGAAAGCCTAACTAAGACAAGTTGGTACCAAGAGTGGGGTATTGCTGTGATAGGTCTAGCCATGCTTTTGTTTAGGAGAATGTAGATTTTGGAGCTTTGAATTTAGAAAGCAGTAGAATGCTTTAAGGGGGGCTTAATGGACCATCCTAATAGGAAACTAGAAGACACTGGTGCTGAGGGTGACTTGAACTGTGGAGGCCTGGCTCAAGAGGTTTCTTTTGGTTTTTTTGTTTTTTTTAATTTTTATTTTTGATACTTTATTTAAATTTCCGATGATTCCCCTTTTCTTTGGAAACCCCGTGTCCCCTCCCCCTCCCCGCCTCTGTGAGGGAATTCCTCC
>CM052700.1:104062777-104075996 GCA_028551405.1 Uromys caudimaculatus
TAGTGTCCCAGGCAGAAGTTTCCTGCCACAGCCGCCCGCTTTTGGGATCCAGGGGGGTTTCTAGGCCCGCCTACCTCGGTCCCTGTGTCTCGCGGGTTCGGGGCAGTACCTGGTGAGCTGTGGGGCGTGTCTTTGGCCCTCTCCTGGGTCTTGCGATCTCCTGAGAGGGATCTTTGTCCCGGCGCTGATTAGCTGTGGGCTCAAGAGGTTTTAGAGGAGGAGAATTTTAGTATGTTACTTTGAGATCATTCTTGTGATGTTTTGGTGAAGAACGTGGCTGCTTTTTGCCCTTGTCCAAAGAGTCTGCCTGAGGCTAAGGTGAGGAGATTCGGATTAATTGCATTGACAAAGGAAGTCTCCAAACAACCCAGTTTAGAGTCTGACCTGTGATTTATTTACTATTATGAGGAGTATTTTGATCAAGCATAGCCTGCTGAGAAAGGAAAAATACAAAATGTATGGTTCAAGTATTAAAGGGGCACTAGGAAATGCAATGGAGCTAAATCCTGTGTTCAAGGATATTAAATGGAATTAAGGGAGTGGTGACCTTAGGGCAAGATCCCACCCAGCTAAGCTTATTGTTTATGCATTTGCAGCTTAACAGCAGATACTTACATCATGTTAGGTGTTATTTTGACCTGGTTACTGTTTTCATTTGAACATAACAAGATACGATTGTGTGTCAAATTGACAAGGGATAGGTTGTGATGGTTATCCTCTGTTGTCAACTTGACTATATCTGGAATGAGCAACATTCTAGAACCTATAAAAGTAAAGGTAAAGAAAGGCTTAGGTCCAGGTATAGTGGTACACTCCTTTAATCCTGGCATTCAGGAGGAAGAGGCATGCAGATCTCTGAGTTCAAGGACAGTTTATAGAGCAAGTTCTAGGACAACCAAGCCTAGGCAATGAAGGATGTAATAGAACAAGGGGTCCATGTTTCAGGCCCAGCAAGCAGCAGAACTTGGCAGCTTCAGCCATGTGGCTCTAGCTTTCTAGTCAAGAATAGAAGGGACTACTGGCAATTGATGCTGGTTAGCTGGAGCTAAGAAATTAGTGGTGATTAAGAAGAGACCAGCATCATTGAGGTGAAATCTTCTGGGAAGTGTTTTCTGAGAGCACTAAGAAGCTATGTTCCAGAGACAGCCAAGTTTGTTCCTCCTGCTGAAGCTGGACTTGGTAGTGTGTAAGAGTCACCCAGTTGATACTGGTTTTGAAAGCATGAAGGGGCCATGGAGAGCAGCTGAGGCTTGGAACTGTGAGAGGCCAGGGAAGGCCATTGGTGAAGGGGCAGCCTCAGTTGCAGTTGACAGCCCAGGACTGAAGGGGTCATGCAAAGAAGTTGAGGCTTGGCACCATAAAGGAGCCTATGAGAGTCTATTGGTGTAGCCTAGTTGCAGCAAAAGACCCCAGCATATTGGAGAGGCCAGTGCCATGGGATGAACATCGAGAACAGCAGGAGCAGTGGAGCGGAGTCAGCCAGAGCCTAGAGTGGTACAAAGGACAGAGCTGCAGAAGTGACCCGAGCCCCTTGGAGGAGCCCAGAAGATCATGTGTGGATCTCAAACACTGGAACAAGAAACTGTAAAGTTGAAGTTGCCTTGGAGACCCACAGCTGTTAGAGATTCTAGAGCTGTGGGATACTTGCTGAGGAAAGCTGCTAATAGGAGTGGAACCAGCCCAGGAGAAAGAAGTTTGTTGGAGTCAACAAAGCTGAAACGAGCTGACATCAGACATGGAGATGCAGAGTTTGGAATTTGCGCAGATGGTTTTTGGTCTTGCTTTGGTCTAATATTTCTTCACTATGACATTTTGGAATGATAATATATATCCTGTGATGTTTACAGTGCATGATCTGCCTTTTGATTTTGGGTTTATAGGGGATTACAGTTAAGTGATTAAATGAATTTCAGAAAAGACTTTGAACTTTGGACTTTTAACATTGTGAGACTGCTGTAGACTACAGGACTTTTGAAGTTGGACTAAAGGTATTTTGAAGTATGCTATGGCTAGATGTGGCCCCCATAGGCTCATGTATTTGAACAAGTCTATAGGGGCCAGGGAGAGGGATGTGGTGGTTTGAATATGCTTAGCCAAGGGAGTGGCATTATTAGGAGAGTGGCCTTGTTGGAGGAAGTCTGTCACTGTGGGAGTTGGCTTTGTGGTCCTATGCTCAAGCTCCACCCAGTGCAGAGAGAGTTTTATTCTGCTGCCTTCAGTTCAAGATGTTGAACTCTCAGCTCTTCCAGCGCCATGCCTGCCTAGATGCTCCATGCTTCCTGCCATGATAATAATAGACTGAACCTCTGAAACTATAAGCCAGGCCCAATTGCATGTTGTCTTTGATAAGAGTTGCCTTGATCATGTAATGAAACCGTAACTAAGACAGTGGGGAGGTTACAGGAGCAGAGGGCAGATACAAGGGGATGGAGAGATGAATGGGACTGGGGTACATGATGTGAAACTCACAAAGAATCAATTAAAAGTTGTTTGTTTTTTTTTTTAAAGTGGATAGTGGCACATGCCTGTAACCCTAGCATTTTGAAACTTAGATAGAAAGGTTACAAGTTAAAGTCCAACCTGAACTACATAGCAAGATTCTATCTCAAAACAAAACAAAACAAATCTTTCAATTATATTATACGCAAACTAAAACATTAAAATAAATTACTGGTTTTAACATAAATGCTAAAACTACCATGACCTGTATGACTTTGGGATTGACCTAACTGGGTGACAGGAAATGAAGAAATGACAGAGAAGCTGGGATTGGATGGGCCATGCACTCTTATGCAGATGTACCAGCAGTTGCCCAGAAACATGGTTCATTCATTATACAGTGCATATAAGGGGATTGAGTTAGCTAATGGTCAGGAAGCCTCACAAGGAGCTCAGTCTCAGGTTGTAGTCATCCAGGTAGAAGTAGTGGCTGCTACTTTGCACACACTGGTTTTAGCTGAAGGCCAACCATTCTTCAACATCCTTACTTGAACCCAGGGAAGGCTAATATACATTAACTCTGGACTTCATCTGTTCCCCACATAAAAACTATTCTAGAACATGCAGAAGAAAACATAACTTAAAATTTTTAGTTGCGTTTTAGAAAAAGAACCAGCTACCTGGTGCCTTAACATTTAAAGGCATATGATGTGTGGATGGTGAAGGTCTGGGAAAGATAATCAGACACGTAGATGCTCAGACATAGATGCAAAAGTAAGCAGCGATTGCCAAACTGCTCACATAAAGCAGACTGGAAGTGAAAAGCTGAAAAATGAGGCAAGTTAAGCTCAAAATATAATGAAAAGGAAATCATCAAGAAAATGTAACAACTTAGAATATATGTTTCCAACATTGAATCTAAATGTATAAGCCACATAATGGACCTAAAACAAAAAATTGATACAATAGCATCCTTGCTTATTCTACCTATAAGGATGATAAAGAGATGGCTCAGTTGGGTTCGCCTCCCCAGCACCCACACAAAAGCTAGGTGCAGAGGTGCTGGCCTGTATGCCCAGCACTGAGTAGGTGGAGACAGGAGGATCCTTGGGGCTTGCTGGTCAGAGAGAGTTTTGCTGAATCAGTGAGCTCTAGGCTTGATGCAAGATTCTGGACCGAAAAAGGTGAAGTGTGTGGAAGTTAAATAACATGGACTTCTGACATCCACATGTGCCTCTGTCTCTGTCTCTGTCTCTCTGTCTCTGTCTCTGTCTCTCTCTGTCTCTCTGTCTCTCTCTCTCTCTCTCTCTCTCTCACACACACACACACACACACACACACACACACACAAAGCAAGGATGCTATTGAATCAATTTTTTGTTTTAGGTCCATTATGTGGCTTATATATTTAGATCCAGTATTGGAAACATATTTTAAGTTGTTCCATTTTCTTGATAATTCCATTTTCATTATATAACAAGCCTCATTTTACAGCTCTGGGGGGGGGGGAGGGAGAGGAAACCAGTGAGAAGACACTGGATTTAACTATGACCAAACATACTTAGGTCATATAATTCACCTAGACATGTGTGAGTTCCACCCAAAAGGAGAAGCATGTATCCATACAGTGACTTAAATACAAATATAGTTTTATATACTGAGGTCCAGAACTAAAGCAGCCTAAGGGCCCATCAACAGCTAGACACGTGGGATACAGACACAGTTAAATATGTATGCAATGGGATAGAAGGGAGCAACCCTCGTTATGTTCCAGACGTTATGTTGAACAAGAGAAGCCAGACACACGCGTAAAGTTCCATTTTTATCATGGTTTCTAGAGGGAAAAATATGGGTCTATGGTGAAAAGAATGTTTTAGAAACGGCTTCAGATCAGGATGAGACGGGGATTGCCTGCCAGTGACTGCAGAGCAGGTGGGAGTGTGGCGGCGAGGAGAGAAAGGCAGTGGTGAGGGGACAACTCACCCTAGACCAATCGCGCTGTGGTTTAGATAGGCACTCTATTAAGTGTCAATTTTGCTTTGATAATGATGATTACAGTTTTTCCAACATAACATTTTTATTGATTCTTTGAATTTCACACCGTGCACCCGGATCATACTCATCTTCCAGTCCTTCCATGTCTGCCCCACACTGTTGTAAACTCCTCCCTCCAAAACAAACAAACAAACAAAAAAACCAAAGAAACCACAAACCCAAGTACTATGCATGCTTTAGATAATACTCACTGGAGCATGATCAGACTCTCAGTGGCCCTTTCATAGAGCTGAGTCCTTCTCCACCTCCACTTCTGCCAGAAGCCACTGATTGTGGAGAGATACACTTCAGCATCCTTTATCATGTGGTTTAAGAGTTCTCTTCAATGGCTTCCTGTTTAGGCTGCTAATTTTTGTGGGTGGGGTGAGAGTAAGGATTGTGACAGACGCCTTCCATGTGCCTCTTTCTCAACCCTGCTTTTGTTGTTGTTTTTTGTTTTTTGTTTTTTTTTCTTTTTTCTTTTTTTCTTTTTTCTTTTCTTTTCTTTTCTTTTCTTTTCTTTTTTTTTTTTTTTTTTTTTTTTTTTTTTGAGACAGGGTTTCTCTGTGTAGCCCTGGCTGTCCTGGAACTCATTCTGTAGACCAGACTGGCCTCGAACTCAGAAATCCACCTGCCTCTGCCTCCCAAGTGCTGGGATTAAAGGCGTGCGCCACCACTGCCCGGCTCAACTCTGTATCCCTGTATCCTCTGTATCAACCAACAATATCCCTGAGCAAATAGCTTCTTGCTCTTTACAGTCAATAGGATCATGGATCATGAGCTTCCACATGGTTTCTGGCACCAGCACAGACCATGAACACAGCGCACAGATTCCAATAGGACCACAGACCCAGACAAAGCCCTTGGAGACAGCCTGAACCACAGACATCACCGTGACCTCTGGTGGCAGGGCAGGGCACTCTCATCAATATGGCCCCCAGTGGCAGCATGGCCTACGAATGGCTTAATTTTTTTTTTTTTTTTTATTACAAAGAAGTCGAATCACATTGCTCCTTAGAATTTGGCATAATCTCCCTTTCAGTTGCATCAAAGCTACAGTTCTCACCCTGGCCTTCAAGGCCCTTCACAGTGTGCATCTTTCCTCTCCAACTCCCGTGCACATGTTTATTCTGTCCTACTCAATGTGACTTCCACACGTCCCCAGACAGCCAGGCTGCCACCTCAAAGCCTTTGTGCCCGATGATCCTTCTGTCTGGAATGTTTGCCTCCAGAAGCCACGTATTTCTCTCCCTTCTTGGGAAATCTCTTCTTAAATTCCAACTGACCAACGAGTCCATCTTAAGAACCCTATCTAAAAGGATACTCTCTTCTTCCATTCTGAGCATCTGCTATTTGTTGTCATTCACTCTGTCTAACTTCTGGGACCGTACATTGCAATAGTCACGTGGAAAGGCAGTTTGGTCTTGTATACTAAAATATGGAGTGACCTTTCCCTTGAGCTCAACTTCTATCCTAGATAAATATCTGCAAGGGTCCCCCAGGATGCTTACTACAGGAGAATCTAAAATAGTAAAAAGCTAGAAATGATTGTAAATTAAAGAATTTGTATTTGTCATTATTCTTGTGTATATGTGTATGAGGGTCTTGCATATGGCAGCACACATTTGTAGGTCAAGGGACAAATTTGTGGCATCAATACTCTCCTTCTACTGTAATACTGATTCCAGAGATCGGACTCAGGTCATTAGGCCTGAATCATGAGCAACATGTGCCGTTAGCAGCTAAGCCATCTTGTGGGTCCAAAAACTGGAAATAATTCAAAAATCCATTAGCAGAAGAATAAGTAAATATATTGATCATATACATACTGTGAAGTTCTTTTCAGAATCTAAACAGAATCGGCTGTTCTACTAGCATGAATTAATCTCCAAAGCATAATATTTATTGAGTTAAAGATAAAATTTAATTTTTTTATCAGAAAGTAAAGAACAGAATCTGTATCATTATCATTATGCAGAATAGTGCAAGGAATCTTTTGAGATGAGCAGTTCTCCCCGCTAACTGCAGAGATGATGGCTGTGTGGGAACAGTGTGCTGTGGAAGACCTGCACATGTGCTGCAGGCACACGATGTACGCCATGACCACACGTAACAGTCTGAGTAAGTCTATGGGCTGTGGCAATATCGGTGCTCTAGTTTTGACACTAAGCCATAATTATATAAACATTTCCAGTAGGGAAAGAGGGCTGAAGGGTGTTCTGTTACATTTATGTTGTTTCTTGTGAATCTGTAATTATTTCAAATAAAGAAATAAAAAAATAGCTGGGCAGTGGTGGCGCACACCTTTAATCCCAGGACTTGGGAGGCAGAGGCAGGTGGATTTCTGAGTTCGAGGCCAGCCTGGTCTACAGACTGAGTTCCAGGACAGCCAGGGCTACAGAGAGAAACCCTGTCTCCCTGTCTTGAAAAAAAAAAAAAAAAGAAAGAAAAAATAAATCTTGATGTATTTGAAAATTCAGCTTTGTGAAACGAATTATCCCTAAAACTTATATGAAAGACAAAAAAAAAACCAAAACAAAAAACAAAAAAACAAAACAAAACAAAACAAAACAAAAAAACCCCGAGAAGGTATCACAGGAGCCCTCTTGCATCAGAATGAATGATAAGAGTGTGTTCTGGCCAACATGGACTTTATAAAGCTGCACTATAAGGAAGTGTGGCACAGGAACAGAATAGGAAGTGGAGCAGTGACTATCAGAACAATTGATTAATCACTATAAAGTAGATGGAGAGCCTAGGCTGTTCAATAATGTGTACATATAAAATAAAAGTGGGAGCTAGGTGCGCACCTCTAATCCCAGTACCCAAGAGGCGGAGGCAGGTGACTGTCTGAGTGCAAAGTCAGCCTGGTCTATAGAGCAAGTTCTGGGACAGCCAGAGCTACAAAGAAAAACATCCTATTTTTTAAAGAAAAAAATGTTTCAGGAAATTTAGCTTATGCCCCACACCAAACACAAAAATCAATGATCAGTTATGATCGCATTTACAAGAGATTAAAAAAAAAAACAGTATCAGTAAAAGAAAGGAACATGGAACTTAATAGAATATACAAGGGAGAATTAAATAGACATTTTAGAACAAGAAAATGCAACAGTCCACTCAGTGGATGAGTCCAGCTGCAAAATGGAGAAGAGAGAGGAGACTGGGTGAAACTGAAGACAAGAATGTCTACTAAATATTTAAAGAATGCTCACTATGGACCTGGAAGGGGAACCCACAACCACCACTTTACTAAGCCAGCACAATCCCCAACTACACTCTAAGTATTTGTCCTCATATTCACAGATAAGTATAGATCTCAGCCCTCATTTTAAAAATTTATCTTTGCAGCAGATAAAGACCTCTATAGAGAACCACCACAATCAAGTGCAGACCTGTGGAGCCCAGTCGCAGCTGAGACACCTACAGCATGACTCCTGAAGACCTGTGGAGCCCAGTCCCAGCTCAGACACCTACAGCATGACTCCTGAAGACCTGTGGAGCCCAGTCCCAGCTCAGACACCTACAGCATGGCTCCTGAAGACCTGTGGAGCCCAATCCCAGCTGAGACACCTACAGCATGGCTCCTGAAGACCTGTGGAGCCCAGTCTCTGCTCAGACACCTACAGCATGGCTCCTGAAGACCTGTGGAACCCAGTCCCAACTCAGACACCTACAGCATGGCTCCTGAAGACCTGTGGAGCCCAATCCCAGCTGAAACACCTACAGCATGACTCCTGAAGACCTGTGGAGCCCAGTCCCAGCTGAGACACCTATGGCATGACTCCTGAAGACCTGTGAAGCCCAGTCCCAGCTGAGACACCTACAGCATGACTCCTGAAGACCTGTGGAGCCCAGTCCCAGCTGAGACACCTACAGCATGACTCCTGAAGACCTGTGAAGCCCAGTCCCAGCCAAGACACCTACAGCATGACTCCTGAAGACCTGTGGAATGCAGTCCCAGCTCAGACACCTACAGCATGACTCCTGAAGACCTGTGGAACCCAGTCCCAGCTCAGACACCTACAGCATGACTCCTGAAGACCTGTGGAGCCCAGTCCCAACTGAGATACCTACAGCATGGCTCCTGAAGACCTGTGGAGCCCAGTTTCAATTGAGACACCTACAGCATGACTCCTGAAGACCTGTGGAGCCCAGTCTCTGCTCAGACACCTACAGCATGACTCCTGAAGACCTGTGGAGCCCAGTCCCAGCTGAGATACCTACAGCATGGCTCCTGAAGACCTGTGGAGCCCAGTCCCAGCTGAGACACCTACAGCATGACTCCTGAAGACCTGTGGAGCCCAGTCCCAGCTGAGACACCTACAGCATGACTCCTGAAGACCTGTGGAGCCCAGTCCCAGCCAAGATACCTACGGCATGACTCCTGTAATCTAAGTCTCAGGAATCGTTGCAGAAGATGGAATAGAAAGATTGTAAGAGCCAGAAGATTCAGGAGTTTGCTGTGAGATTGTGTCCCCAGGAATGTAGGAAGTACAAGCGTGAAATCTCCAACATTAAAAAGATGTCACAGTGATTCTATCCAGTAAACTTAAATTATGAGGACAGTTTTCTCACATCAAAACATAACAGAAAGAAAACCATGAATGCAAACTTAATACTAAAATGGGAATAAAGCATGAGCCCTGACTAAGGTTGAAGGAGAGGTTTGTTTTTTTTTTTTGTTTTTGTTTTTTTTTTATTGTTTTTTTTTTTTTTTTTTTGGTTTTTCGAGACAGGATTTCTCTGTGTAGCCCTGGCTGTCCTGGAACTCACTCTGTAGCCCAGGCTGGCCTCGAACTCAGAAATCCGCCTGCCTCTGCCTCCCAAGTGCTGGGATTAAAGGTGTGCACCACCACTGCCCAGCAGAAGGAGAGTTTTACAGTTGAAAAGTCAGTGTGATCTACCATATTCACAGGTTTAAAAAAAAGTCGCACAATTATATTGTCTTTGTTATATTGTTATATACTGTTATCTTGCTGTGAGGAGACACCATGACCAAGGCAACCCTTGTAAAAGAAAGCATTTAATTAGGGGCTTGCTTAGAGAGATTATCAAGCTGGTACCCAGCTAAAAGCTTCACTCCTGCTGACTAGCATTCACGGTCCTGGAAGGTACTCTACACACTGCTGGAGGTGAAAAATAATCATCCCTATCACATAGCTACAAACCCTGCAACCTACCGCAGAGATATGCCTGCCTGTAAGACAGACGGTGCAACTGTTGCACAAATGTTACCGGAGTAACCAACCACTTTCTACTCGGATTTAAAGCCCACTTCAAGAGATGGATTTTATACTTAAAGTAACCCAGAACATGAAACTAAATAGGCCATGGGTCCTAGGGAAAGCCTAGTATTATTATTCTACTAAAGGAACATGTCAAAAACATACCCTATTGTCATACCCATAGATCAGTGCGTCACTCAGTCTTCCTCAGAGAAACTTCTTCTTTGTACAGATTGTAATAAACACAGAGATCCACAACTGGACAATGTGCTGAGAGGGAGAGACATTGGAAAACTCAGTCCTAAATAGGATGTCTTAATCAAAGCCTCTGTTCAAGGATCAGGGATCTATGTGGAAAAGGAGGCAGAAAGATTGTAAGAGCCAGAGGTGGTGGATGACTCTGAAGAAACTGTCTTCTAGATACAACAGGACTGATGCCCTGACAGGGGCTGTGGCAGCATGCATGGGGCCTGCACAGGTTCAAGCCAAATGACGTCCCAGTATTGAGAGGGAGAAGTAGATGTGAGCTTCCACCCCTAGCCAAGATGCCATATGAGATTAATACCTGCTTGCAAAGAAAAATTAGTTTTCTTCTGTGGACTCTCACTGAGTATATTAACCACACTTCAGGGCAGATGCCGTGTTGTGGAGTTGTTGGCCAACACAAAACTAACTCAATAGGGGTTGGGGTTGGGAGTTGGGGGTAGGGGAGAACTTCTAGAAAGTCCCAGAGAGGCTCCCAGGACTCAATGGGAGGGGGGATCTTAGCCAAAATGCCCAACAGTAGGGAGATGGAACCTGAAGAGACCACCTCCAGTAGATAGACATGGCCCCCAGCGGAGGGATGGGGACACCAACTCACCTTCAAAATTTTTGATCCAAAATTGTTCCTGTCTAAAAGAAATACGGAGACAAAAATGTAGCAGAGACTGAAGGAAAGACTATCCAGTGATTGTCCCACTTGAGATCCATCCCATGAGTAGGCACCAAACTCTGACACTGTTATTGATGCCATGTTGTGCTGGCAGACAGGAGCCTAGCATGGCTGTCCTCTGAGAGGCCCAGCAAGCAGCTGACTGAGACAGATGCAGATACCTACAGCCAAACATTGGACCGAGCCCCGGGACCACTATGGAGGAGTTAGGGGAAGGACTGAAGGAGCTGAAGGGGATGGTAACTCCATAGAAAGAACAACAATATCAACTAACCCAGACCCCTGGGAGCTCCCAGAGACTAAGCCACCAACCAAAAAGCACGCACGGGCTGGTCCGAGGCTCCAGCACATATGTAGCAGATGACTGCCTTGTCTGGCCTCAGTGGGAGAGGATGCGCCTAATCCTGAAGAGACTTGATGCCCCAGGGAAGGGGGATGCCCAGGTGTGGGGGGTAGCACCCTCTCAGAGGCAAAGGGGAAGGGGGATGGGGTGAAGAACTCTGGAGGGGGAACATTTGGGATGTAAATAAAGTCATTTTTAAAAAACTTTAAAAAAATAAAACTAATTCAATGGTATGTTCATAGGTTTTCTGTCTCATACTGCTTTCTTCGGGCATTTTTTCCTTGTTGGTCTTTTGTTCATATATTTTGGCTTCTGTTTTTGTGGTTTGGGGTGTGTGTGTGTGTGTGTGGTTTTGTCGTTTGTTTTTTAAAGGGAGAGAGAAAAGCATGAGGTTGAACAGGAATGATCTGGGAGGAGTTGGGCGAGGAGAAAAGCATGAGCAGAATATATTGTAAGAGAAAAAATTTTAATTAAGAAAAGTCTAACGGGGGAGAGGGAAGAATTAATAACCCAAGCAACCATAGAAATGGCCAGCAAAATTTCAGAGTTTAGTAATCATCTCTCAGTAATAATCCAGTTGTAAATGGCCCCAACCTCTCGGTAAAGACATGAAGACTGGCTGACTGGATTTAAAACACTAGATCCAACTATCTGCCGTCTTAGAAACACTCCAGTGGTAAAGACACTGACAGACTGAGAGTCAAAAGATGAACACCAGGCTATCCCATAACTGGAAGCTAAAGACCTGCTGGCATAGCTATTGGGTCTGATGTAGTAAATTTAAAGCAAGTCTGAAGAGACAAAGAAAGCCACTGCACGCTTTAAACATATTTCACCCGCAGGTAAAAGTGCTGTTTGACCCTAAAGCTCATGGAAGAAACAGAGAATTAACTTCCAAAACTTGTCCTAGGATTTCCATATGCCCACTGTGGCACATATACTCCCCTGACACAACATATCTCAAATACACACATACCATAGTAACAATAAAGAAAGAAAGATTAAGAAGCTAAGAGCATAGAGGACCTAGAAATGAACACACCAAACTACAGATGCCTGGTTTTCAACAAAAATGCCAAAAACATACGTGAGAAGGGAACAGTGCCTGGGAGGCTGATGTCCCCCTGCCAAACAAGGAAACCAGGTCCACACCTCTTAGCCCGGGCAAAAACACATTCACAGACATGGGCTCTCTGGAGACTCTAATGGCTCAGCAAATAACCTCCAGAGATGAAAAATGGGATTAAGTGGAGTTAAAAAGCTTGTTCTCAGCAATGGAAACTCAAATCAGAGTGAAAAGTCAGCCTACCAAACAGGACAAACCCTTGCCAGTTCTTCCTCTGGGAGCAGATTAAAATCTAGGATATACAAAGAAATAAAAGCTAAACACCAAAGTATAAACAAATTATCCGTGCAACAAATAGGCGGATGAACTAAATAAACACTTGTCAGCAGAAGAAACACAAATAGGCAATACAAATCTAAAAAGTGCTCCACATCCTTAGCTGTTGCAGGATATTTGATTACACTGTGAACCCTGAGATTGTGTTATTTACTGAAAAAAAAAAACCAAACAAACCTGTTTCTAGCTGTGGTGTGGTTCAGCCACTAACTAGCACACACCTTTAATCCCTCTGGCTGGGATACTCACTTTTAATCCCAAACAATGAAGGTAAAGTTAGTTTGTAGAAGGAAGCACCCATGGTTGAAAGTGATGTCCATTGAGTGGCAGACAAGGTGACGAATCAGGGAAAGATTTGATAGAATAGGATACGCCCAACTCTCAGGAGAAGAGACAGGAGAGAGGCTACTTAAGAGAGAGCAGTGCAGGGGAAAAGGAAGAAGCAATTTTCCTGAGAGAGTTGTACAGAGACAGGTTGCAGAGGGAACAAGCTAGACACAGGTGAAGACAGAGTGAGCCAGAGAATGAGACAAAGCCAGATTAGAACAGATTGCCAGAGTTAGTCTGAAACCAAGCAGAGCAATTCAGTCAAGAACTAAGAGAAGCCATATTGAATCAGTCAGCTTGGAGAGGAGTTTTGAGCCAGAACAGCTGAGTTGAAATGGCCAGCCAGAATTCAGAAAGAACTAGGAAGTGGGGGAGGGGGTGTAGCTTATTCAGCAGCAAGTTTCAGAGACTGAAGACATTCTGGACCCAGATTAGATTGTACTGGATTACACACATGTCCTTAGTGCTCTCTAAACTAGACACTTCCAGGGCTTATGCCTAGGTTAGCAGAT
>CM052700.1:104076096-104203776 GCA_028551405.1 Uromys caudimaculatus
ATAAAAAAAAAAAAAAAAAAAAAAAAAAAAAAGGAAAGAAAGAAATTGCTAATTAAAATTGTAACATGCAAATTAGAATAGCTATCATCCAGAAAACAAATGCTGGTAAGGATGTGGGAAAGAGGAATTCTTCTACACCGCTGGGGGAAGTGTGTCTTAGTTAGGGTTTCATTGCTGTGAAGAGACACCATGATCTTCTAAGGAAAACATTTAATTCAGTCTGGCGTACAGTTCCAGAGGTTCAGCCCATTACCATCATGGTGGGAAGCACGGCAGGGTGCAGGTGTGATGCTGGAGAAGGGACTGAGAGTTCTATATCTTCATCTACAGGCAGCAAGGAGAAGACTGTCTACCACACTGGGCGAACCTTGAACATATATAAGACCTCAAAGCCCGTCCCCACAGTGACACACTTCCTCCAACAAGGCCACGCCTACTCCAGCAGGGCCACATCTCCGAATAGTGCCACTCCCTATGGTCTAAGCATTCACACACATGAGTCTACGGGGGTCGTACCTATTAAAACCACCACAGAGGGTAAATTGGTGTAACTTCTATAGAGCTGCCACACAGCCTAGCTCTGCTGCTGCTGAACACACACACACACACACACACACACACATCTGAAGAGTTCCAACCCAGCATGGCAGAGACCCTTGCACATCCACGTTTACTGTAAGCTGCTGAACTCACAATAGCTAAAAAATGGACCAACTAGGTGTCCATCAAAGGATGAGTGGCAGTTACATTGTATTTGGTTATAAAGAACATGAAATGAGATTTGCAGGAAAATGAGTCCAATTTGCAGTCATTATGTTACACAAAGTAAGCCAGACTCAAAGACAAATGCTGGATGTTTTTCTCATATATGTAATCTCTCTCTCTCTCTCTCTCTCTCTCTCTCTCTCTCTCTCTCTCTGTA
This sequence comes from Uromys caudimaculatus, assembly GCA_028551405.1. Taxonomy (NCBI): domain Eukaryota; kingdom Metazoa; phylum Chordata; class Mammalia; order Rodentia; family Muridae; genus Uromys; species Uromys caudimaculatus. The sequence goes on from CM052700.1 coordinate 104,077,019, forward strand.
GGAAAGGAGGGGGTGTGAACGGGAGAGGAAGAGACCTTAAGTGGGGCAGAGAAATGAACTACACAGTTCATGAAAGCAGAGACTGTTTGTGGAGAAACAGAAAGAGGGGGATGAGGGGATGAGGGGGGACAGCCAGAGAGAGAGGCATAAAGACAAACCAAAACTCCATAAACAAATGCATCTCTTTGTATGTTAACTTTAAAAAATAAAAATATCAAAGTAAAAGAAATAAACTTTCAAATTGTGGTGCAGGCGCCTATGATAAAGGTGGTAACCCTGACCTTGGCAGCACAGATCTAGGTGGTCTATCATAATCTAGGTAAGAAGACTCAATTTAATGTTATAATGATATAAACTGTCCCCCAAATAAATCTCTTTCTCACAAACTAAATACCAATGGGATTTTAACCATGTACTAATCACTATTTTTAAAAGGTGTAATCATGTTATGTCTGTGTATTTAGTAACAGGAAACATTTCAAAATATATTAAGTGATTTAATGAAATTATGAAACATAAGCAACATTTTGTTAAAAGTTAAATTATGCACATCCAACTGATTGTCTCTGGGTGATGGAACAGGGGAATAATTTTTAAAATCTCAATTGCATTTCCTAAAATTTCTACAATAAATATATAATTACATTTAATAAAGGAAAAGTCAATAGCATTTTTTATTGTTTGTTTATTGTTTGTTGATTTTTAACTCTCTCTTTCTTGTTTTTTTTTATTATTATTTTTTATTCTTTAATCTTTTTTACAGTCCAGACTTTATCCCCCTCCAGGTCCACCCTCCCACTGTTCCACATCCCACACCTCCTCTCCACCCCACCCCCGCACCCGCCTCTCCAAGAGGATGTCCCTATCCCCACCCTCACTCCACCAGACAGACCTCCCCACATCCTGAGGCCCCGAGTATCTTGAGGGTTAGGCACATCTTCTCTGACTGAGTCCAGACCCACATTTTCTTGTTAAAAAACTGAAATATTCTTTTGCCGTGTCCCTCCAGATCTGGCTAGAGCTCTCTTGTTCTCACTACTGTGACACTGCAGATAGAGGACCCCGCAGATATTCACCTTTGTCTGGTCCAACCATGAGAGTGCTTCATAAAAGCTATCAGTTGTCAGGGCGTCCTTAATACAAACCCTCATACACAGCAGGCTCTCAGAGAGATGGAGCCGAGACTGAGGGAACGGCCAACCAACGACTGGCCGATGGAGACCCATTCCACGGGAGAGAGCCAACCTCTGACGCTAGTAACGATACACTGCTATGCTTGCAGACAGGGGCCTAGCATAACTGTCTCCTGAGAGGCTTCATCCAGCAGCGAATGGCAACAGATGCAGAGACCCACAGCCAAACCTCAGGCAGAGCTGGGGAGTCTTGTGGAAGAGTTCAGAGAAGGATTAGGGGAGCCGGAGGGGTAGAGGCTACCCCAAGAAGACCTACAGAGTCAACAAACCTCGGCCCATGGGAGCTCGCAGAGACTGAACCACCAACCAATACAAGGGCTAGACCTAGATCCCCTACACATTTGCAGCAGATGCAGCTTGGTCTTCATGTGGGTCCCCTAACAATTCGGGGTGGGGCTGGGTGTCTCTGACTCTGTCGCTGCCATTGGATCCCCTTTCCCTAGCTGAACTGCCTTGCTGGGCCTCAGTGAGAGAGGATGAAGCTAGTCCTGCTGCGACTTGATGTCCCAGGGCGGGGTGGTACCTAAGGGAGGCTTCCTCTTCTCCTTAGAGGAGGGGGGAGGGTAGTGGGATGAGGGACTTGTGAAAGTGTGGCTGGGAGGGGAGGAGGTTGGGGAGCTGCGACCGGGATGTAAAATAAATAAGTAAATTAATTAATGGGGGGGGGGGGAGATCTGTTGACCAGAGAAAGAAAATATACTTGCAGCTCCTTCTTCCACCACTAGAGGGCACCATATCTCCACTAAGACAGCGCCAGGAGCGTGACTCAAAAAAAAAAAAAAAAAAAGCTGTTTTTTTTTTCCAAACAGAGAAAGCTTCCATAAAGATTATCAAGTCGCCCCGAAGAGGAAATGAATGTAAACCCTTCCCAACAATGAAATGTCGATTCCCAAGATGAGATAGCGTCCCCTTATCTTAGCTCTGGACGCTCTGTAATTTGTACCTGACCCATCCTTTTCCGCCCGTATCTTAAAAAGCAGTTTTACAGAGTCTCAAATTAGACCCTGTGTTTTGCCACTGCAAGAAAGCAAATTTGTGTCTAAAGCTCATTTCTCTTTCATTTACCAGTTCAGCTTGAATCCCTAGAAGTGTAAAAACACTTGCTGTGTTGAATTAAGTCATGTGTCTCTCCCAAGAAAATCCAACAAGGCAGAGGTCCGGATTTACAAAACACAAAAATGATGTGATGGTTATTAAAAAAAAAAACAAAACAAAAAACAAAACAAAACAAAAAAAACCTTCTCGTGATTTTATTGATGGTTCCAACACAAATCGAAGTGGAATGTTCTCCTGAGACACTTAAAACGTGGTCCTGTCTTAAGAGTTAAGGAGGCAGCCTGTTTCACAGGGATGTACGTGATTTGAAGACTGATCAGCCCTAGCTGCTGACAGTAGATAGGCAGACAAGTCTACTCACAAGGGCAGTAATTGCTCCAGAAAAAAAATGTAACCTGAATATGTTTGATATCTAAAACAGGAGTCTACTAGATGTGGATCGGCTGTTATAAAAGCCAGGACCCATGTTGCCTAGAAACAACCAGTAAGTCTCCATCACTAACCTGCCCCACCTCAGGAGCTACCAAGTCCAAATCCCCACTCCCCAATTTACTGATGTCTCTAACTTGATCAATGCCCAACTCCTCCCCCGAGATTCCTGTCCCCTATCTGAAACATGAGCATGGCAAAGAGACTTCTTGCACAGGAATCTCCTGAGGGTTAAACAAGACCGGATATAAAGAACATTGACAGAAGGCTACATTGTAAACACTCAAAATAGTCACTGTTACTCATACTCTGACGTAGGAAATGTCTAAGACATCGTGCTGGCACAGAGTGGGCACTAGGTGTGGGCTGTTATCATCTTGTGAGAGAAAGGCGACAGATGCCCATGGGGTTCTTGATCCCCTTGAAAGATGTGTCTTCCTCAGGAAAATGTGACATGAGACATCCCACTCTTGGGAACTGTGCAGGTTCCTGGACTCTGATTCCATAGTCAGCCAAGGCTCCTTCTGCTAGTAACGCAGCATTTTACAGAAATATCTTGCCAAGAAGAACGTAAGGAGCAGCTGATTTTGGTATATAACCTGTAGTTTAGGATACAAAATAAGCTCACGTCTCCCCTAATGTTCAATTTGGAGAGACTCTCCTTGACCAAATCCCGTTCCTTCTTAGCCACAAGCACGGTTTACCTGTGATTTGTCTTACTTTTTATTAGCTATATTAGTTCGTATAAGGAGTTTCATGATGTCCCCCACACCTGAGCTAACGGACTCTGATCACAGTCACCTTCACCTATTTCTCTTCTCCCTCTCACTCCTTCAGAACCCCATCTTCCCACCTAGTCTTCCTGCTACTTCCACATATTTTTATTTTGATGGTTTATTTATGTTTACTTAATTGGACCATGTGGGCGGGGTTATCCTCAGGGGCATGGCACCTCACCAGTGGTTACACCACTGAAGGACATGTCTCTCCCCTGTCAATCATTTACTGTGGATAAATCCTCAGGGATGGGTGGGGCCCATGAGTCCCTCCCCCTTCTATTGATTACTTTTTATTGCTGGGGACTCCAATCTTGTACTGGTAATCCCAGCTGCCCTGAGTTCAAGCCAGCAACATCCCTGTCCTGCTCAGAAGTCAACAAGCCACTCTCAGCCTTCCGTAGGTCCCTGAATATTCTGATAGAAATAGGATTGTTGGATTCAATCAACAAGCATTTATTGAGTACCTGCTGTGTGCCAGGTGCAGTTCAAATCAATGCAGAAAAAGGAGGAGAAGCAGTCGCCCCTGCCCTTCTCTGCTATCCTTATCTGGGTTCTAATAGGCGAGACAAACAATGATTAAGGGGTGTTGAGTTGTACCAGATTAGGGCTAAGCACTAAGAAAAAATTTTTGAGTGACAGCCTGTGGAGAGGTAGGGGTAGAGGAACATGGCTTTGGATGGAGAAGACAGGGCTTTCAGGCATGAAAGGAGGTAAGGGTAACATCCATTGGCACGAGAGTCAGTTAACCTTGTGGCTGAGCCACTGCAATGTATGTGCTGGGAAAACGAGAATTCCAAGTGGTCCTTATCCGGGTCTTTCTTCACAGTGGTTCCTTGTATCTCCCTTCTGCTGAACTCACAAACATCTAGAGACAGGACCACCTGGCCCACAGACATCCTCTTATCCTGGAAGGCTACAGCCCAGAATTCCCCTGCTCCACTCCCTCCGATGAGACCCCTGTCCCACTTCCCAGGGTCTCCAAGCATGGAGACTGAAGCACCCCCCTTGCAACTTCTTGGTCTCCACCCCATAACTCTGAGTTTAGCCCAGTGACCACAGAACCTTTCCCTTCTCAGTTTCAACCAGAGTTAGCCAGCCTAGTGTGACAGGCAACTCGGGATTCGTGACCCCAGTAGGCGACCCTCGAACAGTCCAGTCCGGTTGTGCTCCGTGGAGCCTGCGGCCTCTCACCCCAGCCTTGGTCTCCTGATACCAAGAATTCTCTGATCTAGAGTTTGGTGAACTTCTCTGTTAAGGATCAGAGAAGAATCATTTACAGTTTGTGAGATAAATAGGTTTCTGCCACTTAGTTTTGTTGCTAGTTTTATTACAATTTTTAAAAAAGGTTTCTTTAAAGTTCTTCGCTGTGGGCTATGTTTACTCCTGCCCTGGGTCATAGTCTGACCACCCCCATTCCAATCCATTTGTTGGTTCTTACTTACATTGACATTCACCAGTGGCTCTCTCCTGGTTGATAAAGAAGTCTTTGTTGGCTTGGGGATTTGTTGGTTTAGTCACTTATTTATTTTGGGTTATTATGACAGGGTCTCACTGTGTAGCCCAGTCTGGCCTTGGATTTGCAACCCTCCCGACTCAGCTCCTTGAGCGCAGGGATTGGAGAGAAGAGCCACCAAGCCTGGGCTTGCTGGTTTATTTTTGGTGGTTAATTTAGCATTTTCAGGATACAAGGATCTGTTGCATCAAGTAAAGTATTGTTCTTGCAAGACCCAGCACATAGTAGGCCTTCAGATTGCTGCAAGGTGGGAAGCTGCTTTTTTTTTTCTACAGCAGGCTCCATGGTTGTCTATAAGGGAATGACTTTCTGTGAGATTGTCTTGCAGCACCTTTGGCCGTGGAGGGTGAGTGTCACCTGCTAACTGAAAGGTGACAGTTCCACAGGAGGCACTAAGAGGCAGATGGAAGTCAGGGGGAAGGGGCAGTAGGTGGTGGGAGAAGGGGAGGTAGGACTTGACAGCACTTGAGCTAAGGAAGCCTGCAGAAGAGAGAGCAGAGCCATCGGCCGCACTAAGTGGTCAAAGCCTCCCAAGTTTGTTTAGTGGTCCATCTTGCATTCTTGTACTGATGAAATATGGACTCCGACAGAGCTAGCTCTTGGGTAAGACTGTGGCTAACATCCAAGCATCTGGTCTTATCAGAAGATACGGACCTAGGCTCAGGAGATATTTTAATAGCCTGCTGTATACATGTCTGTTAGGTGAGGTGTAGAGCCCCGAAGCATACTAGACTACAGCACACCAGGAAGAGGGTCTGTAGGCAGGCAAGAAGAAGAGATGGTCACCATAACTATAGCACAACTTGTGCAAGTGGCTTGGGGGGATGCACTTAGGACAAAGTCTATGTGAGGAATGAGTCCCCCAAAATCCTAGGGAAGCCACTGGAATTTCCTTAGAATGTGGGGAGAGGCTCAAATTACTTTTTTAAAATTTAATTTTGTTTACTGTTTTTTATTTTAAAGACAAGTTTTCACGTATCCCATGTTGGTCTTGAACTCAGAATGTCGCTGAGGGATGACCTTAGACTCTGGTCCTCCTGTCTGTACCTCCTGAGAATCAAGATGACAACTGCCCCTAGCTATGCAATGCTGGGGACTGGAGTCCATTTTTCTGACTTACCTGCTCACTACCTATTAGGGTTCTATACCCAGCTGACACCCCCAGACCAGCAGCAACCACCTAGGAATGTGTTAAAAATCCCAACTTTAATACTTCATTCTTAACTCGCCACTCCTGCAATTGGGGGTGGGGTCGATGGTGAGGTCATCAGTCAGCGTGTTCACAAAGCTCCCAGTGCTTCTGAGGGAAGCTCACCTTTCCCTGTCCCTATGAACTACACACGCACGTGGTGACGTTTCACGTCGGTTAGCCCTGTGTCTGTGTCTGAGTGCAGGAGATCTCCACAAGCGATCTCTGCAGCTATGCACTGTTGGGGCAATTTCTCTTTCCTTTTCCACTGTCAACCCTGGGATAGTTTTGCCATTATCCTCTCCCTAATGTTTCCTCTGAGACTATAGGATTACTACCAACATCTAATCCCTTCTCAGCCACGCTTGCCAGTAACCTCAACTCCTGTCTCTGTCTGTACTTGGACACCTCTTAAATTGTGTTTCAAGGCGACTCAAAGGACAGAGAGCTCCCTGGCTCACAAAGCACAAGCACACCCTCTGGTCTCACTATGCTGCCTCAGATCTCGGATAAAGGATGCGCTCGCTGGAGCTGAGTTCAAATCACCGTTGACTCATATGACTCAATAGCCTCTTCTTATATTGTTTCTCTGCAACTTTCTTCTGGTTTGCCCCATTCTCAGCATCGGGAGAAACCCAGGAGATTCTGTGAAGATACTCTCAGGAGAGACGGCAAGAGTATGCCTTCCAGTGGGCACTCTAGAACCAATGGGGCTGTCTGTGCTTGGAGGAAGCCTTCTTCCTCTCACGACTCCTTCTTCTCGTTGGATCTGGTGCCTGTGACACACAGCACTTCTCTCCAATTGCTGAAATGCTTCTGGGTCAGTCTGAGCCTCCCCAGCACCTTGGGACTATGTCTAGGATATCCCACAGCATTAATAATGGACCCAATGCAGAAGGCAGGTCAATCCTAGAGTGGGGGTAACTTGGGCTGATCTTGGGCTGATGACACCAAGTCATCACCAGGCCCTTTTCCAGGAAGCTCAGCCTGTCTGGAAGCTGGATGACATAGAGACAAGAAAGAGCAGCTCAAACTGGTTTAAAGGCAGTGTCCTAGTGAGTGAGACTATTCTGTTTGGAGTCTGCTTCTCTGTTTGTCTGTCTGTGTTCCCTTTCTACTCATTAGGGACTCCCCCAACACTGTAATTCTTTGGGTTCGTTTCTCTTTTAAATTCAGTTTTAAAGACAAAACTAAGACACCTATATCACATGGCCTCTTGATGCGGAGCATTTCAGGTCATTGCACATTTTTCTACACTAGACATTCATGGTGTGTGTAGGTTTATTATAAATAGCTAGCTATCATGAGTCATCTGGGAGGACTAATGCCCCTTACCATGCCATCGTCACAGGACATTGTATCATTTATTAATATGAGACTACAGAATCCTCTTATATATGACGTCAATGCCACAGTGGCACCCATGAATGTGTTTCTTTGTCTGCTTTCATTTCCAATATTCCTACCCAGCTCACTACTATTTTTTTTTTAACCTTCTTGATCAATTCCATTTTAGAAACATCACATGATCACGCCCCACCCCTACCCCCACCCCATCCCCCATCCCCCATCCCCTATCCCTGCTTCTTTGAGGCTGTTAACTTTGGCTTTTGGTCATTTTTAGATAATCACACCATGGCCAGAGCTGTACTTGATTCCAGTCTCACCCATTTATTTTCTGTTTTGTTCTTAATACTCCCCCTTTTTTTCTTACTCAGGAAATTAGATGTATTCCCCCTCCCATCTGTGATTTGCAAATTATTTTCCATTTTGCTTTCTTGTTAAGCTTACTCAATTTAAAATGTACAGACAGAATTGAAGTGTACTTCTTTATTTCATTAACTAAAAGCAGTTGCACAAGTGAAATGTTTGCATTTAAAAAGTTCAAGTAGCATCTAAACATGGTGGGGCATGCCTGAGACCCCACCCTAGAGAAAGGGTGAGACAGGAGAATGGGGGGGAGTTGGGGCTAGCCTGAGTTTGCATAAGAAATTAGGCCAGCTTGGGCTACACACAGTGAGACCCTGTCACAAATAAAAGTCAAGATGAAGGTGTGTACAGTGATCCCATTACCCCCCCCAATTCCCACCGAGTGTGAGCTACCGCGCTACACAGATATGTATAGTCCAGACCTTTTCTGTGCGTGTGTGAGTGTGTGTGCATCCAGATTTGTAAATATTTCAAAAATAGTAAACGGAATCCTTCCCCATGGCTTCCTGCTCTCTACTTCCTCCATTACAGATGGCGCTGTACGTAGGTAGGTACGGGTCCCAGTCAGAGCTCACATACCTGTCATTTGTGCCATGGCAGTAGCCCAAGAGGTGGCTTTTCCTAAGTTACCACTCCTAGTGACCATTGGTTCATTTGGTTCCCATTCCTCATCTCAACAATGTTCTTGTAACAAATCTTTGACATATGTCGTTGTGTTAATACTTAAAGTGGAGTTACTGTGTCAAAAAGTATGTGTGGTTAAGATTTTAGTAGTTACTACCAAACTATTCCTCAAGAAATTGAGGGTTGGTGAGGCAGTTCAGTGGGCACAGAGGCCACTGTACAAGTCCGGTGACCTGAGTTTGATCTCTGCGATCTGGGGAAAGAGAGAACTGACCCCACGAATTGTCATATGATCTTCACACGCATGATTGTACACACACAAGCACACACACACTCACATATCCACACGTACATGCCTATGGGCACACACATGCACATAAACACACACACATGTGCACACACCTACATGCACATGCTCTCACACGTGTGCACACGCGTGCACGTGCACACACACACACACACTCAAGAGATACACCTACTGCCTCACAACTTGCCTTTACATATTTTCTGACCCTGTAGACTCTGCAAGCTCCCTGTTCTTCACCCTGTATCTCGTGTACTTTACCCAGTTGTCTGTGTCTTCCCCCATAATAATGTGTAGGTATTCTTGTATGTGGATGTTAATCCTTTTTTTTAAATATTTGCTGAAAAATAGAATTATGAGTCCATGGCCCGACTTTGGTGTCACTGTTTATAATGACTTCTCCCTAGAAGGTTTTAAGAGTTTGTAAGGTATAAATCTTCTGCATGTATTTTCTTTTATAGCTTCTGGGGATGTGTGCTTCCTACTCAACTGAACAATCACAAAGCTGTATATGTGGGGTTGGAGAGCTGGCTCAGCAGTTAAGAGCACTGGCTGCTCTTGCAGAGGACCCGGGTTCAATTCCCAGCACCCACACGACAGCTCACAACTGTCTATAATTCCAGTTCCAGGAGAGCTGTCGCCTTCAGAGTCATGCATGCAGGTGAAACACCAGTGCACATGAAATAAAAGTAAATCTTTAAAAAGCTGTATATATTCTCACAATAATTTTTAATTCACATTTTAAATTTTACATACAAAATTTCCCCTTTGGAGTATTCTACTCCATGAACGTGAACAAATTCATACAATTATGTAGCGCCATCATGACAGTAAGATATAGAAGGGCTCTAGACTCCTCAGAACTCACACCCTCCCTCCTTCCTCCCATGCCAGCCTACAGTAACATCTGATATTATTATTATTATTATTATTATTATTATTATTAGTGTGCGTCTGTTCATTTGAATGTAAGCACCTTTGGGGGACAGAAGTGTTAGATTCCCTCAAACTGGAGTTACAGGTGGTTGTGAGCTGCCAGACATGGGTCCTGGAACCTGAACTCTGGAAGAACAGCAAGTGCTCTGAGCCACCGAGCCATCTGTACAGCCCCTCAGAAATGGTGAGGGATTTCTCAGGTACAGGAACCTGACTCCTTCCCCTCAGCATACGGAGGATGAGGTTGGCCCCTGGTGTTGTCTGGATGGTGTGCACCTTTCAGTGCTTATTGGGCTGCGTTCTATCACAGGGAGAAACCCTTCGCCAGCTGAAGGGCTCAGGCTGTTTCTGAACTTTGGGCTTCTAAAGGATTGGTGGGCCTTATGGTAACTGTCCGGCTGCACAGGTTGTCAGGCTGTCCCCTAAAGCAGCGGTGCTGTTTGGTGATCCTCCCTCGGTGTCTGGGTGTCCACTTGACCTGAACTTAGTATTGTCTGGTTAGGAAGTTACTTTCTGGTAGTCATGCGTTGGTAATTCATGGTGGGTTTAATTTGCACTTTAAAGAACTGATGGTGTCTGGCATCTCCCATATGTCTTTTTGGGTGAAGTGTCTGTTCAAAGATTTTGTTCACTTTATAGATTGAGGATTTTTTTTTTAATTCCTTATGTTTTTAAACATTTCTCTGGTCAGATATACAATTTGCAAATTTTTTTCTAGTCTGTGTCTTGTCCTCTTATTGCTTTTATCAGTGCTTTTTGCAGAAAAATAGACACGTTATTATAATTTTTAAATAAATACTTCTGCTTTGAGTACTATGTATAAGAAATCTTGCCTAACCTTAGAACACAATCGTTTTTTTCCCTTTTCCATAAAATTTTCATAGCTCTGGAATTTGCATTTAGTTCTGTGATCCACTTTAGCCATAATTTTTCAGAAGCTGCAAGGGATGAGCTACAAGTCTTAGATTGGAATTATGTTTGTTTGCTTATCTTTTGAGACAGGCTCATACTGTGTAGCCTAGATTGGCTCCACATCATACTGTGTAGCCCAGGTTGGCTCCACATCATACTGCATAGCCCAGGTTGGCTCCAAACTTGCAATCAGGCTCACACTGTCCTAAAGACTGCAGTTCTAGATAGATTCCCAAAATTAAATGTATGACAAAATAAACTTTGTTCTTTTCTGGAATTGTCTTACACTAGTTCCTGTCTGTAGATGTGACCTCAGGAGTCACAATCCAAATGGGATTTTCATAAGAACTGCACTGAATCTATGCGATTCCTACCTGGTGCTGCATCTTCCGTGAACTGCTACTTGTGCATTTGCTAGCTTTCAATGGTGTTTATTATTTTGATAATCACATATAATCCATATTTCACTAAACATCTATTAAATAGTTCTCACTAAATGTTAATTTTAATAGAAAACATTTTTTAAAATTTTGGCTTTTATTTGTCTACTGTCCATATATAAGAATACTATTGATCTTTTTTGAAAATATTGACCCTGCATCCTAAAACCTTACTAAAATTGCCTTTTGATTTTGGTAACTTTTTGATAGACTCCTTGGGAGTTTCTAAACGGACTGACCTCATCTGAGACGAAAACCAGTTTTCTCTCTGACGTTCCAGCAGAGATGCCCCTTTTTTGTGTTGCTTTGTTTTGTCTTCACGCCTCACTGCATGAAAGGGAATGAAAACCTCCAATAACTTGTTGAATGGAGATAGGCGAGGAGAGAGCCCTCGCTTCCCTGGCTGCAGAGGGGAAGCTCACCCATGCTCCATCATTAAGGACAATGGGAGCTGTTTCAGAGATCCTATTTACAATGTAAGCTTTCTAAGGGTTTTTAGAGTTTCACCAAATACTCATTTTATATTTACTGAGAATATTCTTTCGCATTTTAAAATGTATTTTAGTGCTTAAAGGGCTAATTCAGAGTTTTGTTTTGTTTTTAAAAAAGATTGTATGTGAAAGTAATTGAACTTAATTTCCCCCCAAGCCATTAGCTGTCAATGTTCTTCAATAAGTGTCTGCGTTTCCACTCACTTGAAATGTCACTCCTGTCTTTGGGTGCGCCCTCTCATCTGTGTGGCTGTTTCTGGATCATGTCTTTTGTTATACCAATTAACTAGGCTATTCCCATGCCAGCAGCGCACCAAATCCATTCCTAAGCTTTTCGATATGTTCTGAAAGCTGCTAAAAAATGTTACTCTTGTCGTTTTTCTCTTCCAGATGAACTTGAAACTGCTTGCAGATCCCATGCAGAAACCTGTTGCTCCTCAGAATGGCAGAGCATTGCATTTATAAATATTTATAAATACACTCAATATCGTATAGCTGTTGGTCCTTACTGAGCTGATTTTTATAAACAGTGTTGTTTCACAGCTCCAAGGTTCTTGATAAGGAAACAGTATGTGTTTCTCTATTTATGCAAACCATTATTTGTGTATTTCAATTTAGTTGTATATCTCCTCCGTGAACATGTTTATATAGTTATCTCATTGATATCTTACTAGCTACATAGTTTTTTTAGACATTTCTCTTGGGCTTTTTAAAGTTACATGGAGATAACTGTAAAAAAGTAACAATTCTGTATCTTTAAAAGTATCTATCTATATAGCTATTTTGCACTCTTAAAGGTATTGTGCTGGATGGGATATATGGCTCATTGTTACTTTTACTCCTGCCTTGTTCCTAATATAATGGAAATTCTTCAAGTATTTCAGGATTGAACAGTAAGTACAAGCCTACGATTTTTGGTAGAGAGCTGGTTTCAGATAGCAAATGCTCCTTCCCCTTAGGACTTATGTACAAAGATACATTTACCCGGAACTGTGTATTGCATTTTATCAATTACTTTCTGAAGCACCTATTGAAAATATCACCCTTTTTATCTTCAGAGAATACAATGAATTCTGTCAAGGTCCAGCTGGGAAACACTCAACAGCTTGAGCATGCTTCGGTGCGCCTTTAATACACCGCTAGGTTTAGACTGTTTGTATTGCTGTTCACGAGCAAGATTAACTTCTTTTTATGCTCTACCATTACATTATTTCAGAAGAAGGTAACAGCTATTCCTTGTGAATGAAAAGATGCCCATCTGTTTTGTGAGCTACAATCATGGACTTAATAGAGAAATGCTTCTTCCTTGGTTTTCAGAGCTCACGGCAAAATGACTTGTCTGGTTCTGGTTTCTTTTCTTCCTGATCTTTGATTTATTTTCTCATTTGTTATTTATTCATTTATTTTTAATGTATTGAGATAGGGGTTGTGTAGCTCAGACTGGCCTCAGACTCTCTGTGTAGCTAAGGATGACCCAAAAGAACTAAAGGATTCTGTCACCACATCCAGCATATTTGTTTCTAGATGACAGTCCAGTGTGTGTGTGTGTGTGTGTCCCCTTCCTACTGAGACATGACCATTGGGGATCTGTGCTTTCATGGATAGAGTGTTTCATCTTAATTTTAGTTGTATTTATTTTAAGCTGTATGCAATGATCACTCAGCTTCCCCCACACTTCTTCCTGCTTACACCCGTCTTGTCCTTTTTTTTTTTTTCTCAATCAGTTGCTCATCTATTTTATTGGTCTTGCCAGAGGGTATACATTGGTTTTGTTTGGTTAATTTCTACTTCTATGCCTGTCTTTCTTTTATTTCTTGGGATTTTTTTCTGTTCTTTTTCTAGTGCTTGAGTCCAATGCTCCGTCTGTTTACATTCACCATCCCTGTTCCTGCAAGCTCCGAAGACTGAAAATCTTCCCATTTGCGCCACGTTGGCAGGTCTCGCAGACCTTGGAGTGTGACGTGCACGATTTGTCCATTTCCAAGTTGTTTGTAATTTCAGATCTAATTCCTCTGTAATCCAAGTTAATTAGAGGTATGCACACTCATTTCCAAGAGGATAGTGGTTTCTGTCTTTATTGGGTTTTAAATACCTTTTCATTGTCAAATAGTGATTTTATGCTTATGGTAGCAATTGTAGGTTATATAATTTCTCATCTTGAACTTTTCTGGTAAGAACTCCATGCAAGTTTAAACAAACTGCGCATCCAGAATCCCTTGAGTATAAAGTCTTCTAATTACTTTATTAGAATACACCAAGTTCTCATTTTGCTACTTGAACTGTTTAAAAATAACATTGGTTTGTACTCTTGTGTTTTAGGCATCGTAGACACATGGCATATAGTTTTTAGGATTTTTTCCTCTCTCTTTTTCTAACCTGAAGGTCTCCATCTTTTCAATGTAGTAAACCTAGTCACATTACCACCATTGCTACTTCAATGGAGCCAGCCACTTCCATTTACTTTTTTCCTATTTAGAATACTCTTTCCCTTTTTTCCTACCCTCCTTTGTTAGTTGGTGGTTTTCCTCTTATTTCACTAAAAAAAATTAAAATAAAAATAAATTGATGGTTGGGAAGTTATGCATCTGACTTCATTTTTTCCCAATGGTTGGCTCTTTAATTTCTAAGCATGTTTAATCGTATTTATAAAATCAATATGCTCAATTATTCCCTCTAACTAGCTCCTTTCTAAACAACCAGAAGCCCCCCACCTGAACCTTCTGTTGCTTTCTAAGTAGAAACCATCAGGGATTTTAGCTTGTCAGATGGTGGCTTCGTCTCTCCCCGCCCCCTTTTCCTCTCTTCCCCTCTCCTCGATCAATAATTATTTTAAGTTTCACCGTGTTTTGTTTTGTCACTAAATTCCCTGCCCTTCCTGCTTTCTCCTTTCCCCTGTCATTTCTCCAGAGTACACTGTCTAGCCGTTCTTCCAGGGAGGGTCTTTCGTGGTAGGTGTTCTGACCCGGAGTCTTTGTGAAAGTGTTTTTATTTTGCCCTTACATTTGACTGATTTGGTTCACCTGGACAGAGAATCTGATGTTCAAATCATTTTCCAAGAGAACCTTGAAAGCTCCACTTCACTGTCTCGCCAAATCCACGTAGCTTAAAGGAAGCTTTCCTTCCTAATGGCCAACACACCCCTGTTACGCTCTCTCATAACAAGGGAGCAGGCTAAAAGGTAGCTGTTTCTGGGGCTGCCTCCCCAGACCCCACCTCCTTAATCACCCATTCATTACCAGCTATCTGTTGTGCATCTAATGTTCCAGCTGTGTCCTGGGACTTAAAAAAAAAAAAAAAAAAAACCATCACATGGGCCCAGAAAAGTACAGAGAATAATGAAGCAATCAGCAAGGTCCTTACTGCTCATATTGACAAATCTTATCATTTTGCTTCATCCATTTCAGTTAAAAAAAAACAGTAAAGAATCAGTTGACACTATCTCCTTTCCTTCCATACACAGCTCTGAATTTGTTTACTACAATGGATATGTTATACCTTTAAAATATGGAAGCAGTATTATGACATGGATGGATTGGATAATATACAGATAAACAGCATAAATAAACAAATACAGTGCTTGCTTCCTGCCTGTGTACAATATAATTGTATTGCATATCTTAACATATTTTTGCTGAAGTAGGTGATATTATTCTTTTTATCAACCGGGGACTGTAACTTAATTACTGTCACATAGCTGGTAGGTGACAGCATCGACCCTGGTAATCTGCCTACAGATTGCACTATTCACAAAATAAGATGTACTGATAAAGTCACAATTAGCATGTATTTTTATAAAATAAATGGTATTTTTTGATGGTCATTGTTGTTGATTAAAATAAAAATGGTATCATTTTGACACTTCTAAAATCTTGAGGTGTTTTTTTATTCCCCCTGCTCTGTTAACTGAACAGGGACACAATCCATGATCTAGTGAGCTTTGGTTCATCAATTATTATTAATCCTATATAGCACTGACTTGCATTTTCATAAATATTTAGGCTGCTTCAAAAGATCACAGGAAGTGCTTCACTGAACATGTTTGCAGATGATCTCAGAGGGAGATTATTAGTGTCTCTAAGGCATGTCACCAAAGCAAGAAATGGCTAAGTACAGGGCTTGCATATCATTATCTTGCCAGGTCACTATTGCAGAGGTGCACCAGTTTACAAACCCCCAGCCCCTGGGAAGGGAGAAGGTGCTCTTCTCCTATCTAGCTTGGAAACTCCAAAACACACGCTGCTTAACCAGTGAACTCTAACTCCAGTCTCCCAGGAGCTACTTCCTTTCAGTCTGGATTTAGATAACTCACTTGAGCCCAGTCTTATGCAAAAGTTTACTGAGGACTTACTCTGTTTCTGGCCTCTATGATTCTCTTCTGAAGCTTATGCTACAGGCTCTGGGAAGTATTAATTCATTAAATTAAGAGCCATTCTGTTTTTTGAAGTACTTTAGAGCACCTAACGTTTACTAAAGTCACTGTGCCGTGTAACAGAACCTACACTGTTCAGCTAACTATAACTTTGAACTTAGTGACCACTGCCATAAGAAAGTATATAACTCCCTCAGACTGGTAAACTAGCATGAGCCTCAGTGTGACATGAAGCTGTTCAGTCGGATCTAAATGAAACCTGAGAGCTAAGAACATAGCAGCTTACCGATCAACTCCAAAGCAGTGTATTTCACACAAGAATTTTATACAGTTTTTTTACTTCTAGAACTTAACACTAAATCAATAGTTTTAATAAGATTATCAGTATAATGAACATCACCATGCAAATGATGACATACAGGATTTTAAGAAACTCAGACTCCTGTGCTTCAGAAATAGTTGGGAAAACACACTCACTTTTTGGTTCTTTTATCTTACCGCTCAGCCAGGATGCAGCTGGACCTCAAACAGAAAACCCGCATGGATACAACTCTGCCTCTCTACTTACACGGCTAAAAGAGTGGCTCAGATACTCTGAAACCAAAGTCCCAGTTTTCATCTCCTGAGTCCTACTTCTTTTTAAGTGTCTGTCTCCAAACATTAAATATCTTCTAGTTACTGGGATGAAATCTTTGGAGTAGCTCACCAGTCTTA
Organism: Uromys caudimaculatus; assembly: GCA_028551405.1. Lineage (NCBI taxonomy): Eukaryota > Metazoa > Chordata > Mammalia > Rodentia > Muridae > Uromys > Uromys caudimaculatus. The sequence continues at coordinate 104,093,678 of CM052700.1, forward strand.
GTCTTTTATACCCTTCAACCAACACATCTGCAAATACCCTACACTCCAGCTGCAGATGACACCTTAAATCTGACCACAGACAACTGCATTTACCGCCACCATCCTGGGAGAAACTGCCACCCTCTCTTGCTTGTATCTGCAGCAGCCTATGGAGGGAGTCTCCTGCTCCTAGTCTTTCTTGGACCCTAGTGTACTGGCCACGCAACATCTAGGAAGAGTCTTTAAAGTTAATTTATATGGTCACCACTGCTCAAAATCCTCCTTACCGTATTTAACGTACTCCTTCTATTGGTTTGCAGAATGGTAAATGACCTGGCTCTTAACTGGACCAGATGCCAAAGCTCTTCCCTCTGCCTCCACACATCCTTTTGCTACAACTGCCTTTGGGCTAAGGAGGATAATGCTTCCCAAGAGATGTCTACATCCTAATACCTAGAACCCAATAAACATGTTATACCGCATGCCAGTGCAGAATTAAGGTGCTAAATGAACTCTGGGTTACTAAAGCCGATCTCAAAATGCAAAGATCATCCTGAACCATCCACGATCACAAGGATTGCTTTAAGTGAGTGGGAGATTGATGCAGAACAGAAAGACGTGACACATTCTCGCTGTGTTTGGACATGTGCCATTGAGCTTGTAGGAGCCAGTTCTCTCCTTCCACTAAGAGGGTCCTGGGGACAGAGACTTGATAGCATGTGACTTAACCTGCTGAGGCATGTCCCCAGTCTAGAAGGTGTCCTTTGTAGATCAAGGTTCAGTACCCTCTGGAAGCTTGGTCAAGAAAACTGATTCTTGCCTAGAATATGCAGTGTCTTCCCCTGCCCCCTCTTCTCATTGAAACCCATTTTGGACTTCTGAACTACAGACCCATGAAAAAACAAATATTTTTTGTTGTTTTGGACCATTGAACTTACACAGTAATTTGCTACTGCGGTCACCAAAACCCTCCTGCGCAGCACTCCAATATGTTTCTACCTTGAAATTTTTGTGTTTCTCTCTCTCTCTCTCTCTCTCTCTCTCTCTCTCTCTCTCTCTCTCTCTCTCCCTCAGCTATAGCTGTCCTGGAACACACTATGCAGAGCCTTGCACTCACAGAGATCCATCCGCCTCTGCCTCACCAGTGTTGGGATGACCACTGTACCCAGTCCAAGATTTCTGCATTTTCTATCCCCGTGTTTCATTTCCCAGGAGCCGTATACAAAATATTCCATTTTGGAACTGCTGTCTCACTAATCCTACTGTGCCATTCTGATACCGTTCATCAACTACCTGAAATATACATCCCTTGATTTGTTTGCTATTTGTCTTCCTAATTAAATATAAACATGAGAACAGAGACAGTTCTGTTCATCCCTGTATCTCCAATGCCTCATGGTATGCCAGGCAAAGTGAATCCTGATAAATACTTATTAAATGACTCACTTTGTAACACAGAAAAAAACCCCAGGGGTTAGATGACAGGTTCTTAGGGTAAGAAGCAAGAATAGTTAGGTGATACAAAAGAGTTACTGAGTTACGGAGGGAAGGAAATAGTAACTCAGGGTAAGGAGAGGAAAAACCCACAGGAAGCTGTTTAAAGCAGTTTGAGGACCCAGTATTTTCAAAGCCTGTGGAAGCTACAATACAAGGAGACAGGAGAAGATAAGATAGAAACGATCCCAAGCCAGATCATTGCCTGCCATTTAGGGTGTGCCTTAACTACGGCTAGTTTTGAGGGCTTTGCACCTCGTGGATGATAGGGAAGAATGTTGAATAGACCGGAAGAGGAGCAGAGCAGTCGGGTAAGGGATCTCAGGTGCACTGCAGCTTGTTAAAAGCAATGACGGCTTGGAGTGGGGTGTTGGTAAGGAAAAGGAGTACCGTGGACGATCACGGTCTAGTTTGAAGGTATAACTCCCTGGACTTAAAGAGGAGTTATATATGGAGCTAATGCAGGGAGCGGAGGCAAGGATGGTAAACTTGGGGGACGTGCTGGATGCTGAGAGAGGGAGGAAAGCACAGAGCAGATCCGAGGAGAATGTTCAAGAATTCAACTTCTAAATCTATTGTTTGGAATATCTGTCAGGCATGTCAGAAGGGCTACGGGTATTACCGAGTGGTTAGACAGATTCGAAACTGACATCTCTGGAAAAGAGATCTGGGTGAAAGATCAGAATTTTAAAAGTCAAGAGTGTATGTGTGTACTTAAATCGTGAACAAATACTATAAATTACCTAGATAGACTGGGTAGAATTGAGAGACCATAGCCTGGGCTATAGCTCCTCAGAACTTTAAATTTTAGAGGTTATGTAAAACAAGGAAAAAATGAGCAATTAAGACATAAACTGTCAAAGAACCAAGAAATGAAGAAAGCCTTGAAGAATGTCGAATCACAGGAGAAGCCAAGGGAAGAGAATGCTTCAAGATTGCTCAGCGACTGTGGATTCTGGTTACTCCATGGCTGGATTTAGCAACAAGAGGACCCATGTTGTTCTTCTTCCTTTTCTAAGAAAGGAAAGCTTTATGGTGGTAAAATATCTATAATCAAGTTTGCCAGGCTTCAACATACGGCTCAGGGGGCTGAGTACAGTCACACTGAGAGGCATCTGTGTTATCTTAACAAGAACTGTCTCTGTAGAAACAAGAGCTAAATGCTGCAGTGACTTTAGCATTACACAGGGGTGAGGAATTGGTGGCACAAATATATTCAGGCTTGAGAAACTCTGAAAGGCAATATAGTTACGGTAGTTGCTACATTGAAAGAGATAGAAGGATTTTTTTTTTTTAAATTAAAGCTATTAGTCCATTATTTAATATTGACTCAAATTATGCTGTAAAGAAGAACGGACAAAAGATGCTGGAGAGGAAAGAAAGCAAAACTGGGAAAAGAAAAGGGACTGGCATAGAATAGGAACGACCGGCTTTTGACAAAACGGAGGGGGGACTGAGCCAAGCACACCCCCGTTTGCAGTGTTCCCAGCAAAGCTGTCTTTGAGCTTGGTAATCACTCATCTATTCTGTGTATATCTGTTGAATTCCTACTCCTTCCCTTCAATGAGTCACTTAGGCCAAAGAGGATGTGGAGATGGCCTTCCCGGACATCTGTGTGCCGTTCCTGGGAGCCTCTGAATGGGCTAGTGAGACTATTCTAGTAACATTTATTTCAAGGCCACTGTATATGTCACATTGAGACATTATCCTTATTCTGCTTTTTATTTCAAATACTCCTCAATTGTGCTTCCAAGAGAAGAGCCAAATTCCCAAGAGTTCACACAGTAAATACTGGCTACAGGCTCACTCAAGGGACCTAATAGCAGGGAAATCTAGGAAGAGTGTTCTTCTGGAAAATGAATGTTTGAGAAATCACAACGAAGTGTTACACTCAATACAAGTGTAAGGGATTAAGAAAAACAAACACAGAAAGTAAACATGCATCTGTATATTAAAAGAAGCAGACACTATCGCCAAAGCTGTCCATTTGAAAGGATCACAGACAATGAGCTTGTAAAAATATATAAATAAACCTTTGTTAAGGGGGAAAAGAATTCACACACACACACACACACACACACACACACACATCTATCTATCTATCTATCTATCTATCTATCTATCTATCTATCTATCTATGTGTGTATGTATGTATACACACACACACATATATATGAGTGTACATATATATGTGTGTGTGTATGTGTGTGTGTGTGTGTGTACATACATACACACATGCATATATGGAATAAAACTGAGTATGGCAACAGATACTGTTCTATATGAAAATGAGAATACAAGTCAAATTTTTAAATTTTGTAGGCTTAAATATATCTATTTAAGAGAAATCTGAATCACCAAAATGGTTTAGTGGATTAGAGAAAGTGCATTAAAGTTTCAAAATATGGCAGCTTCGCTAAACATCCAAGGAGTTAATATCAGAAACAAACTTTCAGAGAAAACAGGAAAAGAGAGAAAATTTTTCAACTGCATTTTTGCAACAGTAATAAAATTCTGATACCAAACAATGATCAAAGACAGCATAAGAAAGGGAAATCCTAAGCCTGCACATACGGATAAATTGTTAAAATATTTTAAAAAAATAGATTGCCTGAAGCAGTGTATTAAAACTATAATGGCAAGGCACTGTTTTATCTTAGCAACTCAACAGGTTCACATTAGAAAATCGATCAGTGTGAACTGCTGCATTAACATACCAACAACGAAATCTATAACCACCTCAGCAGCCTGAGCAAAAGCATACAACACAATTTCAGTATCCATCTCAGATTTTTCAAAATATTCCTGCTTTAAACACCACTGGGATAGAAGAAGCTACACCAGCCTGATAAAAGGTTTCTATTTAAAAATGCACAGCAAACAGAATAAACAAGGATGGACACTAGACATATTCTCAATGAGGCAGAAAGGAAGAGAGTGTGCTTATTAACACTGACTGCCCTGCAGGTCCCAGCTCATGCAGTGAGATTAAGGGAGAAAAGGTGTCAAGGGTGTTATTTTCAGATAATATGGTAATCTACGTGAAAAATACGAAAGCTATCTAAAAATCAGCTAATAAGAATGCTTGCCTTTTAAACAAGATCATTGGCCCTTTCAAAAGCAACAGTCAACAAATTACATTTTTAATAGAAAAGTTATCCTACTGTCACAAAATAAAAGCTGTGAGGTACGCAGGGGGAGGGGGATCTAACGCAGAGACACAGGTATTTTGCAAACAAATTATACCATGTTATTTAAGGGTGCTTGAAAAACCAGAATAATATCACTTGGCTTTGTAAAGCTGTCACAGATCCTCAAAATAAATTTAACTCAGCAAAATACCAAAAAAAATTTTTTTTTCTTTAGAATGTGATGGGCTGGTGCTAAAGATGGTATAGAAGTGAAGTGTAAAAATGGTCAGTGAGGTTGTAAAAGGAACAAAGAGGGACGAGCCCCCCTGTACATTAAGGGTTATTATCAAGCCCTCATAATTAAGGCTTATTATCAAGGCATGGTAATTAAGAGTGGGCTATTGGCTCAGAATTGGTTTGGTCCATGGAAAAGGACAAACTAGGAACATTTCCACGAATATATGAAAATTTAATTTACAATCATGGTGGCATCACACATTAATAGGGACATGATGGCTGTTCAGTAAATCAGGTCACAGCAGGCTATCCTGGGTGGGGGAGAAAGGACTGAAATCAACTCCTGCTTTACACCAAGCTTTTCACATGTGGAAAGGAAACATCAGACAGAAAGACAGAAGCACTGTCTTTGAGCATCAGGTGTGGGTTGTTTCTTTAATGATACAGAGACAACAAAAACTGTTTTTGATGGTTGGGTTTTTTTAAGAGATTAATATGACTACAACAACATTTTATGCTTTGTATAATACAGGCAACATCAAAAGTTAAAAGATGCCGGGCAGTGGTGGTGCACGCCTTTAATCCCAGAACTTGGGAGGCAGAGGCAGGTGGATTTCTGAGTTAGAGGCCAGCCTGGTCTACAGAGTGAGTTCCAGGACAGCCAGGGCTACACAGAGAACCCCTGTCTTGAAAAACAAAACAAAACAAAACAAAACAAAACAAAGTTAAAAGACAAGCTATAGATTGGGACAATGCGTTTAATGTATATACAGGTGAAACACCATAAACCAAGGGATGAAACATAAAAAAGCACACATAGCCTATCGGAAAAATGCCAAACGCTGAGAAAAAACAAATCACAGACTCAGAAACTTCAACAGCCAATAAGTACATGCAAAAATGCCCGGCCTCACTAGCAGTGAGGGAAATACAAATAAAATAACAAGATACTGGGTATTTAAAAAAAAAAAATCCAACTGGCAGAAATAAGTCTGACTCTAGAATGGGTTTAGCATCATACTAGGGAAACAGGACATTACATCTGCTGCTGATGGGTGTGTAAATTGGAATGTCATTGGCAGCTTCTAGTGAGCCCCAAAACATGAGTGCTGCCCAGCAGTCATCACTGAGGTACACACCGGAGAAATTCTTACATATGTGCAAAAGAAACATGCACCAGCAATACCAAAATATTGGCAGCAACTCCAACATTCATCAGTAGGACCATGAATAAACAGGACACATTCATATGCATGGATCTACAATGTAACAATTAAAATGATTTATATTTATATTTAGCAACATGATTAGGAGAGAAAAAAAACCCCAAAAATATACCAAGAAGGAAGAAACAAGTTGAAGAATAATATATACAGTCTAAAATCATGTGTATACATTTTAAAAAAGCAATATATCTCATATAGATTCATATGCAGTTGAAAGTCTGCAGCCTAAATTGCAAAGTTGCATACCAAATTCATGATAGTGTTTGCCTTTGGGGAAAAGGGGGAGTACTGTCAGAGAGGCAGGCAAAGGGGACTTGAATTTCATCAGAAATGATGAATAGTTAAAATTTAAAAAGAAGATCTGAAACAGATATGACAAAATAATAACATGTATTAATTATACAAGACAGGTACAGTTGTATTACATTCTTTCATCATTTAAAAATATCTCCACATGTTTTTCTAAATCATACATTTAAAAGAAAAACAGGTACTAAGTCATTCTGATAGAATTTTCATGTATGGATTGTTGTAGCATCTGAAAATTTGAGGCAAATACCTTTAACAAAAATGATCAGTTTTAGAATTGGGTCTCTTTAAAAATAATACATCTGCCAATATTATTTTAAAGCTGCTGAGACCGACGATCAGTTCTACAGGTATCAACATAAAAATCATGCTGCGAGAAGCAAGCTGCAAACTGACATGTGCAGCACAGTAACACGTATTAAAATTTAAAATACACCAACAAGTATACACGTGTCTATTTACATACTTAGTTAGCTGCGCGATAAAGCCCAGCAAACGTTAGAAGAATCTACACTTTGTGATCCTGATTAGCGAGGGAGAAAATGAACAGTGCTGGAGAGACGAGAGAAGTGACATTCTACCCTCTCTGGATGCTTAATATAAATGCAAAAATCTGAAGCAAACACGACAAAAATATCATATTTGATTATTCTAGTCATTAAGTATATGGACATATGTTATTCTTGAAGCATGTGTATCATTTTAATTTTCCAAAGGAAAAATACTGAAGCATTGCAAATAAAATACATATAACTTAATAGTATAAAAGTAAAGCCTGTGTACATCGCAGACTGTGGTAGCACTGCATTTAGAAATCATACTGTTTATTTTCTGTGGGGTTTTTTAATTTTAAAAAAATAAAAAAGGGGGAGAGAGCAAATAAAGCAATGAAGACATGTGAAAGAAATCATTCATATTTGATTATAAAAAAGAAAAAGCCCCCCACAATCATAAACCACTAGATGAGCATCCTGTACCATTTTGCTGTATATTCTTATTTTTAATTTTTTTTGAAAAAAGAAATAGAAGGGGTTGCCTAATTAGAAATGTGACTTTCTATTATTAAAATTGTGGGAGTCCATTTTAATGTGTTTATCTCGCTGCTAGTCTGTAATTTATATTTCAGCGTGGAAATTTGTTTGTGTGCCTGTGACAGGTTAATGCAGTTTAAACGTGCATTTTTCTTTCGTTGCTTGAATAGTTAAATCGTTACTCCAAGGATTTTAAGTTTCTATTTCAAGCCGGGAGGATTCTTTGCTCTCGCCAGTGTTAAAGCCGTTTCTGCTTCAAAACGCTATTAATTAATGGCTACGTGGTGATCTATTGGCGACACGGCTACGGATCCTGCATTAACAGTCGAACTGCTAAATGAGAAAACTTTGTTTCGCCCCCCCGCCCCCCGTTCTCTTTTGGATGAAGACTTGGGGCTATTTTCCATTTGAGCTGCGAGCGGTGGACGCGAGTCAAACGCAATCCCAGCCCATTTCGCCAGCGATCGCGTTTGCGAAGCGAAAGACAAGTCAGGTATTAACGCCGCTTTTTTCGCCGCTCCCTCCTCCCCCTTAAGGAAAAAAAAAAGTTTCTAGGACTCTGCCGGACACCCAGCTGGCCAGGAACCAGGGGCGCGGGGGGCGAGGCCGGCAGGCTGCCCAGAAGTTGCGATCCGGGACTTGCGCGCATTGAAATTACCTGGCTCGCCAGCAGCGGAGAGAAAGCGCAGACAAGATAATTTCTCAGGCTGCTGGGAATGCCTTAGCCCGCGCGGCAGCGCGATCCAGGGGTGTCCTCGGGCCGGGGCGGGTCCCCGCCACCCCCGCAGGCTTCAGTGCGTCAGGGCGCGTCAGGCAGGGCGGGCTCGGCTCCGGCAGCAGCGGCTGCGGGCGGCGAGCGGCGCGCACCGGCTTCCAGCTCGTCCGGCTCCAAGCGGCGGGACGGACGCTCCCGGGGATTCTCCGGCCTGCGGCTGGCCGCGCTCGGACGGCGCTCGCCCGCAAACGGGCGCCGCGAGCATGTCGGCCGCCGTGGCTTGCCTGGACTACTTCGCTGCTGAGTGCCTGGTGTCTATGTCCACCCGCGCCGTGCTGCACCGGCGCGCAACGGAACCCGAAGGCGCGAGCGCAGCGGCTGTCTCCGAGGTGGGTGCGGTGTCTCGGGAGTCGGCGGGGAAGGGTACCGGGTCACGGGGGGTGCTGTGGATACCCCCGGTCCTCCAGGTCCCCGCCCAGAGCCCCGATGAAGGCGATGGCGCGCCCCACCTGCTGGCTGCGAGCGCTTTGGCTGATTTGAGCTGCGGTGCCCGGGAAGGCTCCAGGGAAGACTCCGAAGAAGCTCCGTGCGCCTCAACTAGCTGCTTCGAGCCCACCTGGTGCTCCAGCCCTACTGGGTGCTCTGAGCCTACCCAGACCTTTTTTGAGGATGAGCTCTCTGACGCCGAGAGCTCCTGCAGCGATTCTGCTATCCTGGACGCGCCTGAGGTCCCAGAGGAGCCGGATGACAGCGGAGAAGTGCCCGAGGGGCCCCCAGGGGCCCGCCGCGCGCCAGCAAAGGGCTCGAAGTACCGAAGGAGGCAGATTACGCCCGCATCCAAGCGACATCAGTGCTCCTTCCATGGCTGCAACAAAGCCTATTACAAGTCTTCGCACCTCAAGTCACACCAGCGTACCCACACGGGGGAACGCCCCTTCTCCTGTGATTGGCTCGACTGCGACAAGAAGTTTACGCGTTCTGACGAGCTGGCCCGCCACTACAGAACGCACACCGGTGAAAAGCGTTTCTCCTGCCCGCTGTGCCCCAAGCAGTTCTCCCGGAGCGACCACCTGACCAAGCATGCCCGTCGCCACCCAACTTACCATCCCGACATGATCGAGTACCGGGGTCGTCGTCGCACTCCCCGCCCCGAGCCACCACCCCCAGCTGTGGTGGAAAGCTCTGGTTCCGACTCCAGCTCCTCTTCTGGCCAGGAGACCAGCTTCACTGCTTGCCTGTAGGACTGTCTTGCTGTCTGTCTTTCCCTCAAGCACAACCCCCACCCCCGCTGCCCCCCAGGCCGTTGTCCTTGCCTTCTCTCTGTCTATTCCTATTTTCCAGGGTCATTAGACCAAGGCACAGACTGGTTGCACCGCACTGGAGATGGGTCCAGACAAGCTTGTTGGAACTCAGGAGAGGGACTGGGAGCCTGAAGATAGTGGCAAGTCTTGCAACACAAACATCTTCTGAAATGAACGGTTTCTTCAAAACAGCCTGCAGGAACCAGTGAGAAGGGATGAACTCTCCAGTGTACTGAAGATTCTTCCCTCCGTGGCACCAGAGATGTAAAACTGAATTCTCAGATGCTTGAGGAACTCCCAGTCCCAAATGACTTTGGTGTTTCACCCATTGGCCAGGGCGGACTTTGGAGAGGGTGTCCAGGGTGGCAGTCTTGGAAATGTCCAGACTTGGATGAAGAGAGGCCTTTGGAAACAGAAAGTATTTCTATTTCTGTAAACAGCAATGTTTACTAATTTATTTTCAGTATCTTGTAAACAAAAATTTCAGGTTGATGGGAAACTAATGTCTTTGATTCTCCCGATTGCCCCAGCTACCTCTGCTTTGTGGATAAATAGCTGGGAGATGCTTTTTGGTGCCTGGGGAGTGGTATGAATCTGCTTGCCGTTCCTATAGCATAATTTGGAACCCTGCGCTTGCATTGTAACTCTTTCTGTTTTGTTTTGTTTCTTTTTAAAATTCCTTCTCAGGGGTGGTAACTTTCTGGCTCACAATTATGGAGAGATTGGTTAAGTAATTTGGAAACAACCATAATAGCACCAGAGAGAAAAGGCTGGTTTGAAATCGTTTCTCCTTCACCTAGAAGGCAAGCCCAAGTAACTTTTGGGTGGACAGGTACAAAACAACACTTTTCATAACCATTGTTAGCTGTTCAGAGAAGTGGAGAGATGAAGTTCCTGCTGCCCCTACGTAATCTTATGGGTAGTTAGTTGAGTCTATTCACCTCTTGGTGGCTAAGTAGGGCTTAATTTCTGTGGAGGTCTCCACATTGCTGTTTCTGTTACAGGTGAATTGGTGGGTGAGGGGGGAAAGTGAGAGATTGGTTTATTTTAGAGAGCTGCTGTCTTGGATTTGGGGTGGGAGCAGCTAGACAATAGCTGCTATAAAATAGAAGCATCTTTCTCTAACATCAGAATCTTAGGTTACAACCTCAGGGCCCTTCTGCCCCCTTGAGGGAATAAGGTATCAGAAGTATTCTGTTGTGTATCCCAGCTACTGTGGATTGAATCACTGATGTTTGTGTGCGTGTGTGTGTACGTATACGTGTGTGTTTCTTTAATTAAATAAGAGGCTGAAAGGCCTTTCCTAACCTGATGAGGTCCCCTATGATCCCCTGCTGCATATCTTGTACCACCCATCAATCACACTTGTAAAGGGTGTTGTGATCTCATGGAGTTGTGGCACTTGAGTAAGCAAATTGCTTTCCCCTGTTTTATAGATTAAAACGCTGAAGCTTAAATTATCTTAAAAGTTATGTGCTAAGTTTCTGCCAAGAGCTATGAGTAAAGGTAAAGTGTATTGACTTTTAAATTGTGCTCCTTTGTGCTTGTATTCCCATGTTCTCAGCCTACCTCCCTATCACCATGGTCCCCTGACATCTTGTTTTCTGCTGCTGCTATAAATCTTTAAATGCTGAAAGATTATCTGAGTCCTTTGGCTAATGTATTTAATAACAAAATCCTTTTCCTTTCTTTCTTTTTTTTTTTTTTTTTTTTTTTTTTTTTTTTTTTTTTTTTTTTTTTTTTTTTTTTTTTTTTTTTTTTTTTTTTTTTTTTTTTTTTTTTTTTTTTTTTTTTTTTTTTTTTTTTTTTTTTTTTTTTTTTTTGTTATTTGAGACAGGGTTTCTATGTGTAGCCCTGGCTGTCCTAGAACTCACTCTGTAGACCAGGCTGGCCTCGAACTCAGAAATCCACCTGCTTCTGCCTCCCAAGTGCTGGGATTAAAGGTGTGCGCCACTGCCCTGCTCAAAGTCCTTTTCTTAACAGGCCAAGTCCATTCTCATGCCCACACCCTGTAGTCTTGGGTGAGACTGGTTCTTTAGCATCCTGGGAGAGACTTTTCTTTGGGGCTGATAGATTCTTAACATCATTCCTCTTGTTTCTGGTCCTGAGCATTCAGGTATCCTTGAGAGAATAAATGATTACAAGAAGAACATTGGAATGCTACTGAATTCTCATAAACTATGTGAGATCCTTGGATTGGCCCAAAGGAGGTAGCCTGTAATCCTCGGGATGGTCAGTGTTTTACAGCGAGGGCAGGAAAAGCAGGTGGGATTGCCCTTGAAATTACACATAGGAAGATGAGATCCCTAACCTTTTTTTCTTTAATTGGGAGAAGGCCTCCTTTTGCTTGTCTGTTTCCTTATGTGAGGCTAGATAGTTTGGGTACTCTAGGGCCCACTGAGGTAAGGTTTTCTCTTTGCCCTCTTCAGTAGATCTACTATTGGGTAACTGAACTAAAGAAGCTAAAAAGAACTTCTATCAACTATTCAGGAGTTAAATTTTAAAATACTTAGATTTCCAAATGATAAATAACTTTTAATTTTCAAGGTCTCAAATAATGTCCATAGTCAATATTCTACCTTGGGAACTTTTGTTTGGGAATGCCCTCTGATATCCTACTACTATCAGGTCTGTCTTAGAGTTCTGAGCAAAAGGACACTCAGAACTCCACAATGGACACATGAAAGAAGCAAGATTTTTTAATGGTCTTTCTTGGTCTGAGTAGTATTCTTTGCACTCAAGCAGTTTGTGAGGAATACTTATCAGTGAGGTGCCTTAGAAGAACATTTTGAGCCTCTTGGTATTTCTTTTCCTACTTTTTGGTTTTCTTTTCCAGGCTCAGTGTGGAAATGTTTCTGGGTGTTGGTCGGGTTTGGGCTGAGCCTCTGTGGCCTTACGCCACCCTCATCAGATCTGATACAGGAATGGTCAAGTAACAGAATCTAATAATAGACATCTTCTTGAAGCCGTGGTTGGAAGTTGGGGATTAATTCCAAGTCAGACCTTGAATGGGAGTTACATGTATTCCCTATCTTCACCTCTCCTAGAGGAGGTGAAGGGCACAGGCTAACCCCACTTACCGAGGCAACGATCTTAATTTGTCCCCATTTCTCTGTTCTTATTTTTCGAGCAAGGAGTCATTTTGGGATATCTCCCTCTGCCCCCTCTACCTCTTACTTCTCCCGTAAGGAGAAGATTGCATTCTTTAATTGGGACATAAGGAATTGGGTCATTGCACACACATCCTACACCCCCATCTCTCCTGCAACTCCTCAGCTTTGGTGTGCATACACACAGCTCAGCTCCTGCTTCATGTGGTCATCATACTTGGCTGAGACCCAGGTCTGCCGTCCAGAGACAGGTCTGAAAAGCATTTAACTGCCTTCAGACATCAAGGTCCATGCTGCTGTCCAGGTAAGTGGGTTTTGGGGGGCTTTTTAGTTTAGTTTTGGCTATTTATTTATTTATTTATTTATTTTTATATCTTCCTTTGGGTGGGTAACTCCAAGTCTAAGGATTGGGTGAGTTTGTGGAGACAGAGTATTAGAAAGCCCCTCTTTGATCATGATATAGCTTTATCAGCGAAGTAATAACGTTTTGATTTTTAATTCTGTCTCTATTACTCATTTGGCTATGAACATGGAGGGGATATATGTGTATATTAATATATATGTACATATATTCCTCCTTTAATCCCTAACATACTTAAATGTGTATTTGATATTAAATATTAATTAGGAGACGTGACTGGAGTTAAGGGTATGTAATAAGATGTCTAGTGTGCTAGTACAGCTTTAATTAACTTGGATCTTGCAGTTCTTGGAGTTTTTCAAGTCCAAATAGCTATGCTAGCAATTTCTTACCTTTAAATCTTTACTTTTGAGAGACATTGGGGGCTAAGGTTTGTAAGAGTAGCCTATGTAAGAGACTGACTAGTCTTGGTTCTCATAGATATGTTTGTGACAAGCTTGCTACAGAAAGGAAATGCGTTATACAATTGAATGGGTTTTGTTTTTTGTTTTGCTTGTTTGTTTGGTTTTTGTTTTGTTTTTGCTGCCTTTATTTCCAATCACAACGGGAAGTGGTGACTTGAGGTTGCACATTTCACCTATACTTTAGAACACAAACTTGGAATGCTCTCGCCCTAAAATTGTGCTAGAGACTATCACGAAGCATTAGATTAATTTTCCAAACTTAATTCTTCCTGATCACGATCTGAATTGCATCTTTGCATAGAGTTAAAGAAAGACTGGCGGGAGGGACCAAGTTCTTTACTTCGTGTGGAGTAGGCACACCTGTTTATGTTCCTAGTTGGTGCTAGATTTGTTGACTGTGTAATCCCCAAAATGGACCCTCGGGGACCTACTCAGTTGGAATTCATCTGAAGAATGATGGATTTTATCATAAATACATAAAGAAGAATGGAGTGTGCATTAAAGGGAGTTTGATTCAGAAAAAAGCATTGTCATTATAATCCCAATGGCAGAAAAGCTATTTTAAAGGGTTGTGTCTAGATACTTCTGCCTCTACAGTCACATATGTATTTAGACACTGAATGAAAAAAAGCAGGGAGTTTTTGTTTTTTGTGGGTTTTTTTTTTTTTTTTTTTTTTTTTTTTTTGGTTTTTTTTTTTTTTTGGTTTTTTGAGGCAGGGTTTCTCTGTGCAGCCCTGGCTGTCCTGGAACTCACTCTGTAGACGAGGCTGGCCTCGAACTCAGAAATCCGCCTGCCTCTGCCTCTGCCTCCCAAAAAGCAGGGAGTTAATGAAAAATAAAGGGTTTATTTAATGAAACAAGTGGATTTATTAAGAAGAAACGTGATTATGGGTGGTAGTACTGATAAAAAAGAAAGTAGAATTTAGAGATAATAAGTCTTAAAGACAAGATATAAAAGAGGGTGACATTGTAGTCATTACTAAATTAGAGGGAGTGATTGGAAGGAACTCTAACAAAAGAATGAAAGCAAGTTTTCAGAGAAATTTCCATCCACAATGGAGATCTCAGGGTTAAGAAGTTATTAGAAAGCACCTGCCTAAGTTGGTAGAGAAAATAAAGAAAACGCACCTTCTGGGCCTTGATGGGGAATTCTCGACAGCTCAGAGAGTGAAATGATTAGACTCTCAAGAGAAAGCAAAGGAAGACAAGACTCAAAATATTACAGGTAACTAATCAGATGAATTGAAATAAGGAAGGAAAGAAAAACATCATACATAATAGGCTCCAAAGTAAGCATTTGTAAAAAGTGAAACACCAATTTGTGATTTGATTTACAACAAACTGGTAGCAAATACTGATTTCTGAAATTGGTAATGAGTATCTAACAAAGGCTGGGGAGGCAGAGGCAGGGGGATCTCTGACTTCGAGGCCAGCCTGGGCTACAGAGTGAGTCCCGGATAGTCAGGGCTACACAGAGAAGCTCTGTCTCAAAAAAAACCAAACAACGATGACGACAACAACAACAGCAACAACAACAACAACAACAATCTATCAAAAGCCCACTGTAAACACCAGACTGAGATGCTGAAAGTTTACAAGCTTTCTTGTTGAATATATGGTAAAATAAAATATCTCAATAATCAATCAGATAAGAACATAAAATACATCTAATATGTACACAATTTTGGAACTTTAAAAGAAAAATTCTACATAACTAAGATAAAAAGAGAGATTAATGAAGATATGAACTGAATGGGAGCAGAAAGCTGGAGCCCGTGAATAGCATGAGGGCGAGAAATGTAGTCTGCAGCCTGGGGCTTTTCTTAGATAAAAGAAAGACTGGAAGTAAAGGAATTAAGGTTTTTAACTATTAGAAGAAAAGAAAAACAATCAAACTCAAAGAAGACAGAGACGTGCATGGTCTCCATATTCCCAGAAAGGCAGTGGTCCCAAAGCAGTTTTTAAGAGGTTCTTAAAGGTGAGGAGACCTCTTAGACATTGGCTGTGGCTTCTGAGAGCCTACTACGTATTCACTGTTTGTGTGATTTAAGATTTCGTACAAGCAAGAGGCAAAAAGTGATTATGGGGAAATCCAAAACAATCTTAGTGGGATGTTTTCAAAACTTAAAAGGAGAAATTAATGAGACAGAAGACAAAATTAGAATAGACACAATCTTTAAAAGCCTAATAAAATTATTTTGTTTAAAGTCAAATATGGATTTAAAATAGAGTTAGCACAGAAACATCATCAGGAAAAAGAAAGACAAAAATCACATGCCAGATGAACAGAAATTTTAGTTATAAGAGGATAATGCAAATAACTTTGTATCAATTAAAATGCATTTTATAATTATATATTTTATAATTTTATAATAAGAATATAGAATTGAGAATGTTCTAAGACAACGTAGAAAATCTGAAAGCGAAATGATAAATGAAGGTCTCTTCCCCAAAGGACACCACCCCTAGGTGGTTGTACAGGTAAGTTCTGTAACCTCCAAAAAATAGATCATGTCATAGAGGCTGAAGAGCTGCCTCCAGGAATGACTGCTCTTCAGAGGACCGGGATAGAATTTCAGTGCTCACATGGTAGCTTACAACCATCTGTA
The DNA here is from genome assembly GCA_028551405.1 of Uromys caudimaculatus. Taxonomy (NCBI): domain Eukaryota; kingdom Metazoa; phylum Chordata; class Mammalia; order Rodentia; family Muridae; genus Uromys; species Uromys caudimaculatus. Next base: position 104,109,645 of record CM052700.1, read on the forward strand.
ACTCCAGTCCTAGGAATCTGATGCCCTTTTCTGGCCTGCATACACACACACACACACACACACACACACACACACACACACACACAAACTTCTAACTTGTATAAATTGCTCCAAAACATAGAAAAAGAATTCTATTTTATATAGTCAGCTCCAATACCAAAATAGACAAAAGATAAGGAATAAATACATCTGCTTAATCTATAAAAACAAGTGTAAAAATCAAAATATTAGAAGTTTGAAGTCAGCCTCAAATGAAAACCAAAACACACCGACAATCATATGAAGCCCGTATCGTCAACGGAAGATTAATTCAGTAATAATGATAAATAAATATAATGAACTGTGGGCTGGAGAGATGGCTCAGTGGTTAAAAGCACTGACTCCTCTTCCGGAGGTCCTGAGTTCAATTCCCAGCAACTGGGATCCGATGCCTCTTCTGGTGTGTCTGAAGACAGCTAATGTGTACTCATATGCATAAAATGAATAAATAAATCTATATAAAAAAGAAAAATATAATGAACCAAACAAGAAAAAACAAATCAAAGAAAAAGAAAAGAAAAAATCAAGTGTTTTTTATATTGCAGCAATCATCAATCAGAAAATATAATAGACTAAGAAATTCCATATATGATTGCATCAAACAGCATCAATAACCTTTATGGAGACAACCGTAAAACTTTTATTGAGCAACAAAAGAATTGGGAGTAAGTGTATGAGTCTGTGGGTGGTGAAATTCAGTAATTCTGGAAAAGTAGCAGTTCTTCCTTTAGATTACCCTAAATTGTTAGTAACATCTCAAACAATGCCCAGAGTCTCTACTGAGTTTACCTGCTTTCTCTTCTTCTTTCTTTTTTTTTTTTTTTTTTTTTCCTTCTTTGAAGCCAGAGCCTCAAGCATGAGGTAAGCTATCAACATCAGCTTTTAAAAAGAACTATTTCAGAAGAGCCAGGAAAAAAAAAAAAAAAGGAAAAAGTGTTTCAGCGGATATCAAAATATTGCAAAGTCGAAATGATTGAACCACCATAGTGTAGTGCAGCGTCAGACAAATGGATAAGAAGAATTGAATAAAGAAATAAACCTGTGAATAGAGATCCTGACGGATAAGAACAGAGACGCTTCATGTCAGTGCAGATAAGAGAGACAGCTGATAAATGCTACAGGAACAATCGATTAATCACAAGGAAAGGGAAACAAAGCATAACATTGCTCTCCATTGCACAGCTTTCTAAACGACAATTCCACACCGTAAATACTTAAACTGCTTAATGTTAAAAAAAATTAGTTAAAAATGCTAGCAAATCTGTCTATTGTCATAAAACAAAGAATGTAGTCTTGGTTATGACACAATGTTATTTTTATATACTGAATTATTTATTGTGGGGTTGGGCCTTATGCGTGCTAGGACAAAAAAAAAATGAAGATAGAAATTTCAAAAAGGAAAGTAATTTGGCCAAATAAGAATTTAAAAATATTTTACATTTGAAAACCAGTAAATAAATGGATACAAAACTACACTCTAAGAAAAATAATAGCAGTCAGAAGATTAAGGTCCAGAATATATTAAGAGCCAGAACTTCAAGATATGAAGGACAGCACACGGACACACACACACACACACTCACACACACTGATACACACACCATACATACACACTCAAACACACACTCATACACACATGCACTCATACATACATACACGATACACTCACACACATTCATGCACACAAACTCATATACACACTCATACACACACACTCGTACACACACACCATACACACACTCATACACACTATACATACAAACATGCACACACACACACACACACACACAGCGGACATTTAAAGAAAAGTACAGGGCTAAGAGTGACAGGAAAGTCATCCTTCTAAACGGGACATCTCTTTCTGTGTAGCTTGAATCAGTTAAGAAGGATAACATTTTTAAAATATCTTAAAGGAAAGAGAAATATTATTATTTAAAACCTGAAAGCATCCAGGTACCATGGTTCACTCCTGTAGTCCTAGTATTTGGGAGTCAGATGCAGGAGAATTCAGCGTTTATGCCAGCGTGAGCTACATGATGAGACTCTGCTCGAGAAAATAAACAACAGCAGGCACTGGAGTAGGAAACGTGTGCCGTTCATAAAAGCCAACAAACGTGACATGCTTCAACTCCAAAGCACAAACATTAGCAGGATAAAGAGAAATTTATTTTGTGTAGAAAAAAAGAGAGTATACAAAGAATCCAAAGTAACCTACGACCTTTTGCTTCTACTTAAAGGCTCTCAGCTCAGGAGCTATTGTGTCTATTGGAGCGCTGGGGGGAAGGCTTCGGCGTTTGCTAGTCCTGTGGCCACAATCCCACCGCAGGTGCAGCGGCAGCAAGTGTCAGCACAGGCTAAACCACAGAGGAGCAATGTTCATCCCTTCAAGAAAATTTCCCTACCCCTCCTCCACAGTACTTATCCCATTTTAGTTAATCAGAAGGGCTACCGAGGATTCGGGGTTTGATCATGAATACCAGTGACCCTTTCGAATTTTCTAGCTCTGTAAAGGCAGAACCGAGCAAAACCAAACATACAAACACTTGCACACCAATTTGAAGGGAGAAAACTGTCGTGCTCTGTCTTGTTTATAGCTTTGATTAATACATTCCCACTCCCATTAGTGACAGAGGAGACATTTAAAATTGTCAATTAAGGTAAGAGAATTAATTTCTATTTCAATTTGCCATTTTCAGTTAAAAATATTCCCATTCAACTTAATTTTGTTTTTGAGATAAAAGTGGAATCAATTTAAGATTCAAACTCTCTCAGGGCTCTCCCCACCCTCTTGCCATGGTTCCTGGGTGTCAGGGAGTTTGCATAGAACCTCAGATCAGTAGTCAGGATGGAGTAGAGGGCTGTTCTCTGGGTCTTCACTCAATTTCCCTGCCACATGGCCAGGATGGAAGTTTCTGGACAAATTGTGAGTGCGCCCAAAGAATTACAAAGGATCTTGTCTGGTTTTGTTTTGATGCCTTTCTGGTATTCAAGCTGCTAAATCTGGCTAAATCTGCTATCTGTGATGTCCCTACTGGGTGTGACGGTCTCATCTGCAATGTAGCATTTTAGACTTCCAATTCTCAGTATGCTTGCTCACTCCAGCCAAAGCAGGAAGAAAAAAAAATTCTGGCCCTCCTCCGTATCACAGGAAAACCACAGGGAGCTGGATACAAGCAGAAGTCTGTCTGCATAGATGCCTCTGGTTCTTAAATGGCACCATGTTACCCTGCTGTCAGTAGGCTTGGAGTAGAAGTGAAGGACTAACCAAGACATTACGAGTCTACCGTAGTGTATACTGATAGGGTTTCTGATATCATGGTGCCTTACCCTCTGGAAGGAGGGACTGGTTGGTTACTTCTCAGGGACTTATGTATTCAATTCAGGTCCAATCCTTCCAGCCTTCCTCAAACCCTTGGCTCTTCCCATGGGGGAAAAAAACCTTAACTTTCTCATTCTGGAGGTGCTAACACCCTAAGTTTGTTCAGCCTATCTATTGACTACTGTTAATGTTTGGATTCAGGCTACTTGCTTTGCTTTTAATATTTACCAGACTTGGAGATTTAGACTCCCTTTTGTTCCCAACAAAAATTTCAGGACTGCTATTGAATTGGAGATCAAATGTGCAAGATGAAGTAGAGTCCTTTACTTTTACACACCGGCCCTAGCAGCCTGCACACTGTCTGGTTAAAAGAGAATAGTCATGTAGAAAAGGAAAAAAGGAAGAATGAATAATGATATTTTTCAAAACAAATTTCCTCCCTTAGCCAATATTTGACCTGCTTATAGACTGAGTTCTTAGTCCTGAAGGTTGAAACAAACAAACAAAAAAATCCATTGTTTTACATTTTGTTTTCCTGTCTAATTAAGCCCTAATCGGCGAAGACATTTGTCAATGTAAGTTAAGCAAAGAGAAGCTTCACTCTGTCTTTCTGCAGATTCCGAAGAATTAGGAAAAGCCCAAGACAGAAGATCTTTGCCATTGCTGCTCTGTGTGAGTAAAGGCACAGTTGATAGCAGAGACAATGTCAGTAGATTCTTCTCATGCTGCTGGTCCCCAGGGAGTACTCGGGCTTCCTGTCCCATCAAAGGAGGGACAGCAACTTGGTCAGTGAGTTCCAGCAGGGGTCAGCAATGGATTAGACTGGAATGCACAGACGAGCCCAGAGGAGGTGCGCGAGAGGCTTTCCTTCTGACCTGTTCAGTACCCTTGACTTTGATCTTTAAAAACCAAGTTTTCTTGGGCATGTAATCGAGTTGCTATTTATCAAATGTTTACAATGTGTGAGGAACTGTTATAGACATGTTGGGAAATACAAGAAAACATAAAGGAAGCTCTTTCATATTCCAGTCAAAGAGATACATTAAATAAATAAGAAATAAATTATATAGTATCTTAGTTAGGCAACAGACGATGTGGAATTAAGAAAAAGCAGAGGATGCTAGTTGGCAGTAGGGCTGGGTTGAGGACTTTGCTGTGCACATTTGATACGAACGAAGACTTAAAGGAGATGAGGAAGTCGCCAGTAGATTCTGGGACAAAAAGCATTCCAGGAAGAGAGCATAGCCAAGGCCAAGACACAGCATGGCTGTAGCACACTAACCAACAGAAAGAAGGGAAGATGCTAGACCGTGTTATCTTGTAAGCAATTGTAATGACTTTGTTTTCTTCTCAGAATAAAACAGATCTTCCTTGAGAATGCTAAACAGGATTAAAACCCACTGTATGTTTCAAAAGAACTTTCGATGATTATGCTAAGCAGAGAAGTCTACTAGGGAGTGATCCCATCCACTCCTTCATAGACAAATCTCATTCACAAATTTGGTTGTCCTGGACCAAACCAATGGTAGGAGGTATAATGAGAAGAAATCAAATGTGAGTAGCTTTGAAAGGAAATGCCTGTAGACTTCCCTAAAGGGTTTGCTATTGGGATGGAAAGAAAGAGAAGAGTCCAAATGACTCAGAAGTCTGAGGCCAAAGCATCTGGATAGAGTTGCCATCAGCTGAGATGAGGAAAGCTGGAAGTGGGGCAGACTTGTCAGGAAGAAAAAGATTCCGTATCGGACATTTCAGTAGAAAATTTGAATAGGCAGGAAAATAAGTAAGTCTAGAGTTTTGGAGAAAGTCTGGTTTAAAAAACATCAGTATATATAGATGCTATTTAAAGCTGTAAGTCTGAGTCACACGAGCAAGAGTAACTGTACAGAGTGAAAGGGGTAAAGGTTAAAGGTGGTCCTCAGAGGATTCCTTCATAAAGAAGTGAGGAAGGCTAGGATCCAGCAAAAGAGACAGAGAGTGAGGCAGGAAGAAAGCCAAAAGTGAGAAATCCCCAGAGCCTCACAAAGAAAGCACCGAAAATGGGAGTGGGCCACATCATGAAATATTGTTGCTCAGTTAGTCAGGTTGGGGAGCCGACCATCACTCTGGGGTCAGTCGGTTACTGGGGACCTCAGTAACAGCAAGTATGGTAGAATGGTAGGGGCAAGTATCTGAGTGCAGTGAGCTCAAGAGAAAAAGGGAAGACACTGAAGACCACAAGGAGAAAACACTAGAAGATGAGCTAACCATTTTAGTTCTGATGGGTTTTTTGTTTTTGTTTTTGCAAAGGAATGCAGTAGAAATCAGCTAGAAAAATGGAGACAAGAGAAGCAACTTTTTGGGTTAAGATGGGAAAGAAATTAACCAGTTAATAATTAACCAGAAAATAATCCAAGAGGGAGTGAAAGGTTGTTAGTGGAGATAGCAAGAGAGAGGGGTGGCTGGAACACTGTCTTTCTGCAGTACAAGGGCAGTAGGACCTACTGTGTGCACGGGAGGATGGACTAGTTGCACGGGTGTTTTGTCTTATTGTGGGAGGGAAGGCAAACTGTGTGGTAGACAATGGTAAGTGAATCGAGGTGGTAGGAGTCAGCGGAAGTTTTTAACGATTGCTCAAACTGTCTTAGGAAGGTCCTAGAAAGAGAGGTTGTCAACCGAGCTGGAGTCTAGCATGGGAGCTGTTAGAGTTTGAAGAGGAAAATGTGTGATAAAATCACTGCGGAAGCTGAGAGAGAAATTAGCTAGGGTGCGTGATTGCCAGGCACCATTGAGAATTGACTCCAAGCTTGTGGCTGTGAGTTTAAAATGACACCTCTCTCTCTGCGTAAGTCCTTATTCATGCCAACACTCCAGCTTCATTGAACTACACGGGCTTAGAAGATAGGGCAAAGAAGACAAGCTTTAGTTTAACTCAAAAGAAATCAGAGAGCAAACAAGGGAATCAGAGGCAATCGAGTGGGTGTATTTGCAGTGACAGATCACAGAATTTCAGCTGGGTGCAGAGAGGTCTAAGAACATTAAGGCTAGAGAAGGAGAGTGGGAAATAAATTTCCAGCACAAATGAAATAATACATCAGGAGTTCAAGGTCATTGTCTACCACGATGTGAGCTTGAAGCCCTATCTCATAACACCCCACACCCCAAAGACAAGAGGAAGAAAAGGATAATAACGACAGTGCTACAATGAACCTGGAGATTAAATTATTAAGAAATATTGACAAATGACCTGCTGATACTTTCTGAAGTAGATCACTAATCGAATCTTGTGATTGAAACATACAATTTATGACTTAATGTAACTATCACACTCAATGAAAGGTAATATTGTTACAGAGTAATAGGTGCTTGGAGAGGATCTGAACCTAACAAGGAGAGATTTCCCTGGGGGCTCCTATCAATATTTTCCATTACTCAAGTGTTTCTGCTTAGAGAGAGAGAACTATGCTTTTGACAGTGTGGTTCCTGCTTTTATACCAGTCATGTCGGGGGGGGGGGGGGTTCTGAGCAGCTTTTTAAAAAAAAAAAACAACTGAGTTTCATGTAGCCCGGACTGGCCTCAAACGCACCATGAAGCTGAAGATGACCTCAAACTCCTATGCTTTCTCCTCTGTCTCCAAGTGCTGGGATTGCAGGTGTGTGCATCATACTGAGATTTATGTGGTTAGGAACTGAACCCAGGGTCTTGTGCATGGTAGAAAAACACTCTATCCACTGAGCCGTATTCCTAGCCCTAGACTTCTTGGTTTTACTATTCCTTCCAACAGCATAAAATGACTCATTTATTATTATATCTGTAATGTTACAGTTTGCTTGCTTGTTTGTTTGTTTGTTTGTTTGCAAGAAGTCTCATCCAAGGACTGGTTGGAGCGATGGCTCTACAGTTAAAGTGCTTGCCAGGCAAGCAGCAAGTGTGAGGAGCAGAGTTGGAATTCCCAGTTCCCATGTAAGTGTCAGGTGGGCACGACACTCTATGGTAATGCCATCACTGAGAAGGCTGAGGCATGGGATTCACCAAGCAAACCGGCTGGCTAGCTAGACTGGCCTTATGACTGAGCTGTAGATTCAGTTAAGAAATCCGGTTTTGACAAGTAAGACTCCCAAACTCAGCCCTAAGTCTCCACACACACACTTGTGCATACATATGGGAACAATGCATATAACACACACACATACACACACACACACACACACACACACACACACACACACAGGTAATAGAGAAGACATGGATCATGGCAAATTTAAAAAGGTAACATTTTACTTTTTTTTTTTTTTTTTGAGAAATAAGTTGACTTCTATCAACACAAGTCATTGCATTTGTCCAACTATTTGCTTGTTGTTATTGTTTAAGGGAAATTCAGATTTCTTCTCTATTAAGGTCTTCTTTGCATCATACTCAACTACTAGCCTAAAATGCATGATGGGATATTCATCTTTCTTACTAGGTGTCTAGACCTGACAATAAGAGGCACAGCATTTACCAAAGAGCTTTGAGGTGTTAAGGTCTGACTTCTAACCAATGTGCTATTCTGTAACTTTCTCCTTAGATTGCTAGTATCTCATGATTTATTTTCCTATCACCATTTTTAAAGCTGAGCAGAGGTATTTTGATCTCCTTGATAACTGCAGTGACTGGTACAAACTGACTCCTCTACTTCATTTTGGTGACATTGGTGTCTTTGTGACAGCCGTCTTGCCTTTTATCAGTGGCCCTCACCAAGTGAGGATTACTGTCACTGTGTTCATGGTGTAGTCTGTCCTGGTGTGCTTCCTGTGATATACAGGTAGTCTATCTCCCCAGATGTTAAAACATATAAAGCAAAATTACTTTCCCCAGAAAGCAATTGACTAAATGAGCCTTGGGCCATTGTCAGGGACACAGTGATATCCCCAAGGGCTATTTCGTCCTATAGGTTGGGCAGGTCTGATCTTACAGGGTCTCAGTATCCACTCAGTTCTGGAGACATAGTTGTGTTATTTGCTAGAAGTCATAGGTCAGCCCTTCCTAGTCCTGCTTCCAACAGCTCTCCATCATTAAGAATTCTCTCCTCAGCTTCTTTTTGTACAAGTCTCCATAATTCTGGGAGCAGCCTTGGGGGTGTGTGTGTGTGTCTGTGATCTGTGAATGTAAAAAGAAGGCAAGCTTGGGTGTAAAAGTCTGGTGCCAAGATGGCCAAGAAACACCCTGTAGGGCTTTCTTTAGCAATCTATGTTGTTCATCAGGGAAATGTAGATTGTGGCAGAAATTCCCTCTTCTCCCTAGAATTCCATGCTGGAGTGTATGGGCCTGGGACATGCTTCCATTCTGAGAGGTACCACGGGTCACACCTGTCCCCAGGGTACAAGTGGTAGTCATGAAGAAAGAAGAACCAAGTATCTTAGACCTGTGCTGACTTTCCAGCCTGGACCCCTAGGCAAACGTGAACTGGGTACTGAGGGTAGAAGCCAGTCTTATCAGCTCTCAGTTGGGAAAACAAGTCTGGTTTTTCCTGCAAGTCAGCATTCCATACTTGGGACTGTCCCTATTCAGCCTTCTTAAACAGGACAATGCAGTCTACCCTTCGGCTCCCACCAGCATCTAAGGTGTATCCCTTGAAAATGCCAGACAGCTGATTTAGGATTTTGATCCTTGGAAAAGGACAAGTTTCCATTTCCCTAGTGTTTGAAATCCTTGTTCAACAACCTACCCCACAGATAGTCACTTCCCGGTGTTTATTGCTATCCTATTCACAATCGACAGGAAATAGAAACAACCTACACATCCTTCAACAGATGAGTGAATAACGAAAGTGTGGCTCCTATCTATGCACAATAAAATACCACTCAGCTGTAAAGGAAAACAGAATCATGACATTTGCAGATAAAATGGATGGATCTAGAAAAGATTATACTGAGCGAGGTAACCAGATCAGAAGCAACACTACACGTTCTCTCTCATCTTGTAGTTCCTAGATCCAAATCTTTAGATCTATGGAACCAACATGGAGTATCCAAAGAAGCCAGGTAAATGCAAACAGACTGTGATGGGGGGAAGGGGTGTTGTGAGAGAGGAATAGCAGGATACAGGCAATCTGAAGTTGGAAGTGGAAGACAAGAAGAGAGGTTTCAATGGGCAAGGGGAGGTCCAAACCGAAGGGGGAGGGACAAATAATACCAAGGAATCCTATTATTTTATATTTACCTAAAATTACACAAGTGTGTGTGTGTGTGTGTGTGTGTGTGTGTGTGTGTGTGTGAAGGAAGTTATGCTACTTGGGCTGGCAGTGCTCCCCATAAGAACCATGGACTAACAAAGTCCCTGACTAACAAAGTCCCTAGTCATAAGGAACCTTTTCAGTGGTTGATCAAGGTAGTGCAAGTGGCTCTCAGAACCACATAGGCTCTTGTTGTTGCCCTTGGGTGCTTCTCAGAGGTTAAAGCTAAGTCTCTATTGGTAAAGACTCTACACATTTCGGACACTGGATTCAGACCATTCAAGCTGGATCCAATCTGAAAACCTCCTTCCTGTGAGGTAGCTTCCATAGTACCAGAAAGTACTGTGTAAGCTGCCAAGGAAGTGCTATGGGAGAATGGCCCCCTACTAAAGCCTCTCAGGAACACTTGCTGGCATTTCTTTAAAACCACAAGACACCCGGCATTGCTATCCTATTAATGGTCCCAGTAGGAAACATGATACATTCAAGTTGGTCAATAGATCTCAATAAAGGCACTGCCTTCAGAGATGTGAGCAGAGGCTGAGGCCTGGGGATAGGGGCTCAGCTAGTAATTCACAGTGCTGTTTCCATGGGTTAGCCTGAAGGAAAGACCTATGTGAAGACCACTGAGAGGTGCACCTTCTTGCTGTAAAGTATCAGCCAACCTGAAGCAGGCCTGCAGGAGAGGACCTAGGAGAAAGACCTCCTCAGAATCCCTTCCTGTGTATGTGTTTTGTTCCTTCCCCACTAGTGGCCAAACCCACTGGAAGCCAGACAACAAGGGAAGCCAGGCTTATGAAAAGGAGGAGAGGGGACTAGATGTGGAGGGTCTCAGCAGACAGTCAGGACATTTCCACCACTTATCAAGAGCTGAAAGACTGTCAGTGGCTTCTGTTTTTACTGCTTTGACCACAGAACAAAACAGCTGCTCACCCAAGACAAGCTAAGCAGACCAATCCCTCATTAACGACTGCAGTATCTAAGTTGTATTTCTCAGGAAGATAGAAAGCAGGCATATGGTTAGCATCTAATCCAGTAAGATTAATTTTGAAAGCCTTTCAACAATTTATAGTTTCAACCACATCTTCAAAGTTTCTTTTGTCCTTATCACAAAGCAAAATTCATATATCTGTACCATGGGATATTTAAACATACAAATGAACCAAAAGGAGAACATAAAACTATCCCATAATCCCACAATGCAGCGGTAACCACTGCTACTATTATAGGATGAGTTTTTAACCTCTTCACTTACATGAACATTTGTATACTTTTTAGCTTTTCATTTTGACAAAAAACTTACAGAAACAGTGCGCAAAATCCACAAATTCATCTCATAGCGATAATCCAGATGTTAAGCGCCTAACACATTGCTTACCAACTGTGCATTTGTATATATGGGTCTATGTGCACATAGGTATGTGCACATACATATGACATAAATATAACATGCTCTACACATATATTTTTCCAGAATCATTTCAGAGTTATCAACTTCACAATCTTCACAGAGATATGCTGTGCCAAAAACCTGACTTACTAGTTTTTTGTTTTGCTTTGTTTCTTGAGAGAGAATCTTTCTATTGTGTAGCTCTGGCTGTCCTGGAACTCACTGTGTAGACCAGGCTGGCCCTGAACTCCCAGGAGTCTGCCTTGCCTCTGCCTTCTGAATGCTGATAAAAGTCATGTGCTGCCATGCTCAGCTAATGTGCCAATACTCTCTGAATAATCACTGTTACACTTATAATGAGCAGTCCTCAAAACTATGAATAAAATAATCCTAGTAATAGCCCAGAAGATCAGAACAGAAGTAAACATTCACCAACATTTGCTGAAACCCAGAGCTTTAATGTAATTCAGAGGCAGGCTAGGAAGAGCCTTTGGCAAACTCATGATCTCACACTTCTGTTCATAGGGATGAGATATTGCAAATGGAACAGCCTGAGAGATGTTAGGCAGCTAATAAAGGCTCAGAGAGGGACCTCAGAAAGTCACCTGTGAGGGGACGTCTGGAGATACTGAGCCAGACTGTGGGCTGCAGAACAGCAGTGGATCATTCAAAGACATTGTTGCTTAGTGTCCCCTCTGGTTTTGAAGGCAATAGACCATCTAGAAGGAGACAGTTCCACGTGTCAGGTTATAAATGCTTGCTACAGAAGATGGAGGGAACAGGCTTAAAGTTAATCATTGTGACCGGGCATAAACAATCTCCTCCATTGAAGAACCACTGGGAAAGGAGCAGAAACAGAGGCCTTCTGTTAGCTGTCGGGTGCTGATTTAGTAGTAAGCTACATAATTTCTTAGGCATGGCACATCATCTTAAATCTTGGTATAAAACAGAGTCAAATGCTAAAGTACCTTCTTGGATTGTTACCCAGGATGGGCCTGCTCCCCAGAGGTGTACATTGAGGTGATCAGACTGTCCATACCTATGAGCTTTAGTTTTAACAAGAAAATCCATTATTTTCTTTACAGAGTCTTACAGGCATCAGTTAACTTAGGCCCTTTCTTGATTAAAAAGAGAAAAACTGATTTTGAACATATTTATTCCTGACAGAATTTTTTTTAAAGACACATATCAATGTCCTGTGAGGGAAGCTAACAGATGGTGTGGCACATACGATTTCATTGTCAACAAAACATTGAGAGATCTGCCCTTGGGCTTTGAGATCAGGGAGAAAATGTGATCTTAATCTTATTTCTATTGCTGATCAATACAAGCAAACCTGACCAAAAGCAACTTAGAGGAGAAAGGGATTTGTTTCTGCTTACAACACCAGGCTAGAATCCATCATTACAGAGAAGTCAGGGCAGGAACCCCAGCTAGCCCATCCCATCCACAGTCAAGAGCAGAGAGAAATGAATGTGTTTGTTCTATAGACTCACATCAAGTGAGCATCAGTGCTTATGCTCAGCTCAGTTTCTTCAGTCCTAGGCAATTCAAGACCACAGCGTCCTCCATCTTCCCACAGGTCAACCCAATGTGGACATTCCCTCAATAAGGATCTCTTCCCAGATGACTCTAGGTTGATGACTCTCAAGTTGACAGTTAAAGCCAACCATCACAGACAGCATAATGGGGCTCACAAAGAGGAAAGGGTTTCAGGATTGTTCCCTCATCTAGCACCTAGTTTCTGGAGTGGAATGGCATCTAGTTCTTCTGAATACCTTTGGGCTCGAGAATTAGCTACAAAAAGTGACTGGGAGTTGGGGAAACAGCCTTGCTGAGACTCTCTGAGGGGCTGAGATGTCTACACATAAGAGAAATAGAACATGAAATCTCTCACTGGATGGTCATAAAGACCTGAGAGTAGGTTTCCTGTGGAGCTTGTTGGAGCCAGGGAAAGGATCTTACTATCTCTCTGGACAACCCAGAAGACAGTTGTGACTTACTAGCCCTTTTCCTAGTTCTTCATAAAGGGGTGGGGGTGGGGCAGAGGGGTGAGAGCCAGACTCTCCTTCTCTGTTCAAAGCCAGTAGGAGCTAAGGTGAGGCTAATAGGAGGCCTTAAAATTACGTTATAAGGGCTCATCCAATAAACTGCTTGCCTTGAAGGCAGGAGAACCTGAGTTTGATCCCCAGAACCCATATAAAATGTCAGGCAGGGTGGTGTATGCTTGCAATCCCAGTACTGTGGGGCAGAGACAGGCAGAGCCCTATGGATCTGCCTACAGTCCAGCCAGCCTACCCTACTGAGTGAGTTCTATGCCAGTAGGACACCATGTCTCAAAAATCAAGGTGGACAGCTCTGAAGAGACAGTTCCTGAGGTTGTCCTCTGGCTTCCATGCACACAATGACCACAAGAATATATACACAGGTGCATATACACATACATATATGCAGAGAAGTGTCAGTTCAGCTGACACCTAAACTGAGGCTTTAGAAGGCTTTCCACCCAATTGCTTCTGGAAGACATAATTTGTGGTAACACCAGTAGACCCTCTTGGGCATATCAACCTTACTCTTCACCTCTTTTAAGGTGATTGAATTTCTTGATTCAGAAAAATGTTTTATGAGGGTCGAGGATATAGCTCAGTGCTAGAGCACTTGCCTAACATGTACAGGGCCTTGGGTTTGAATCCCAGTTACTGTCGAAGACAATGGCCAAATGATGACAAAAGCCCCAAAGTGTGAATAGGCACAAAATCCAAGGAGGACAGCAGTGGGAGTGCAGGCAGACAAGGAAAAAACTCACAGCTGGGACCAGAGCACACACCTATGATCCCAGCACTTGGGAGGTAAAGGTAGGAGGGTCAGAGTTTAGATTATCCTTGGATACTACACACTGAGTTCAAGGCCAGCCTGAGACCTTGTCTCAAAACAAAAAGCAATCCATTGATAATTGAAGGAATTCAGTATAACTTATCTGCCATTATTTTTATGAGTGTGAGGGGAGAACTATTAGAGATAATTAGTGTAGTTAAATCTCTCAAGAAATTTTTACTCCAAAGAGAGAAATGGGTTAATAACTAGAGATTTTTAGAGAGAAATGGGTCAACAGCTAAAGTAGAAAAGTAGAATCAAGAGATTTTTGGAGTCCTTTTTAATTCTCATTGCCACCAATCTTTCAATCTTATTCCTTCCAAGTCCCTGACTGTGATAAACCTTTAGTCCCCACCTATAACCACTGTGAATCCTCCCTTAAGAATATGTAAGTAAATGAATTGTTCATGATTATATTACATCATCTCTTGCAGAATATTTGATCACACTGTGACCCTCGAGATTGTGTTATTTACTGAAAAAGCAATGTTTCTAATTGTGGTGTGGCTCAGCCACTAGCACATACCTTTAAATCCTCTGTCTGGAATACAGACACACCCTTAGTACAGATCTTTAATCCCAAACATTGAAGGTTAAAGTTAGTTTGTAGAAGGAAGCACCCATGTTTGAAAATGATGTCTAACTGAGTGGCAGACAAAGTGATGAATCAGAGAAAGATTTGAGACAATAGAATATGCTCAACTCTCAGGAGAAGAGAAGGTAAAGAGAAGCTACTTAAGAGAGAGCAGTGCAGGGGAAAAGGAAGAAGCAATTTTCCTGAGAGAGTTGTACAGAGACAGGTTGCAGAGGGAGCAAGCTAGACACAGGTGAAGACAGAGTGAGCCAGAGAATGAGACAGAGCCAGATTAGAACAGATTGCCAGAGTTAGTCTGAAACCAAGTAGAGCAATTCAGTCAGCAACTAAGAGAAGCCATATTGAATCTGTCAGCTTGGAGAGGAGTTTTGAGCCAGAACAGCTGAGTTGAAATGGCCAGCCAGAATTCAGAAAGAACTAGGAAGGGGGGAGGAGCTTATTCTGCAGCAAGTCTCAGAGGCTAAAAACATTCTGGGCCCAGATTAGATTGTATGGAGGCTAGGAGCTTCCAGGACTAGGCCTGGGTTAGCAAACAGAGGCAGTGAGCCTCAGAGACGACAATTACTTCAGGCAAATAAAAGTTGTATTAACAGTCATCTCACCTTCAACATAGGAGATCTTGGGCTGTTCTGCTTGAGGTACTACTACCCAACTGACTGTTTTTCTACTCCATTTTCCCTCTTGACTTGCCTTGAGAAGAGTCACAGACTACTGCATTGTGTTCCTACCTGGGACTATTGTGAAGGCTCCTGTATAAACAAGGGTCATAATTTTTTCCTTTTCTTTCAACCATTCATGAGGGACCGCTCATGAGAAGAATCAGATATGTGCTCAGGCAGGTTTGCCAATATGGATAAATTTCTGGAGCACAAGTAAAGGATTTTTTTATGTAGACATTGGCAATCAGAAATTTATGAATCCGCAACAAGGAAAAGACATTACTATTTAAAAAGGATGTCCAAGTGGTCAAGAAAAAAGTTATTTCAACTCTATCTTTGTGTTTGTTGATAATATCTTAGCCAGTTTTCTAAAGAAAGGAAACTTATATTAATGGCTGAAGGTAAAAAGATGTAACTGTTCTCATTTGTACATAAGACACACGATCACTGAACAACAATGACAAAGCAGAACTACTGAGCACTAGTTTAAACTAACAATACATATCTAGAAATGTAATAAAAAATAAGACACTATTCCTATAATCAGTAATAAACTATAAACTAGCTAGATGCAAATTTAAACCCAAATACATAAAATTTTTATTAGAATACTACAAAACTCCAAAAAAGAAAAAAATTACCTAAATAAGACTACCTAAATTACCTGTGTTTCATATTCTTTATAAAAATAGTTTATGTATGTATGTATGTATATGAGTGCTTTGTCTACATGTAAGTCTGAACGCCAGAAGAGGGCATCGGGTCCCATTATAGATCAGAGTGCTGTGAGTTGCCATGTGGTTGCTGGGAATTGAACTCAAGACCTCTCGAAGAGCAGTCAGTGCTCTTAACTGCTGAGCCATCTCTCCACCACAAGCATTTTATATTCTTAAATGATAAATTTGACAGTGTGATAACTTAGTTATAAAGAAAACCTCTGACAAATATGATGAAAATCTAAATAGAAAAAAGTTCATGCTTTCAAAGATTCATGCTCGTCAGGAGGGTGGTGCATACTTTCTTTAGTCCCAGCACTTGGGAGGCGGGGGGGGGGGGGGGGAGGAGGATCTCTGTGAGTCCTGGTCTACGGGGTGAGTTCCAGGATAGCCAGAGCTACACAGAGAAACCCTGTCTCAAAAAACAAAACAAAACAAATAAACAACAACAGGACAGACAACAACAACAACAGAAAAACCATTAAACTTAAAAATAAAAATAACAACAAAACAGAATTTGTTGTAAGGGGCATTGGCAAGTCTGGGCTCAAGACCAGTGAAACAGAATTTAGCAATGAAGTTCCCAAAAATCCATTAGACATGATGTTTTCCTCAGTAGATGTTGAGGAAACTGATATATTCTGTAGAATAAAAGAGTGGATTATTAGCCAATACTGCATCGTTGCTTTGTGGAGAAATAGGAACTGGGAACCTTGACTGGCATCAAATACAAAATGGTAGTGAAGGGGGGATGGGATCTGGATAGTCTGGAGATTCAAATGTGGGCAGGAAAGCTTGCCAGTTGAAGAAAAGAGTATTTTTTGTTGTTGTTCAAGAACAAGATCTCTCTCTTTTAGATTTATTTATTTTATATGTATGAATGTTTCGCTTGCATGTATGTGTCTGGTATCCACAGAAGTCAGCTGCATCCCCTGGAAGAGAAGACACAGAGAGCTGTGGCTGGGAATTAAAGTGCAAGAGCGTCGAGTGCTCCAACCAACGATCCATCTAGATCCCCAGAACAGGCTCTTCAGTAAACTTAGAAAATACAAACAGTAAGACAAAACATTGAAAAAAAAGTTAAATTTAAAAAAGCCGGGCAGTGGTGGCGCACGCCTTTAATCCCAGCACTTGGGAGGCAGAGGCAGGCGGATTTCTGAGTTTGAGGCCAGCCTGGTCTACAGAGAGTTCCAGGACAGCCAGGGCTTCACAGACAAACCCTGTCTCGAAAAACCAGAGGGGGGGGGGGGGGAAAGACAAAGCATTGAGCATCTGACTGCATCAAAATGGAAGCTAGCCAACACATAAAGTACCACTTTAGACTCATGAGGGGCTTTTGTTTGTTTGTTCAGTTGGTTGGTTGGTCTTTTGTTTCTTTTTGGGGTTTTGGCTTTTTTAAAAAAAAAAATAGCAGATAGCAAGTGTTTGCAAGGATATAGACTTTGCATTATGAAAGAATTGGAACCATCATCCATAGTTGGTGGCAATCTACAATGGCTCAAACACAGTGATAGACAACTTACTGGTTCATTAAAAAGTTAAACAGAATTACCAATGGACCAGTCGTGTTATTCATACCAGTCAAAAGGCAGAAACAACTCAAATGGATGAAGGAATGGAGACATGGATTACGGTATTTCCACACAAGGAGATTAGTTAGCTATTTCAAAAAGGATGAAGTACTGATAAATGTTCTTAGTATCCATATTCAGAATATGAATGTTTAAAGGGTGTGTCAAGTGAAAGAAGGCAGACACAAAGGACTCATACTAAATGATTTAATTAATATGAAATCATGGAAATTGAGTATAGTGATGCGCTTCCATGACCCAAGCACTCAGTAGACACAGGAGGAACAGAAGTTAATCCTCAGGAACACAGCCTAAACGTGCTCCCTTTCCCTCTCCGCCCCCCCCCCCCATGATCATGTTACAAAGTCAGACCCTATTTTAAAAAAAAAAAAAAAAAAACAAGAAGGAACTGGGCTAGAAGGAAAATATGTGGATTCATTTTCAAGCAAATCATTAAGGAAATCATCTCATGTAACTTTCCAGTCATCTGTTGGATTTGTTGATGCGGCCCATGTACATATGCCATATGTTGCCACTCAAAATCATGTCTCTTTCTTGGTGTGAGGGAGGTCAGTCCACTTAGGGGACATCCTACATGCCCCCAAATTGCATCTTCTAGATACATGAATATAGACGACTTCATATTTCTTATTTTCTGCATGTTTGTATTTTATCAAAGCTTTGAGGATATGTGTTGCTTTCTCATCTCTCAACATAGTGGACCAGGGTTGTTTTCTATTCAACAGTGAGAGGAGCAAGGGTCCAGCCAATGATGGAAACCACACTCTATATTTCAAATGAAGGGCATTTAATCAGCGGAGTTAGTTATGCAAGCTTCAGAACACCGAGCAAGCAAAAAAAGAAGTTGAAGATTTCAGAGATTAATATCTTTAGAAGCAACCATCACTCCAGACCTAGAGGAACACGTGCTGGATAGTTTTATGTCAACTTGCCACAAGCTAGAGTTATCTGAAAGGAGGGAACCTCAATAAGTTCACAAAAATTGAGAAAACGCCAGATCGAACTGTAAGGCAGTCTCTTAATTAGTGATTGACAGGAGAGGGCCCATCCCATTGTGGGTGGGGCCATCCCTGAGCTGATGGTCCTGGGTTCTATAAGAAAGTAGGCTGAACAAGCCATGTGGAACAAGCCAGTAAGTGGCACCCTTCCATGGCCCTTGCATCAGCCCCTGCCTCCAGGATTCTGCCCTGTTAGAGATCTTGTCCTGACTTCCTTTGATGATGAACAGTGACATGGAAGCATAAGCCAAATAAAACCCTTTCCTCCGCAAGGGTTTTGATCATGGTGTTTCATCACAGCAATAGTAACCCTAAAAGAAAGACCAAAAGTTGGAAAGTATGAGATCAGAATCTAGACAGAATGATGTTAGTCTTGCTTAGATAGGTGATGGGTAGAAATCAGATCACTTAAGGGGCCATGGCAAATCAAGTGGTAGGTCTGGCTGCTACTACTGTCTCCAAATGCTTCAAGAAGGCTGGAACTAGAACCATGGCTGTGTAATGTAGATGGAAGTTATTAGATTCTAGCCAGACTCTCCAAGAGACTCCTTCCTTCCCTTTTCTGCTTTCCCTCCCACCCCCAGTAACCCCGTTTCTGCCAGCTACACCCCCACTTTCTAAGGGATCCACCACCAGCTGGGAGCCAAGCATTGAAAATGTGAATCTTTGGAAAATACTTTAGCTTCAAAGCACAAGTCTCCAGTTGATAGAAACTAACCCAAAGCTAACTGGCAAAGGATTCTAGGAAATAAAGTTTGCAGAGTCTAGTTCTACTATAGAGCATTTATGGGCAGTTAGTATCTGATACATTTGTAGCAAGTGGTGAAAGTGTGTATTGTCCCTGCTAGATGAAAGCAATTAGTATTTTCCTAGCCAAGTTAGCCAAATATTCCTTGACCCCCACCAAGGGGCTATCAGTAGCTCCTTGTGTTACAGAGGGACACTTGGGTCTGTCCATAGCAAATACATATGATGACACAGGAAGTAAAACAGAGGTGGAGAGAATTTAAGAAGAAGGAAGGGAATGAGAAACACTTTTTCTTTGGAATACATTCTGTTTTCACGTATTCTGTATACATAGTTTAAGTGTGTCCAGTTAAAAGCTGTGTGGCTGGAATTTTAAAACTTACATCAATTTATATATGGTGTATGTGAATGGGGGCATGCATATGCCATTATGCACACATGGAGGCCAGAGGACAGCTTTCTAGAGCCAGTTCTCTCCTTCCATCATGTGAGTTCTGGAGGTTGGATCAGGTTATCAGGCTTGGAAGCAAGTCCCATCTCCTGCTGAGCTGTTTTGCTGGTTAGTGGCTGGGTAATTTTAATCAAACCTGAAAATATGTTTCTCATAGGTGAATTTAATCCATTTTCTTATTGATTATTGATTTAAATTATGTTTATTTCTTCTTTTATTCAGTTTACTATATTTCTCCCTGCTTTTCTTTTCTTCCCCATCTCCTCATTTATATTGCATCAGGCTTTCTTTGGTCCTTTCTATTTTACTGAAACTTATAAATTTATTCTCAAAAATCTCCCACTTAAATCAATGGTCCTCCTTTCCTGAAAAAACCAGATGCAATATATAGAAATTCTAAGCATGATCTTATTTCTTATTATTTTAAACAACTCCCCCCTCCAAGCAAGTTCCTAAAACCAAACCAAACCATCTCTTTATCATCCACAGACTCTAGTATTAGAAAGAAGGCTTTAAAAGGCATTCTCATCAGGAACAATGAAGCTGTTAACAAACAGTTGGTTTGTTGCAATAATGTGGCTGGCCCCTTACCACCAGCTGCATCTGCAACTCGACTCCTTTGTCAATGCTTTTTAACTACGTGTGATTTTCACATTCTGCTGGTTATAGGTGGAATTTAGATAAAATTATCACTACTTGAACATCTTTAAAATGCATGATTTTAAAGTTGTATTGAATTCAAGAGCCATGAATAGCAATTTTTCTTAGATGGAAAACATTGTGTTGAGAGATATATTTCAATGAAATGAGTATTTAGAAATCAAGGGTATACAGTGGTGAGCATGATAGTCTGAAGGAAATATTGATACATGTATTTAGTAGTGATTTAAAGTTTTCAACATGCAAATTTTCAAAGCTCATTTCTGGTGGCAAAAGTGGGCAACTGGGTCTGTTTGTCCATAATGCCCTAGACCCATTCTATTGTATGGCTCTCTGGGTCCACAGTGGATCTCATTTCCTTAGAGTCTTGTCCTCTGACATTACCTGGACATATTCTCTGGCACATATGTTATCCATGCTTTCCCATCTGCAAAAACCATGCCATTTTGAATCCACAGACAGATGCCCAAAGTATCTTTGGATCTTTGTGGCAGTCTTCTCATCTACATTTTCTGGAGCCGTCTTGAGTTCCTATGATGGAAGAAGAGTCCCCCAATTGTTTTTATTAAGACATTCTACCTGTCACCATCAGAGGGCGACTTTCAATAGTTTCCTGTATCTTGGGGTATAATTCCAAGTTGGTACCCTGTGTCTTTTCTTTCCTCTTCTATGAAAATTGCCTGAAATCCATTCCCACCACAAACATCCCACAGCCAGAAGGCATAACACAGATAGGATATGATTGGAAGGGTCTGACTTTAAGGTGTTCAAGGACTAGCAAGAAGTCGAAGACTGGGCTGGGGAGATGGCTCAGTCAGCAAAATGCTTGCAAAGCAGACGTAAGGACCCGAGTTTCATTCTCAGCACCCACATAAAAAAGAGGACACAAAATTGGGTGGGTAGGGAAGGCAGGGTGGAACTAGGAGTTGGGGGAGGGGCTGAATACAATCAGTACATTGCACAAATTTTTCTATGAACTAATAAAAATGAGAATTTAATTAATTAATTAATCAAATGAGGTAACCAGATACAATAACACATGCATATGACTCACCCACACCAAATAAAAATAAACTGGTTAAATAAAAATTTCTTGAAAGAAATAAGAAGCCCCAATTGGCAAGAGTGGCTGACATGATAGGGGACTAGCAGGAGATGAAGGTTAGGAAGGATCGGGGAGAATCAGAGAATTTGTATAAACAAGCAGGCCTAGAGAGTATGCTCAGCTGTTAAGAGCATCTGTAGCTCTTGCAGAAGACCTGGGTTCAAGCCTTAGCACCCACATCATCTGTAACTCTAGTTCCAAGGGATCCAACTTGCTCTTCTGGTCTCCACAGGCACTGCGTGCGCGCGCGCACACACACACACACACACACACACACACACACACACACACACACACACACACGGTGCATAGATGTACCTGCACACAAGACACTTATACTCATGAACAAATAATTATTTTTAAATGGCAGGCAGTTTGAATTTACTGAAAACGTAATGAAATACTAGACAGATTTTGAGCAAGAAAAGCTCATGATTCTTTTACATGAAAAACAATCCATAGGGACCATGAGATGGCTCAGCAGGTAAGGATGCCTGTGAGCAAGCCTCGCCATCTGACTTCAGTCCTGGGAACGCACGGAGGGTTGAGGATAGGCATGGAGTCAGTCCACAGAGTTGTTCTCTGACCTCCACAAGTGTGCCTGCTGAGGCATGTGCGACTCCTTTTACACACACACACACACACACACACACAGAGAGAGAGAGAGAGAGAGAGAGAGAGAGAGAGAGAGAGAGAGTCATTTTTAAAGTGATCTATAGAAATATATTTGTTTTTTGTTTTTTTCTCTGTCCTTTCATGAGACAGGCAGAGCTGCAAATTCTGGTAACTGGTATTTGAGATTATATACTCCAGAGATTCTGGACCCAGGGAAGACCATTCAGAAATCTATCTCATAAATGGTCTATGAGTTCTTAAAGGAAACAAAGCCAAGAAGCGTATCCAGCACACCGTACGAGCACTGCCTGCTGATCATTTTCTACCACCACTTCCCCTCCCCCTCTCCCTGCTACAGAAATTCACACCCGTGAAAAGCTCCAGTGTGGGAAGGAGCTTTGCTTGGCGCGGAGCGGCTGAAAAGCGCCCTGACTTCAGATTCGGAACACATTTGAAGACAGGATCAGTGAGACTTGACAAAAGACCGTTTGGGTGCATTGTGTGAAAGAATGAGGAAATGAAGAATAACGTCAGAGCCGTCACTGGCTAACTGGCAGAATGAGTGGCCCTGCCACCAAGATAAAGAAGAGTATCAAAGGAATTGGGTTTGAAGGGGGGAGAGAATCAAGGATTATTTAAAACTCTTCAAGTCTGAGTCGCCCATCAGATAGCCTAGAACTCCGGTTGCTTGTAACTCCCACTCAAAATCTAAGTTCAAACAGAAACAGGCTGCTGTCTCTGCTTGTTTCCACGTCCTTGGAACCTACAAGAGACTCTGGCACACAGTAGGTGGTGAATAAATATTTCTTGGATGACTGAGTGAACATGAGTCTGAAGCTTTTGTAGTTTGAAGTCCTGGACTACAGCCCTTGCTGAGTAGAGAGGCCAATTGGCAATGAAGACTATTTATCAATAACCAGAATGCTAAGAGAAATTGCAGATGATCCAACCACTTTTTCCAGAGGGAGGCTGACAAGAACTGGAAAAACAAGAAGGATTTCTCTTCTCCTTCAGTCAAGTCCCTCTTTTTGACAGAAACTAATAGGAAGTTCACTGGACAAGGGAACTGGAAAGTATAGTACCTCAGGGTGGGATTTAAAAGGGGCTGGGGAGGGGGTTTGGAGTCAAAAGACAGTAGGTAAATAACCAGCTCAAAAGAAGCAAAGAGCCCAGAAGGACAAACTATTATCTGAAGTTAAACTCTGGATGCAGGACAGGAGAACAAAGAGGAATGAGGACCAGAGCCAGGACACAGGGCTGAGCTATACCCTTCTAGATGAACTTTTAATACCTAGAGGCCTTGGCCAGAAGAAAAGGAAATACAAATAATGATATAAATTATCCTCTTAAGAGGAAGCTGACTGGAAGGAAGAGACTTCCCTGAGAGCCCCTCACCCCAGCCCCCAGCCCTCTAATTTTACTAACCTGGATGTTCTCAAAGCCTTTGCCAGTACTAAGATTCAATATGCAGGCACTGTGGAAGTGTAAGGCGTGGGCATATGGATGCTAATAGGCTGGTGCAGTTTTGTATTCCCCTGAGTTAACTGTTGGGGGCTAGAGTATGCCACATAGAATCCGGAGTTATCTTGAAGAACAGGAGGAAGAGAAAATACTCAGAGAATGAGAGGGTGGGGCTCTAGTTGTGGCTCTGAGAGTCAAGTGCTTGCTTTGCATAAGCGTAAGGACCCCAGTTCCACCCCCAGAAAGCATCTAAAATAGTTAAGTTTGGTGGTGTGGGCTTGTTATCTCAGCACTGGGGAGGTAGGGACAAGCAGATCCTTGCTACTCCCTGGCAGGTCAGCCTATCCCATTTGGTTACTCCTAGGCCAGCCAGAGGCCCATTCTCAAAACACAAGGTTGACAGGAACTGAGGAACACCCGAAGTTATCCTTCAGCCAGTGCATTGTACACACGGGAGAGGATGAAAGAAGCCTTTAGGTTTCAGCATCACTGAGACACTGATTAATTATTTTTAGTTGCTTGGAGTCCCCTCTTGTGAGTAGAATCAATTATGCTCAGTTGTGACACAAATGTCTCCCATTATCTGGGTAGAAATCTCTAAGATTAATAATTTTCTTTCTTCATTAGACAGTGATCTGCACTGATCACATCTGTTTGCTAAAGCGTTCTGTATTATAACCGTGCCTTTGAAACTCGCATTTAAAGGTTAAGAACTGCTACATTGGTTCCATTAAATTAGCTCAAGAAGACAAGAGCACATTGGAAAATGGAAGAGGTGCCTTAGATAGAAAGCACACCCCCCCCCCCATTCATTTTCTGTCTGCCTCCTGTATTGGAAATTGACAAATATGTACCTCCCGTCCTAAGGGTTTGCCCATCCACTCCCTGAACCTCTTCCTGTGCACCCTGTGCTTTTAGAACCCAATGGTTTCCTTTATGGGTTTTGGGGGGGGGGTCCTTAGACTTCTGAGAGTCCAATACTAAGCTGAATTTTCATTTAGTATAGTACAGAAGGGAGAGAGTCTCTACTCCCATGGAAGCAGATTTCCCCACTTGTTAAAAAGACAGACACACCAACATATTTCCTGGTCCTGGTTCCTGGTGTTTAGGTTTGCCACCACCTTCCCACTCAATCTTAATTGTTCTCCATTTCTGCCACTCTGCCTCAGCTTCCTCTAGTGCCATGCCAGCTACTGCTGCTGCAGAATTCACCTCCTTGAAGAATGTATTAGCTTAGATAATCTTCCAGTCATTCATCTTTGGATAATACTAATTCTCTTCAGATGTAATGTTGTGGTAAATGAATTTATAAGCTCAATTTCACCTTTTGCCCAAAGATGGAGGCCAGGTTGCTAAGCAGATCTCCTTGCCCAGTAACCAGTTTTCTGTGGCCTTCCTTCCTTCCTTCCTTCCTTCCTTCCTTCCTTCCTTCCTTCCTTCCTTCCTTCCTTCCTTCCTTCTATTCTTTCATTTGCAGGCTCTACGGTGTCTGAATCAATGTGATACATTAAAATGTACACTTTTCCCCCAGCAAGGATATTGCATCGAGCATTTAAGATGTTCCAGTCATGTGTCTTCCCCATATAGGCTCCAAAGTAATTAATAAGCATATACACAATCACATAAGTGCAAACTCCTTCTCATTTTTCCTTCTAGAAGGTGGCTTTGAGACTGTGGCTGGGTTCTGAACTTGAAAGACTGAGCTCTCTCCAATAAAAGAAAAGCTTCATATGTTGTCTGCAGCTATTTGAAAGAGAGGGAACCAAAATTGGAAGTGTTTAGTTCCCAGCATCTATATCAGGCAGCTCATGAAAGCCTATAAGTCTAGCTTCAGAGAATCTGACACCCTCTCCTACCCCCTAGGCACTTACACACACACACATACAGAGAGAGAGAGAGAGAGAGAGAGAGAGAGAGAGAGAGAGAGAGAGAGAGAGAGAAACAGAGAGTGAGAGAAACAGAGAGAGAGAGAAACAGAGAGTGAGAGAAACAGAGAGAGAGAGAAACAGAGAGAGAGAGAAACAGAGAGAGACAAAGAGACAGAGACAGACAGAGACAGAGACAGAGTTGTTTTTATTTATTAAGACATTGTTTCACTACATAGCCCTGATTGCCCTTGAACTCACTATGTAGACCAGGCTGAAGCTGAACTCACTGAAGTTTGCCTGCTTCTGCCTCCAGAGTGCTGGGATTAAAGGTGTGAGCCACACCTCCACACAAAAGTTTTTTAAAGAAGTTAAAGTGTACAGCATCACCTCCAGGACCCCATCATTCACACACAGACGTTTCTGGGGAGATGGACTTCGACTGAATGTGGAAAGTTTTGAAGATAAAGGGATGAGGAGTTCTGCTTTTAGGTCTTATCAATTGTAAACTTCCAAGGAGTTGTAGGCAGTGATTCTACCACTCTGAGTTATGGTTGATGCAGCCCCCATATCTCCAAAAGACATCAGTGACCATTCACATTGTCTTTTATCAGATGGTCTCTGAGTCTTTGAGCAAATCCTGGCTCTTCCAGGAACTCAAGCCTACAAGATCTTTTTCAGTCTATCAGGTGTTTCTCTCTCTCTCTCTCTCTCTCTCTCTCTCTCTCTCTCTCTCTCTCTCTCTCTCTCTCTCTCTCTCTCTCTCTGGCTTTTGAGACAGGGTTTCACATGTATCCCTGGCTGTTCTGGAACTTCCTATATAGACCAAGCTGGCCTCAAACTCAGAGGTCCCCTTGCCTCTGCCTCCTGAGTGCTGATATCAAGGATATGCACCACCACACCCAGCCCTTGAGCTGTTCCTTAAGGCTTTGTTCATCTTTGTGAAGTGCTCTCTTGAGACAGGATCTCAGGTAGCCCAAGCTCATCTCAGACCTCCTATGTAACTGAAGATGACATTGACCTCCTTGGTCTTGGAATGTTCGTCTTCTGCGTGCTGAGATTATAGGCATGCCTCTCCATAGCATGCGTTCACTCTTCTCTAACGTCAGGAGCAGCAGTTGAGACATTGCCTCCAAGACAGACTATGTCTCTTCTACTGGAGGCCATTGTCTGGTGACTATGTAGCTTCTTTTTCCTGCTTCTCCTCCCAGCCCCGCCTCTCTTTCTGGGTTCTATAAAGAACCCATCTATGTAGGATCTTCAACAACGTTTGTGTAATTCAGGGCTCTGTCCCAAACCTTATATCTTTTCAGCACATCATTTTTTTTTTTTTTTGCATAATCTCATCTAGTTCATTGTTTCAACTAGCACATACGCTTGTGGCCGACTCCGAAATATGGAGTTGTATCCCAAATGTCTTAATCCAGTCGGGTTGCTATAGCAAAGTGTTGGCTGGCTTATAAACCACAGAAATTTAACTCGCATGATTCTAGGGTCTGAAAGTTCAAGTTCAAGGTGCTGGTAGATACCACATCTGATGAGGACCCACTTCCTAGTTCTCAGATGACATCTAAGTTGTGCCTTCATATGGCAGAAGGGACATTGATGTCTCCTGGAGCCTCCCTTACAAAGGTGTCTATCAATCACCTTCCCCCAAAGGCTATAACTTTTGATACCCTCATATTGGGTTAGGCAGCAACTCATAAACCTGGGAGAATGTAAAATTCTAATCTGTAGCACCAAACTTGTCTCTTCTAAGCTCTGGATTCATTTTTTTTTTTTATATTATATTTTATCTTCTCTTATTTTGATGCTAGAGGCTAAACATACATGGGGTGTCTCATACATGCTAAGCAAGGGCTCTGCCACTGGCTATACCATGACCCTCAGACTCATCTCTTCAACCACTTACGAGTGACCCTACTTGCCCCAAATAATCAGCTGACCAAACCCAAACCACTGTTCATTCTTCGCACTTGACCATTCTCTATTTTTCTTTAGTTTGCTGAATTGTATCCTCACTTCACATATTAGACAAAAGAACTAAAATGCGATGTATTACTATCCCATGGCTGCCCAGGCCTAGTAATCCTGCTGTTATGTCAGGATGCGTTTGTGAATGCTATCATCCTGATACCTTTTCTTTCTCTCCACAGCCACTGTGTGCTTTAGTGACAGTTATGTATTTAGGCATTTTTGTAGTTGCTGTTATGTTATAGAAATATACTCCGATTAACTTAGACTAAAAATGTTTATTTGAAAGGATATTGGCAGATTTCAGAGAATTGAAGGGAAAGCTTAATAAATGTGCTTCAGGAAATGCTGGGTCTTGGGTCTTCCTCATTGCCCCCATGGCACCCTGAGCTTGTCTCTAGTGTGGGCATCACCTTTGGTTGCACTGGGAGAATGTAAAGTTGTGTCCCTTTCTGGACTAATTGCCGTCATTAAGGTTGAGAAACACATTGAATTTATGTTCAGGTGACCTAGGATGGTATCAAATATATTATCAGATATTTTAAAATAAACTTTGAGTGCCTACATACAAAGCACTGAGGGCGTGAAAATATAAACGTCACAATTCCATTTTTGAGATCAGTATGTAAGCAAAATACAAATAGAACTATGAGATACTTAATGCACACCAAAACAATGCCCAAAGACATTGACTGGAAACTCGATCTGAGCAGTAGCATAAAGAAAGAAGAATCCAGTGGTTAGGAGGAGAGTTTTTTAGAAGGGGTGGGCATTAGAGAGAAGTATTCCCTGTGTATATAACACACTTACTGTGTTGAGAGATGGGATGAAAACGTTGGCTAAGGAAGAGATGAAGAGACGCTAGCCAGTCAGTGGGGAGAGGAGGGGTGGAAGGTTAGACAGATACAGATAAGGACTGATCATGCAGATATTTTTAAAAAAATGTGTGTCTTTGTCCTTTACATTCTGTCTTTAGAACAGAGTCCTTCAGCATTCTAGATTGCTAATCCTTCAGAATCAGAGGAGGATTGTTGCCTTCAACATGGAAAGTGTCCCTGTTAAGGACTTGCCTCTTCCTGAGATTTCCTAATATCCTTAAAGGTACCACATGCCAGGTTATTCTCCTTCCTCCCTCTTTCCTTTCTCTTCTCTCTCTTCCTTTCCTGCTGTTCTTTCCTGAATGCCTTTTCTTTTTTGTCATGGATCCTCCTATTTTTCCAGGATGGTCTCAACCTCCTGAACTCAAGGTGTCCTTTTCCTTCAGCCCTCCGAGCAGCCGGGGTGACAAGCACGTGCCACCATGCTCAGATATATCTTTCTGTCGTGAGTGTAGTTTTTCTTTCTGTGGGAGTCTTCCCCTCCAACCTGAGCTGCACACAAACAAGGCATACAACTTCTCATTGGCAGCAAATTTTTTATTTCAATTTCAATACGTACTCAAAACTAGAGAGACGATTCTGGGAAAGCTAAACATGGGAAAAGAACAAAGAACTTATTAGCTCACTTTCCAAGAAGGGAACATTCAGGATTTAATTCAATCTAGTCAACGTCTGGACTTTTTGTTTGTTTGTTTGTTTATGTGTAGACAAGCAAACTAGGGATAAATCCTAATGTGGGGAACCTGTCGATATGAATTTGGAACATTTTTCCAAATGGTAGTTTTTACCAACATCCTTCATTTTTAAGGCCCCATAGGTTACCTCCCTCTGTTACCACTTGAAACAACAGCCACTAAGCTTCCAGTTTGGGGGCTTCATACACTGTCCAACAAGACTCTGAAGGCCCACATCCTTGAGGAAACCTCATCCCAAGCCTCATTAACCTCTCCTTTCTCTAAATGGCAGGTTCCCGAAGCTCGCACTCACATTTCTGATAGTCCATATTAAGAAGTACAGCAGAACCTAGAGAGAGCTAGCTCAGCACCTAAGAACGCTTGACGCTCTCGTGGAGGACCTGAATTCTATTCCCGACGCTCACGTCAGGTGGCTCGCTGCCATCTTTAACTTCAGCTTCAGGGAAATCTGAGACCTCTGGACTCTGCAGGCACCTGCACTCGTGTGCGCATGTCCCTCATGCATTATTAAAAGCAAAATAAATCTTTTTTTAAGAGTAGAGCAACTCTACCCTACACAGACACTCATACACACACACATGCTCATGTACTCACACACACACACATACACACACACACACACACACACACACACACACACACACACACACACACACAAACTTTTCCCAGCTTCTCAGGCCTTAGCTGTGGATAAGGATGGTTGTAAATTGAAAGAAAAGGGAACTTGAAAGTTGGACGTTTCTCAGACGTTCCCCTTCCATTGCACATATGATTTCATTTAGAATCTTTAAATAGGTAAATCTCACCACTGTCACCAGATTAGATCATCACCTTTAATTCCTTCAGTTAATGATTTAACTTTACAGATGAAATTGAGACTTGTAAGAAACGAAGTCACTAATGTATTAGTGCATATTTTTTCTTTTTATGTTTCAGGTTTCATAATTACTTCCCGTCTTCTCCTCTCATTGGTTAAATAAATTTAATTTCTCAAGGGCAAGGATCATCATACTTCACTCAACTCCCACATCCACAATACTATTTATTAATCTTCTCTTGTTTCTTACACAGGATCAAGATTGAGTCTGGGCACACGGTGTGTGCTAAGAAAAGAATAATTTATTGATTTGAAGCCTCATAGATCGTGAATCATTTAGAGGCAGATTTTAGGCCTTGGTGAATACTTGTTGAGAGTTGGTCCAGTTCTCAGTGAACAGCCATGGGCCCAAAGAGATATTTCAAGTATGCAATCTTCTTTGCTAAGCTGTAAACACCAATTTCTACTAACTTTGTCATGAATAGCACCCTCAATGTTGTGAATCACAGGGTAAAGTTTTATTAAATATGTTTTAGTTGACTGTTTGCAGAAAAAACAAAACAAAACAGAGTTGGATGTGTACTTCATGTGACAACAAAAGGATTCTTGCCAAAAAGAAAGCACCAGGCTGCTCAAGATGAGTATTGCTGGAATGAGAAAGAACTTTTCATATAGTTTAAGGCTTAAAACTGACCTTGCAGAAGAGTCTGAGATCCTGTGAAGCTTTATAAACACCAAAAATTTTTTTTGTAAAGTTCTACAATAAAAATGATGCAATAATATTAACTGTTATATACGTACAGTGAGAGAATACATTAAAAGAGCATAGACTTTAAGATATTTAGACAAAGTGAACTTAATTGAATATAGCCAGTAGGCTTGGGAATATTTTTAAGCCCCTTAGTCTGAACTTGGAGGACTAGGGATCTATCTCAGTGGTAGAGCACTTACTTGTTTGGCAAGCACAAGTCCCTAGATTCAGTCTCTAGTGTGGGAAGAGAAGGGTCAAGATCAAGAACTCCAAAATACTTTATAATTAGGCATTGCAACTTCCTTCCTTCTCTCCCTCAAAGACAGTGGGTATCTGGTGGAAGACAGAAAAGTAAGGCACCAATAATAGTTCATCACAAGTGTGGGCCACTGGCAATGAATTTTACTACCCTAATTCTAGAAAAAGAAACTTCTAAGCAAAGCCAGTAGGAATCAGAAATTTCGTTGTGAGTTTCCCCAGAGTCAGGGCCATTTCAATATGGAGGACAAACAGGTAGATATTTAAAATAATAGTAGGATAGTCTAGCTGTCTGAAAAGAATTATCTTGGGCATTCTACTACAGCAACTTCTCTGAGTGATCTAAAAGAAAAAAGAAAAAAAAAGAAAAAAAACAACTTATCAGATGTCTGCTTATCTCAGAGAAATCCACATTTGTGTAACTACTGAATCTTAAGTTTTCCTTTCCTCAGCAAGCAAGATGGATATGAGTTCTATTTAATTGTGGGCACCTAAGCTAGTTATCTCTCAAGTTAAGCCCCCAAACTTAATCTAAGGGAGTCTGTCGTCCAGCAGAAAGACAGGACTCGAGAGTCAGTAATACAACTAACTGTATGTCCCATTCCCTTTTCAGGTTTCAAGAAAGCAGGGTATCAAAGAGTATGGGAAATGTCTCTATTAAATTTGATAAACAACTGGGTCTAGATGATGAAGAGGTAAGAAAAAATAAAACAGCCATACATGTCCCTATGCCATTTTTCCTTGGGGTTGCTTCAACTATCTTCCAAGTAGTGGGTTTATGAACTTCTTGTGTGAAAGCAAAGGAGAACAAATATTTATATACAGAATGGGATTAATTAATTCCATTTAAAAAAAAAAAAGAACCGAGAAGTTGAGGGGGTAACAAGGACATATCATCCACAAATCAAGACACAAAACTAAAAACCAGTGTATAACCTTAGGAAGTATTAAATCCTAACTCACCTAGACAGCAAGCTATGCTTTTTTATGTAAAAAAAAAAAAATGTTTTGTTTTTGATTTCTCTAGACAGGGTTTCTGTGTAGCCTTGGCTGTCCTGGAACTTATTCCGTTGACCAGGTTGGCCTTGAACTCAGAGAGAGATCTGTCTGCCTCTGCCTTCTGAGGGCTGGGATCAAAGGCGTGCACCACAACCAACCAGTTTATGTCACTTTTTGATTGATTTTAAAAATTACCATATGAAGTAATGTTTAGTTTTAGCTATTTTGTTTTGTTTTGTTTTGTAGCACTAGAAACTAAACATAGGTCCTCATGTACAGCAGTCAGCCGCTCTATCAGTGTGCTAGCTCCATACCCCTTGTCTTGGTTGGGTTTTATTGCTGCCACGAAGCACCATGACCAAAAATTGAGTTGGGGAGGAAAAGGTTTATGGGGCTTATGTTTCCAGATCATAGTCCATCACGGGAAGAGGTCAGGACAGGAACTCAAGCAGGACTGGAAATTGGAGGCAGGAGCAGATGCAGAGGCCATGGGGGAAAGGTGCTGCTTACTGGTTTGCTTCACATGGCTGGCTCAACCTGCTTTCTTATAGAACTTAGGACCACCACCAGCCAGGGATGTCACCACCCACCATGGGCAAGGCCCTCAACCATTGATCACTAATCGAGAAAATGAGCTGGATCTCATGGAGGCATTTCCTCAACTGAGGCTCCTTCCTATCTGATGACTCTTGCTTGTGTCAAGTTGACACACAAAACCGGCCAGTACAGTCCTCTCTTTAACCTTTAATAAAGGGACTCACAAAGGTGTTCAGTATAACCTTGAACTCAAGATCCTTTGGCCTCTGCCTCTGCCTCTGCCTCTGCCTCTGCCTCTGCCTCTGCCTCTGCCTCTGCCTCTGCCTCCAGTAGCAAAGACCAGAAGCCTATGCCACCAAGCCTGGCATAGTAGTGAGTTTCAATATGACATTGAATATGTCATATGTATGAGTCAGTATAATTTATTCCTATGTGTCCCCCTCCTGCCACTGCTTCTCCATGTCCTCTAGCCTCCTCTTGTTGACCACTTTCTTTTCTCTTAAATATCACCCTCTTCTGTGTTCATTTCACCTATATTCTGCTATCTACTGTCCTAGTTAGCTTTAACTGTCAACCTGACACAGCCTTGAGTCACCCAAGTAGGTAGTCTCAATTGAAGAATCACCCAGATCAGACTGGCCTGGAGGCATGTCTGTAGGGGACTATCTTGATTATTAATTGATGTAGAAAGGCCTAGTCCACTGTGGGCAGCACCATTCTCTGAGTAAGTAGTCCGTGTTAGAAAACTAGGAAGCATAAGCCTGGGAGTAAACCAGCAATTCCTTTATTGTTTTCTGCTACAGGTTCTTGCCCTGACTTCCCTCAATGATGGACTGTGACTTGGAAGTGTAAGCCAAATGAATCCTTTCCTTCCCTAAGTTGCTTTTGACCAGTGTGTCTTATCACACCAACAGAAAAGAAACTAGAACACTCACCACCATGAGACCCCTTTCTCTCTTTGATGGTCTCTTTTCTACTTTCACCCTATACACACACACACACACACGCACATACACCCTTAAATCTAGTTTCTGTATATGAAAGAAAACAAGTGCATTTATCTTTCTGATTATGGCGTGTTTTACTTAACATAATAGGCCCATCCATTTTCCTAAAACTGCCATAATTTCATTTTTCTTTAAAGCTAAATAAAAATCCATTCTGTATATGGACCACAATGTCTTTATCAATTCATCTATTGGATATCTGGGCTGGCTTCCACCTCTTAGTGATTGTGGATACACTAAGCACAGATAAGCATCCATCTCTATGATCTGTTGATTTAGGATGGTATAGCTATGGTCGCACTACTTTTAATTCTTTTGAGAAACTTTCACAAGGAGTTCCATGGTGGCTACATTAGTTCACACTCCAATCAGCAGTGCATAAGGTTTCAAGGCCACTGCTTTTAGCAAAATTCCATTAGATACATTGGTTGCTTTCCCAAGATTATCATATTCAAGTGAATTTTTTAAGCCAACTTTTATCTTATCAGTGATAATGTAAATCAACATAACAAAATTAAAAACATATTCCAGTTTTTAAGCTTACTCAACTGCTAGAGGCTAGTTTGTAACAGATGGTGCAATTCCTCAGAAAAATCCAGAAGTTAGAATATTTTCCTTAGAGATGTCTCACCCTAAAGTTAATTTTTAAAAACTTTAAGGAAAAAAAAGGCCTTCAAACCTTTTCCCAAAACAAAAATTTTCTTAGTTTTCTAATATATGTGTGTATGTTTATGTATATATTATGTATATTTGATATATATGTATATACATATGTTTCACACAATATACTTGTGAAGCAGGTTTTTCATAACTTTTGTGTTGAATAAGCAGAAATTAGTTTCCAAAAGATAAAAATGAAATGATCAGCTCCTTGGATCTGTCCCGTGTTTGTCTGCACCCCTCCTAACAAGCGCCTGCTCTCCTCCTCTCCATCCCCAACTAATCCAAAGCCACAACCTCAGCATTGTTTTCCTGAAGCATGGTGCACTCTTCCCTCTGAGTCCCACCCCATTCTCCCTGTCTCCTTCATCTTTGCTTCTAGCTCTATTCACTTCCCAGTGTGTGCCTCCTTTCCCAGAACCCCATCTTCCTATGCCACCTCTCTGGAGGTAGCGCCTCTTCAGAGCTGATGATCCAAACACAGAATTATGTTTGTCTCCTTTTCCTGTCTTCTGAGTACGCTAAGAATGTAATTCGTGGTCTCTGCCTCCTGTGTTGTCCTTACTTTCATTCATCCTTAGATAACCCAGGGCTAAGGGCATGGAGAGGAGCTCCTTCCTTTATCAGTCCAAATAACAGCACCCCCACCATACAATGACACTAAGTACTAGACAAGAGGGCATCTCTAGAGAATTGTATTTGCAGAGATATTTAGAAATGCAAAATGTTCTCTCTTCCCCCTTGTCTGGAGAGTGTCAGTTCCCAGATCTATTGGCAGAGTTGTCCCTGGAGGTCCCTGGAAGACACTTCTTAAGTTGTTGTTCTTTTAGAACTGATTTTCTCCTTAATGGTTAGCCACCGTGTTGATGTCACCTGATCTTACTCCCATATAGGGAAAATGAAGAGGAAGGGTGTGACTTACCTGCCTCCTGCCCTTCAGCTTCAAGTGACATGGTGTGTGTGTGTGTGTGTGCCTGTGTGTGTGTGTCTGTCTGTCTGTCTGTCTGTCTGTGTCTGTATGTGTCTGTTGTGTATGTCAGGGTGTGTGTGTGTGTGTGTGTGTGTGTGTGAGAGAGAGAGAGAGAGAGAGAGAGAGAGAGAGAGAAGGTGTGACTTCAGACCACTAATTCTGCTCCTTGTCTTCAGATGTATGATACAACTGCACAGACGAAATTTGTCCTGAAGAACCTCAGACACTACACAGTCCATCCAAATGTGGTAGGTGAAAAGCATACCCCCAGAGACTTCTAAGGGCAAATTTCAGCAATGAGTCCACAGTCCCGACTTCAGAGTATCCCCAGTTTTCAGGGTGGTGAAACGGAACTACTTTGGGGATATAATGTTGGGACTTAGTTGTGAGGTGGGAGGAGAGACCTGGGAGAAAGGGATCCCAGTTCATTTTATTCTTCAGTAGAGAAAATATTATCAGGGGAAATGTGTGTAGTCCACACTCCTTTCTCCCTCCCCCCTCTAGTCTTCCTATTCAGAGAAAAGCAAGCTCGGTGGTGACTGTCCCTTCCCCTCCCACACCTGCAGTGACTCACTGTGCTTCTGACTGACTTTCTCTTTTAACAGGCTATGGAGCTTGTTCGTAAAGCCTGTGCCTTGAGAGAGATGTTGGTGGAAATAAGAGAAAAACTGAGCTTGGTTTCCACTCTCAGGGTTTCCCCTCTGCCTCAGAGACAGGCATTGAAAGGCCAATCAGGCCGAGCCATATACAACTCCTATTTGTGTCAGGAGACTGAATGATGGCTCTCTTCTCTTCTCCCCTCCTCCCCTCCCCTCCCCTCTGCTCCCCTCCCCCTCCCTTCCACTCCCTCCCTCCCCCTCCCTCCCTTCCCTTCCCTTCCTTTCCTTCTTCCTTCCTTCATTTCTTTCTTTCCTTTTTTTTCTTTCTTGTGAATGACTTTAACTATCTAGTTCTGTTACTATGGAAACCCCTCTGCTGTACTTCCTCCAAGCCCCTAGTTTATTTGCAGCTCCAAGGGGAGGTTGTGACAGAGTGCTCTCAAAAGTTTCAAATCAACAAATTTAAAGGCAGGTTTGGTTAGGTCCTACTCAGCCTCTCAGCCTACCCTGTAGAGAGAAAAAAAAATTAGCAAACTGATTCCTTGGTCTGTCTGGAAATCTTTCTCTCTACTCAGGCCAAATACTATGAGCCTTTGAAGCCCAGTAAACTGCAGAGATTCCTGACTCAAAAGAAGAAAATGAATAGTTTCATGGTAAAGGTGACAGAGTATGATCAGGATATGACGTTACTGCTCATGACTAACAACCCGCCGCCCTGTTCCTTCAGCCAGCGGGAAAAGGATGGTGTTCCCATATACTTTCCCCCGGAGTTTCAGTTAAAGGTAATGATGTCCAAGAAAGTCTTCTAGCAGCCTATATATGGACCAGGGGGAGGCAGGGTTGGAGTAAACACAGAGGAGTCAACTTAACCTAGAGAAGGGTTACCAGGATGCTACTACCTCCTCCTTAGACCCAGGCCATATACTCCATGAAACCAGAACTGCTGAGTTTGAAGTCAGCGGGGACGACATAGCAAGACACTGCTGTCTTAAAACAACACATAAAAAATAATCAATGAACATATTCAGTCAGCCTGAAGATGACCATAGGACAAATTCTATCCTGAAGAATCTTGACATCTAATAATCAATATGCAATCCACATTAGAACAATTCTACTGTGCCAGGACATGTGAACAATCCAAGAACACTTCAAATATAGAAATTACATACACTAGAGAAGAATCTCCCTGTTGGGGAAAGGGGAGTGACTCACTATGACAGAGAAGGAGAAATGTTCCTGATGGATGGCAGAGGGCTTGGGGACACAAGAAAGTGAGGCAGGAGATAAAAGGGTACAATCAGATTTGCATGTTAGAAGGGACATTTGCAGGTTAAAGGAAGGTGCATTGGCTGTAGAAGAGACACAAGCCAGAGAGACTGGTGGTGACGACACTTTAATAGTTGAAGTGAGCAATGCTGAAAATGTGAACTAAATTCAAATAGCAGAGTAAGTGAAGAAAGTCGGTTTAAGAGATATTTGGGAGTCAGGAGCTGAGGAGAACGTTGACAGCCTAGAGAGGGAACCCAATCTAACTGGAAGAAATGGAATAAGTACAGATGAAAGAGTCTTATAGGGATTAGAGTCTTGGAAGGGGGTAGCCCAAAGAACAAAGTGAACAAAGCCTTAGAACAAACTGTGAGTTGGGAGTTGGTACGTTTTTAGTCACTGGATGATGACAGTGAGAGATGACAAAATGCAGTGGTCTGTCCTGAAAAAAGAACTCATGGATCCATTGTCTGGGGTCTCAGAATGTGTGCCCTTCTACAGTAGCTTCAAGTGCTTATTCTGACAATGGGTGTAACATGCTTCTGAGAAAGAAACAAATGTAGCCAGGGCTGCTCTCCTTAACACAAAGAAGGAAAAAAAGCAAGCCTGTAACCTGAGCGCAGAAAGAACTTTCTTTCCAAAGCTGTCCCTTGTGAGTTCCCCAGGCCAGGGGCGGGACCTGATTGTCCTCCCGAGGATGTGGTCCTGGTGGCACTTTATTAGTGGGCAGTTCTAAGGACCCGATTCTAAAGACTGGAAGGGCCCTTTACTATTATTCCTAATGCACCTCTCCCCTGCTCTTTTTGGCGTTAGGATTACATATAAGAAAAGCATTCTTTCCTGTGCCTGGGCACAGTGTAGAGTCTAGTAGGCAAGCTGGGGATGTGCACATCAACGGTTGTTGCTCTCATCCCCTTCCTGATGCCTCTGGCTCTGCCCCGTCCCCTATGAGAATGCCTAAGAAGCTTTGTTCTGTATACTGTAACCCCATCTCTACTCCTAGTAGGAACCAGATATCAGATCCCGTGAAACAAACCTCCTAGGCTGGAACTGACCTGTGGTGTAGACTGGTCCCTCTCCAAACCCAAACAAGCTAAAACTAAACCAGCCACTCTACTAACCACCAAATCCCTGAGTAAACCACAGATTTTTTATTTTTAAACTTCTAAGCACCTGAATTAGGAAATGAAAAGATTAGGGCAATGGAAATGAAAATTGAAAGGCCACACAGGGTGATGTCCGAGAAGAATCAAACCATGGAAAGAAGGGTGGTCCAAGGGTCAGGAATGTAGCCAGCTGAAGTTAGAGGGAAGGGAGAAAACAGGAGTGGGGGAGGTAGGTACATATAAT
This sequence comes from Uromys caudimaculatus, assembly GCA_028551405.1. Taxonomy (NCBI): domain Eukaryota; kingdom Metazoa; phylum Chordata; class Mammalia; order Rodentia; family Muridae; genus Uromys; species Uromys caudimaculatus. The sequence goes on from CM052700.1 coordinate 104,147,686, forward strand.
ATTATAGATTGTATCTCTTGTATCTTTCTGTATGCATGTATATATATAGGTTACAAAAGGGCAAAGGGGCTACAGAAGTTTCAGAGTTTGAGAAGGAGGGATGGAGAAGGAGGGGGAAGAGGAGAGTGGAGGAGGAAGAAGAGACAGGAAGAACATGGAAGGGACTTGTTAATGATGAGTTATGCTTAAGACAAGATGGTAACTCTCCACTTGTGCTCCTTGACTTCTAAATAACATTCAGTTCCTTCTTATTTTATTTGCTCTTAAATGTTAACAAAAAAGAAAAGGAGAAAAAAGACTTTATTTTTGTGAGATATAAAATTATTTATATTATTTTAGCTAGCCCATATAAAAGACACAAAATCCTGGTATTGCAACTTACTTACCAGCCAGATATCCCTTGTTAGATGTGATGAACCAGGAACACGTGCCTGAAGTGACATGGACCCTGAGAACAGGCTGATGAAGCAGAAATAACCCAGGCAAGACTCAAACAACAACTACCAAGGGACACATGGCTGGGAAGTAAGTTAGAATAAAGCAAAACCTGCCCAATCTAGGTTTACAGCCCGTAAATAAAATACCAGGATTTTATGTCTTTTATACAGGCTAGGTCAAATAATAGAAATCATTTTACAAGGAGAGAGGTAGAGGTCAGAGGACAACTTGCCAGGGCCAGCTCTCTCCTTCCATCACGTGGGTCCTGGGGATTGAACTCACCACGCTTGGCAACAGGCCCCTTTATCTACCTTTACCATGGAGCCATCTTGCCATCCCTTTTGTTTTGTTTTGTTTGTTTGTTTGTTTGTTGTTGTTGTTCCCAGACCCAGATCTGCTAAGGTTTCTGCTGTTTTTAATGGCAGGGTCATTAGCTACATCTTAAGGTTTTGTTTTTTGTTTTCTTTTGGTTGTTTTGTTTCATTCAGTCACCAATTAAATAATTTGTGTAAGGTCCTATATCTTCAGACTAGAACAGCTCAAAGAGAAGGAATTCAGAATGAAAATGCAGTAGTTCAGTGGAGATACCAAGTGTTCTGAAAAGATTTTCAAACTAGGAGAGTATAAAGGCTTAGCATGTTAATTGATGGCTTGGTCATCAGTTCAACAGACATTTCTCTTCTACTGTGTGCCAGACCCCGTGAAGGCCGAGAGACTAAGGACGTATCGGTGACTGATCCAAAGTCTTTGCTTTACTGAAGTGTAGGTCTAATGATTTAACTATCTATGCAGACCGCAGGCAAAGAAGCAACCATGCAGATCATGGATAATGTGACAGGTGCTTTGAAAAAAGTCAGGAAAGGGGGATGGAATGTGAGTGAGAGGTTTAGATACTGTGATTCAGGGACGTGCTCAGCAGAAGTTATCACTATTCAATAGACATTTTAAAAGAGTCAGGGGAAGCATCATGTGATTGATGCTCCCAGCATACTGGTCTCATTTTACATAGCCTCGAGTTTTAGGAAAACATTACTCGTAACTTTCTCTAGTGAGATAAATCACAAGAATAAGGCAATTCAAACTGAGTCAGGTGACGAATAGTTCAAAATATTGACATTGCTTATCTTGGGAGAAACAGAGCCTAGGTGGAAACTAGTGGATTTTTTTTTTTTTTTTTTTTTTTAGTTGAGCATACTATGTAAGAGGCACTGACTTCATTCTTCTTCACTTATCTTGGGAAAAAAAGCTACAAGGAGATGTATATTAGCTGATTAAAGATGAAACTTATTCTTAGCATCGTCAATTAGTGTGTGTTACATGGAGAAGGCAGACGTGTGGAGGTGGACTGGAGAGATGGCTCAGTTGTTAAAGGCCAGACTCACAACCAAAACTATAAGAATGGGTGGAAGTCGGAAGACAAATCTTGTGGAATTAGTTCTAGGTTTGAAACTCAGGTTTCCAGGCTTGTACAGCGAGGAGTAGGCTTGGCCTGACTTTGCTTTTAGATAGAAGACGATTGGATCACTTGACAGGAAAATTATGGATAGATGTGAGAGCCAGATGGACAGTCAGACTGGATGGCTTTTAAGAATCTGAAAGCTTTTGATTATGTGACCTTTAGGAATGGTAAAATTATGACCTCATAAGACCATTCATTCTATGGCCTTTCCACAGCAGAAAATAAGAACATAGCAGATAAGGTGGCTGTCTCCAAGGAAGGTAGAGTCCCATGGGTCTGCTTCCCAATTTACTCCTAAATATTTGGTCTCCCAGGCAATTCACAGATTGGCTCTGTTTTAAGTGTGCTATGCAGAGACAGGCACACCTGTGTCTTTACCCAAAGTAAAGTAACTCATTAAGTAACAATAAACTCACCAGTGACTCTGCTTTCTTTGGTTGGCTGCAATTTGCCAAGCAGTCCTGATTTCCCTTGATAGCTGGCTGCTGGCAAACACAGATTGTTTTATTACAATCTTAACTACTAATAAAAACTCACAACTTAGTGCACATTACATGTCAAACAATGAATCTATCTATCTATCTATCTATCTATCTATCTATCTATCTATCTCCATCCATCCACAAATGTGAAAGTTTCAGAATGGCTAGAAAAGGGGTATAGAGGCTTCAGAGTTTGAGAAGTTAAAGGAGACCATACTGGAGGCATAGGCAGAGGGCAGAGGAGGCATAGGCAGAGAGGCAGAGAGGCAGAGGCAGAGAGGCAGAGAGGCAGAGGCAGAGAGGCAGAGGAAGAGAGCTAGTATAGATTCAAGAAAGAATCACCACAGGTAAAGGTTAGATAAGGTTAACAGTCTATTTGGAGAAGAACCCAGTTTGAAAGCTACTGGAAGAACAGAGGTAAGTGGCATTGTTGCAGGGTCCAGCTGAGCTGCAGAGGCAGAGGACTGTGGAGATGAGGTACAGCATGGGGTCTGCATGGATGAAGAGTCCATGGTGGATAGGGAGGATATCAGGCAAGCCTTGCCAAGTAGTGGAGACAAAGCTGAGCCGAAGCCACAGGGGCAGTCAACAGTTCTTGAGCGGTCAGTCCCTTGGTACACACACTGGTCAGATGACCAGTCATTGGGGCTACCACTATCACAGTGTTCGGTGTCTTTGTGGAGTTCAGGAGAGAGTACTGTGCCCCTCTGTTTTAGAAGTCAGTCAGATTAAGGTTAGTGCTGAACAGAAGATGGTTTCTACATGTGCTACAAATACAGAATCCTCCTTCTCCACACTTGCTCTTAAAATGAAGCCAGAAGCTCCTTTGTTAAATGGTGTCACCCGAGGAAAGGAACAGCTAAAAAAGTCACCGTTTTACACACTATGGAGTAACTTAGAGCAGGGCACAGCTTTTCTGCCATAAACTCTTCCAAACCCAGGAACTTCCTCTGCCATTAATTTTCAGGGGCCCATGGCTAAGGAGTCTAGCCAGTTACTCAGGAAATTGATCCTGTTTTGGGAAAGTTACCTGAGGACAAAATGGGTCTTTCCCCACTTCCTCTCTCTGTGGTCTTCGTGGTTTCTGAGTTCCCACTTTTCCTTTGATAGGTTGGGCCCGCCATTTTAACATTTCATACTCCATTATGATTTAGCCCAGAAACTCAGTTCCATTTTTAAACTTCTAGAGATTCATCTTCCTTCCCCCTTTGCTTTTTCCCCCCTCAGGAAACACTCTATCGGCGCAAATCCAAGAAGAATGATTTCCTTCCCACAATGTCTCAGAAAAAGAAGTTAAGACCAGATCTGAAGCCAATCTTCCCTATGAAACGGATAGGTGATCCTGCCTTCAAGGGACAACAATGGTTTAGGTGAAGTGCTAGCTCTCATTGAGTCTGTTGTTTTCTGTTTTCTTTCCCGTGTGCACATTGCTGTATAATTTAGCAAGCACAGATGGAAACCCAGGGAGATTTAAGATAAGGTCAACTGGAAGAGCATATGCCCAGCTTCCCCATGTAGTTTTGGTTGTAAAGATGTCAGAACACATAAGACATTCTTTGTGTTCCATGACATAAGTGCTGTCTTCAGCAAAAGGGCCTTACCATCAGATAAGGGAGTCACAGTATTTTGAGGATATAGAAAAATAAAAGTGTGAGGCAAAGACCAGAGGGGAAAAATGCTATGAAGATACAAAGAAAAAGGAGGGGAAGTGACAGAGTCGAGCTAGCAAGACAAGGCCACCTCTATGGTCTTCCTCTACTTCTGGATTGGGAAATGACTGCTGTGTAGTTACAACGGAGGTAATTCCTGAAAATCGTGCTTCAGCGTGTCAGGAATTTGAATTTAGAGTTTAATTTCCCATAACATTCTCTACAAGAAGAATCTTGGCAGTATCCTAAAGACATCGTTGACTTCTGGATCCTGCATAAAGCCCAAGGAGAAAAGAAATGGGCAGCTCCAATTCTAGATCACATTCTTCAAGATCCAAATCCAGATCACAGTCTAGTTCTAGATCAAGATCACATTCTAGAAAGAAGAGATACAGGTCTCGTTCCAGAACGTATTCAAGGTCTCATAGTAGAAATCGTATTTATTCTAGAGATTATCGTCGAGATTACAGGAATAATAGAGGAATCAGATGCCCTTATGGGTACAGAGGAAAGGGTAGAGGGTATTATCAAGGAGGAGGAGGTAGATACCATCGAGGTGGCTATAGACCTGTCTGGAATAGAAGACACTCTAGGAGTCCTAGATGAGGTTGGTCACGGTCCAGGAGTCCAAAAAGAAGATCCGTGTCTTCTCAAAGGTCCCGAAGCAGATCTCGCCGGTCATACAGATCCTCTAGGTCTCCAAGATCATCATCGTCTCGTTCTTCATCCCCATGTAGCAAATCTCCTGTCTCTAAAAGACGAGAGTCTCAGGAAAAACAAACCAAAAGAGCTGAAGGGGAACCCCAAGAAGAGAGTCCTTTGAATAGCAAGTCACAGGAGGAACGTTTTGAACATGATCCATCTGAATCTATTGATGAGTTTAATAAATCTGCTGCATCTGGTGATATTTGGCCTGGCCTTTCAGCTTATGATAATAGTCCGAGGTCACCTCATATTCCTTCACCTATTGCTACACCACCTAGTCAGAGTTCCTCATGCTCAGATGCCCCCATGCTTAGTACAGTCCACTCTGCCAAAAATACCCCTTCTCAGCATTTACATTCCACTCAGCACAGTCTGGAGAGGTCCGGGTCTGGGTCTGTTGGAAATGGCTCCAGCCGATATAGTCCTTCTCAGAATAGTCCGATTCATCATATCCCAGCACAAAGAAGCCCTGCAGAGATAATCCCACCACAGAATGCTCCAAGAGAGGAAGCTAGGGGGTGGTCCTCTTTTTATCCTGAAGGAGATCAGGAAATTAAAAGGTTCACAGATGAAGAAAGAGTCTAGGGTATTCCTGCTTGATAGAGGTAATACCAGGGATAAAGAGACTCCAAAGGAAAAGGGTCAGAGAAAGGCAGGGCAGACGGAGATTGGGATGATCAGGAAGTTCTGGATTACTTTAGTGATAAAGAGTCTGCAAAACAAAAATTCCACGACTCTGAAGGGGATGGCACAGAGGAGACAGAGGATTATAGACAGTTTAGGAAATCGGTCCTGGCAGATCAGGGGAAGAGCTTCGCTACTTCATCTCACCGGAATACTGAGGAGGAATGACCTAAGTACAAGTCCAAAGTTTCGCTAAAAGGCAATAAAGTAATGGATTTAGAGAAGAAAAAAATTATAAACTGAAAAAGACTGCATACATAGTGGAAGGGCCTAGCACTGCAAAAGACAAGCATAAGGAAGAAGACAAAGGCTCTGACAGAATAGCAGTGAAGAAAGAAGTGCAGTCCCCAGAGCAGGTAAAGTCTGAAAAGCTCAAAGAGCTGCTTGATTGCAGTCCCCTCTACACAAGAGTCTAGACACACGAGAAAATTCCATCTTCAGAGAGGAGAGCCCGCTGAGGATCAAAATGATAGCCAGTGATTCTCACCGCCCTGAAGTCAAACTCAAAATGGCACCTGTTCCTCTCGACGATTCCAACAGACCTGCCTCCTTGACTAAAGACAGGCTACTTGCTAGCACGCTTGTCCATTCTGTCAAGAAAGAGCAAGAATTCCGATCCATCTTTGACCCATTAAGTTGCCTCAGGCCAGCAAAAGCACTTCAGAGTCATTTATACAACACATTGTATCCTTGGTTTATCATGTGAAAGAGCAATACTTCAAACCACCAGCAGTGACCCTAAACGAGCGGTTCACGTCATACCAGAAAGCTACTGAAGAACATAGTACCCGGCAAAAGAGCCCTGAGATACACTTGGAGATTGACATCTCTCCAAGCGCTCTGAGGAAGCATACCCGTTTAGCAGGAGAGAAGAGAGTTTTTAAAGAAGAAATTCAAAAGGGAGATAAAATTAAGGTGTGATTCGGCTGATCTTCGGCATGACATTGACTGTCGCTGTAAAGAAAGAATTAAGAGCAGGGAGATTCCAAGGGCTCCAGGGAATCTAGTGGATCAAGAAAGCAAGAAAAAATGCCAAAGGATTACAAGGAATACAAACCTTACAAAGATGACAGCAAACATAAAGGTAGAGAGCAAGATCAGTCTCGGTCATCATCCTCTTCAGCATCACCGTCCTCACGCAGTTCTCGAGAAGAAAAAAGAGTTAAGGAAGAAAGGGAAGAAGAGATTTGCAGGAGTTAGCAGACCACGAGGAACCTTTCATGATGACAGAGATGATGGTGTGGATTATTGGGCCAAAAGAGGAAGAGGTTGTGGTACTTTTCAACATGGCAGAGGGCGCTTTAATTTCAAAATATCAGGTAGCAGTCCAAAATGGACTCATGACAAATACCAAGGAGATGGGATTGTTGAAGATGAAGAAGAGACCATGGAAAACAATGAAGAGAAGAAGGACAGACGCAAAGAAGAAAAGGAATAGTCTCAAGATTGCAACAGGGAGCAGAACTTGACACTTACATTTTTTTAAACCTGATTTTTGTTTCCAAATAAGAATGTAAGCATTTTACTTAAAATGTACTGTTTGCAAGTAGTCTATAGAAATTAAGTCTTCAAATATCTTGAAAAAATAGTAAACTGTATGTTGAAAATTGTATTGAAATAAAGTGGAAAATGTTCAGTATAAAAAAAAAAAAAAGAAAGAAAGAAAAGAAAAAGATTTTTTTTTTGAAAGCTGGGGAGATGACTCAATAACACGCTCACTGAGCGCAGTTGAGGGCCTACGTTTAATCTCCAGCATCCATGTTAACAGCCAGGTGGGGTGCTGCAAACCCATTATGCCAGCACTGGGAAACAGTAGGGTCCTTGGAGATTCCTGGCCAGACAGCCTAGAAAAACCCAGATTCAGTGAGAAGCCAGTCTCAAAAAATAAGCTGCAGAGTAAATGAGGAAGACAACCAAAACATGTCTCTGGCCTCCACACTTTCATACACATATGTGCATGTGCATGAACAGATGCATGCACACATGTGAACAAATTTTCTTTTTAGCAAACATAAAAAGGTTTTATTTGAAACTACTCATAGGAGGAGATTTTTATTTAATACTGAGAAGACAGGATTCTGGAATTGGCTGCAAGGTTTGCAGTGTGCTAAGCTCCCAAACCTTCCCCTCCGTTTTTTTTAAACCAACAACCCCAACTTTCTGATTATTGTCCTTTCTTCTTCCTTGGGGTCCCTGAGGATATAGCTGACTTTTAGGTGACCAGTGCCATTAACCTGTAGCCCTAGACCAACCAAGTCTACTTTTTTGGTTAAGGTTTTCTACTGACAGTGATTTCAACATCAAAGGGAGATTTTCTGAAGTCTATGCTTTAAGGAAACAGAAAAAAATGTATCCTAACCTCATCTTTGCCCCAGCCTGCCAGAGAGAGACAAGAAAACGTGGTAAGGTCTCCTGTTTCTGCATTGTGATTTACTGGACCTAGAAATGGGCTGGAGGGAGAAGCTACTGGGCTTAGAGAGTTGTCTGAGCTGGCATCTTTTGTGATGGGTCCAAACACTAATTTTCCTTGTAGACAGAAGTTAAGATGGTGCTAGACTATTTTAATACTCAAATTTCAGGGAGGTTCAAGAAAGTGTAGGGTTTCCTGCACTGTATCATCTAACACTTTGATCATTTTTGCCGTAATGATGTTTTCTAAAAGCTAAAAACAAACAGACAAACAAAAAACCCTCAAACTAAATAATACCATAATTGCTGACAACATGATTTTGATATTTAGGTACATATAGGTTGAAATGTTTATCTGTGCATAGCCTTCATACTTTTTGGGAAATTGCTTTAAAGAGCCAAAGGTTAAGTGTGTACATTGCAAGTTGAATGCAGTGGCGCATGCCCTTAATCCCAGCACTTGAGAGGCAGAGGCAGGCAGATCTCATGAGTTTGAGGCCAGCCTGGCTTACATAGTGAGTTCTAGGACCTGTCTTGAAACATCACCACTAGAAAAAGTATGTAAATCTCAGAGGCCCACAAGTCTCTTTGAGATAAGGGTGACACTGGGGTAAAGGACAGTTGGGACCAGGACATGTAGAAGGTATAGTGAGAATCCTCATATATCGTCTCTCATTTGATAACATCCATGGGGGCCTCTGTGTTAGACTCTTACTAAACACCAAAGGTACCAACAGTCTAGATCAAGAAATGCCTTGTATATTATATAAATGTGGGCTTAGATTTTCTCCATTATGCAGTTGGGGGCCCCACTGAAGGGTTTCAGGGTGTCAAATACACAACTGTAGTTTAGACATGCACTGATGGGCCTTAGACTGCACAGCCATAGCTTTAGCATAAGACAGTTATTTCCTAGAGGTATAGGCTATATTGCACCACCCTTCGCCTGGCTCCTTTGGTCCTCTCCGTTCTTCCTATGCCGATTTGCTACCCCTTCCATCCTATCTCTACCTATGCTTCTCCTTGATTCCCCATATACAGCTAAAACCAATCTATAGTGAGGAAAAACCAACCAAACCAAACCAAACCAAACTGGATCAGTGTAGAAAAGAGCTGAGGCAGCAGAGCGATCCATCTTGTTTAAAAGAGCTCAGCCTCACCTCACCCCAAGTTTATTCACTCTTCCACACACCCCTCTGACATTACCTGTTTTGGGCAATTGCAAAGCCTCATGTCCCTGTCCCTATCTAACTTCTAATGGCTATGGTCCAAGTGAGAAGAGGGCCTCTCCTCCAAAGCTTGTTTCATTTTCAGCCGCAGACTATAGAAGAGGAAACATCTATTTCTTTCACGAAGAATTCCACATGATGAATATGGGTCAGACTTTATATGAGGCAGCTATAATCATTAGCATAGTATTTAAAATTTTAAATTAGGTTTATTCATTTTATTTTATGTATGAGTGTTTTGCCTGTATGTATGTCTGCTTACCATTTATGTGCTTGGTGCCCACAGAGATCAGAGGAGAGGGCATCGGATCACCTGGAACTAGAGTTACTGATGGTTGTGAGCCACCATGTGGGTGCTGGGAATTGAATTCAGGTCCTCTGCAAGAGCAATAAGTTCTTTTAGTCACTGAGCCATCTCTCTAGCCCCTAACATAGTACCTTTAATCGGTCGGGATGGAGTAACATCTTAAGTGGCACCATTATTAAGGTTTAGGTACATTTTTCAGCTGAATCTATATATGGTGGGAAAATTTTCTTTTTCTTGTTGGTTTTTCAAGATAAGGTTTCTCTGTATAACCCTGGCTGTCCTGGAACTTGCTGTGCAGACCAGGCTGTCCTTGAACTCAGAGATCTGCCCTCTGGGATTAAAGGTGTGTGCTACCATGCCCAGCTTGAAATTTTTCTTAAGGATATGTAATCTAATCTAGGTAAGATCTTTTCTAATTTTGCAAGAGCCCTGTCTGTGACAGGATGAGTTAGATATACGTGTATAAAGTAGTATGTCAGCCTTCAGCTCTAGTGTCATTTATGGTGACTACATATTCCCTCTCCAAATATGAGTGCTTTACTTTTGTACCTAAAACGGATGGACAGTTATGGTGCATTTCCTCAACAATGACAAATCTGCCAGGGTGTTTTTGCTAGTGGTGCCATTTCCAAGCTAACATCTTCTCTGTCCCCCAAATAATGCCCCATCAATTGTGTGTGTGTGTGTGTGTGTGTGTGTGTGTGTGTGTGAGAGAGAGAGAGAGAGAGAGAGAGAGAGAGAGATCTGAGTAGAAGGTGTGAAGTTCGGTTAGAAGGTTGCCCAAGAGGCAAACTACACCCTCAATGGAGGATGTAGTTAAGATCTTAAAGAAGACAACACCCTAAGAACAGGTGAAGCTGGAAAGACCATCTAGAAATGTGATGCCTTCGATGCCCAAGGTATTAAAAAGCGTGTTTTTCATACTCCAAGACGAGGACAAAAACGAGAAGAAAGCATTTGGAAAAGCACTGAGGCACCTGAGTGTCTCTTAAATTATTTGAATGTTAATCAGTATAGCTGCAGGTTGAATCACTTGAAAAGGGTGAAGGCTATGAAGACTACACTGGTTTGGGTGAAGAAGGAATCATAAGAGGTCGGGAATGGCAGTCCCCAAATCTACCCTCTTGGTAAAAGTTAAGACCAGCTTTCTAGTCTCTCCAAATGGATCACATCATGCCTTCCTTTTAGTACGCTTCTAGTGCTCTCAGAGTCGCACATTCAATGTGTCCTGTGCTTTGTCGTAGTTTCCATGAAGTCAGAGGGTGAAACACCAACTTCGCCAGTGCTTTGGGAACCACTGACATTTTCAAAGCTCCTAGAAGAGAAGCCTACAAGAACTGTGCCAGGGGAGAGCTTCTTTAGGCATGGAAGGGCCCAGCAGTGGGTTGTCAAAAATGCAGCCGTCATTAAGTGAAGACAAATCCTTAAGCCCCACTCCTCGCTCTCCAAGAACTGAGGAGGCCTGGAGAAGTCACCAACCAAATAAAGTTTCATGTTTGTTGCCTCAGACCTGGGTTGCAGAGGTTGTGAAGCGGGGCGTGGCGAGCCTCAGGGCAGAGCCTGGCCCCGCCCTCGTGCGGCAGTGGGCGGAGCAGAGGGCGTGCCTGCGTCCCTAGGGGGCAAGGGCGGCCGCGGAGGCCCGAGGGGGGCGGGCCTTGGCCCCGAGTGACGGCCGGTCGGCCCAACCGGTGTGAGAACACAGGGCCTGCCTTCCTGCAGCGTCTTCCGCTCGCCGGCTGCGGCGCCTGGGACAGTTGCGGTGGGTCTGGGCGCTGGGAAGCCGTCCAAGATGATTAAAAAATTCGACAAGAAGGACGAGGAGTCTGGTACGCGCGGCGCTCCGGACGCCCACCCTCAGGCGCAAGGGTTCCCCCTTCCCCCGCCCGCAGCCACTTGCTCTGGGGGCGGCCGCAGCGGCAGGGACTGCCCGAAGCCCCTCCCCCGGCGCCGGGGCCTCCCCTTGGGCCGCGCGCTCCCGGCCAGGAGTCGCCTTGAGCGCTCGGCGGCTCCGCCCCGGCGCGTCCCCGCCCCCCGCCCCCGCCCCCGCCCCCGCCCCCTCCCCCCGCCCGAGCCCCTCAGAGCCGGCCCTCCGTAGGGCCCTGTCGGGGGGCGAGGAGGTGCGCGCGCATGTCTTGGTAGTCTGGGGTTGTTGGTGGGATTAGGCCCCAGGGCGAGCACCCCTGTTTTGGGGGCTGGGGTCGACCGGGCCAGGGTTGCGTGTTTATGGACTCTGAAGGGCCTTGATTCTCCTGTTCCCAGGGGTTAAGACTGCCCGGTGGGACACAGCTCATTGAATGCGCAGGCATCCAGAAGTGACTTGCGTGTTGATACCTGTCTGTGGTGCAGTGCAAGTGGGGAAGATGCCAAGCCTCTTCAAAAAAAAAAAAAAAAATCTTCAGCTCTTCAGTGGTAGCTGCTCTCACAAGTGTGGTGGAAGGTTGGGTTAGTGGACCTTCATGGCCTCATCCTGCATGGCCTCTTTACATCTGTGATTCTCTGCGAAACTGTTCCTTTCTGCTTCAGTAAATGTGTGAAACACATAAACTAGGGCTTGCTTTTAGGGAAATCCATAGTGTCCTGTCATCTCATTACTCTTGGTGGTGGTGGAAACGACACATTTGTTGACATCCATGGGATGGGGGAGGGGGAAACAGGGGATGAAGGCACTCATTTTGGACAGGGTTCCTATATCAGAAGTCCAAGATCTCTCAATATGACAATGACAGAATTTGTACCAGAATCAAATTTACTTCATCCAACTTATTTGCATATTAGTAATGGTTGCTCTTGTGACTTCCAAGGGATCATTCTGTTTAGGTGAGATTTCCCAAGCATGCAATATCCTCCTTTGGAAAAGTCTTTGTAGGCCAGCTACTGAAGACCTTCTCTTTTTCTTCTGCTGTAGGTAGTGGTTCCAATCCTTTCCAGCATTTGGAGAAGAGTGCTGTCTTGCAGGAGGTATGGCTTGGATATGTACAGTGCCTTATCGATTCTGTTTGAGAATGATGGGCAAAGAACCTATGAGTCAGGATAGCCAAAATAACAATGAAGGACGAGAGACCCAACTGGCAGTCTGAAAATCAGTCTTACCCACATTTGATCAAAACTAGGAATTCTTTTTTTATGTATATGTTAAAAGTAACAAAGGAGTGTGACAGTGCAGAGGATGTGGAGGAGAGGAAAAGGGAGAGTCTGGAGTTCTAGAAATATACAGACATACAGACTCGAGTGCTGGGGGATTTTAATGAAATGTCAGGAGTGGTAAGTGCAAGCTTATTGGAAGAACTTACAGATATTAAGCTCGTGATATTCATATGTAGACAGAGACCCTGGTAAAGTCTTTAAAGTTGAAGTTGTCAACCTAAGGGAATAAAGTATTGCCAGGAAAGCAGGTCATATCTGGTAATTTATTGTATGCCATACTAACTTGAGAGCATAGACAACTGACATGACTTGGATATTGTACTAACATTGTTAATGTTACTAAAGATGATTTGATGGCCTCTGTGGTAGAAGTACACCATATACAGCATACTGTTTTGCATATTTCTGTAGGCACGCATATTCAACGAAACGCCCATCAATCCAAGAAGATGCTTGCATATCTTGACAAAGATTCTTTACTTACTCAACCAGGTAAACTATTCTAATTTCCTTAGATTTGTGTATTAGGATAGAAATATGTAACCTATAGTGAAGAACTTACTGAAAAGTAGACTTGTTTAAAGAAGAAAATCATGTGATTTGAAAATCCAGAGTTTGGTTAGAACAATAATGTGTGAAAGTTCTTTAATAAAAGGACTGAACCTATATTCCTTTCTAAATTCATGAAGTATTAGACAGCTAAACATGTACATTTCAATAGATATGTTGATTTGAATTCAACGAATACTTAGAACATATTTGTTATATAAATCTATTTTTAGTTTTTTTAAACATTTATTTATTCATTGTATATATATGAATGTTTTACCTGCATGTATGTATGTGCACTGTGTGTATGCTCTGTGTTCACAGAGGTCAGAAGAGGGCATCAGGTCCCCTGAGACTAGAGTTACTTGGAGCCATCATTGGGTTCTGGAGATCAAACCTGGATCCTCTGTAGAGTAACAAGTGTTCTTAACTGCTGTGCCAACAGCATGGTACATGTATTTTGAGAACCTTTGAAAATGCAATGTAAAGTCAGACAGATTTCAAGTATTTTGTTTGCTTATTTATTTGGCATAATAGTGAAATGTTGAAATTTTTGTCTTAATGTTCAGGTTTTATATTAGTATCATTATTATACTTATACTGTCAATATGATTCTGGACAAATAATTTAACCATTATGTGCTTCATAATATAAATGAAGGTTATAATACCAATTTTTTAAGCTTTATAGTTAAATGAAATAGTAGATATAAACAATTATAGTAGTGCTAGGCACATAGCTTGTATTGAGAAATACTTTCCATTTGTAACCCAGCAAGTTTTACTTCATACCTGCTGTGTCTTAGGAACTGATCTAGGCACTGGACTTACAGCAGACAAAACCAAAAAAATTTTTTTTAAATTCTGTTCTGTTCTGTTCTATTATTGCTATTAATTTTCCTTTTTGCTTTTGTCTCAAACTGTAAATACAATCTCAAAAACATTTAGAGCCTTAGAAAGTAGATTTTTATTTTATAGACAATAAATGTATCTCTATAGGTATTTATACACATACCTATATTTTATATCTTGATTATTTATATGTAATTCTAAATGTGTTATACTTACCAACTTAAATTATAAGAAAACATTTAGCTTTTTTTACATTTACTTGTTAACTTTGTGTGTGCTTACATCAAGTGCATGTGGCAGTCAGTTCTCTTTCTGTCCTATAGAACCTGGGAATTGAACTCAAGTCTTTAGGCTTGATGACAAATATCTTTATCCACTGAGCCATCTCATCAGTACCTCACCAGGAGTTTTTTATCATGTTATTTTATAATTAAAGTTTTGTTCTTTTATAAATAAAGTTTAATTATATTTTTAAAAACCCTAATTTAGAATTTTAACAAAATTTTGTTGCTTGGAAATCAAAACTTGAGAAACAAAAACACATATCTGTTCTTGAGCAGCATAACTGTGGTGGCATGTTAAGAACATCTAAGCCAAAACTGGTTTGACTTAACTCTGCAGAGCATATTCTGTATCGTGTCAAAGTGGCTAATTCCACTGTGCCAGCAGAATTTGCAGTAGTGAAAGTTAATTCAAAGTAGTCAGAGTTAGGGTTGGCCAATACCTCTTTCTTGGAGCAACTAATGATGAGACAGTTGTCTTGAGAAGGAGATTGCCGAGGACAGCATAAACTCGGTCAAGCAGAAAGGTTTGGGAGCATTCATTTGTCTCCTTCCCTGGTTCTTGGTAGAACATTATGAGATGAGAAAACAAACCAACAAAAACCCCAAACACTTCAAATTTTCTACTGGAATTGGCAGAGCCACAAGTTCTGAATTGTAAGTCTAAAATTATAACTTAAGATTTTCTTATACTAAGAATCCCACAGGCTTCTGGGTATTTGGTAAGTTTCATAGTAAGAAAGGTCTCTCTCTTGTTAATAAGCAAGTTGGACACTGATTTAAATAGTTGTAAACTCTTGTTATACTTTGTCCTTCATCTTAAACTTAAGACATTTTTTAAAATTTAATTTTAATTTTTTTTCCTTATTTACTTTTACATCCTGCTCACTACCCCCCTCCTGGCCACCCCCTCCCACAATCCTTCCTCCTCCCCTCTCCCCTTCTCCTCTGTGGGAGTGGGGGCCCCCTGGGTATCCCCCCATCCTGGCACTTCAAGTCTCTGCAAGGTTAGGCCCTTCCTCTCCTACTGAGGCCAGACAAGGCAGCCCAGCTAGTAGGACATATCCCGCATATATGCAACAGCTTTTGGGATAGCCCCTGTTCCAGTTGTTCAGGACCCACATGAAAGTCAAGCTGCACATCTGCTACATATATGTGGGGAGGCCTAGGTCCAGCATGTGTGTGTTCTTTGGTTGGTTCAGACTCTGAGAGCCCAGAGGGTCCAGGTTAGTTGACTCTGTTGGTCTTCCTGTGGGTCCCCTTCCAGACCCACAATCC
This sequence comes from Uromys caudimaculatus, assembly GCA_028551405.1. Taxonomy (NCBI): domain Eukaryota; kingdom Metazoa; phylum Chordata; class Mammalia; order Rodentia; family Muridae; genus Uromys; species Uromys caudimaculatus. Next base: position 104,163,151 of record CM052700.1, read on the forward strand.
TTCCTCCTATTCTTCTGTAAGAATTCCCAAGCTCCATCCACTGTTTGGCTGTGGGTGTCTGCACCTGTCTGAGTCAGCTGCTGGGTGGAGCCTCTCAGAGAACTATATGCTCCTGTCTGTAAGTATAACAGAGTATCATTAATGGTGTTAGGGATTGGTGCTTGCCCATGGGATGAGTCTCAAGTTGGGCCCATTATTCTTTGGCCATTCCCTCAGTCTCTGCTCCCTCCTCTGTGTCTGCATTAATTCTAGGCAGGATAAATTTTGGGTTGAAAGTTTTGTGGGTAGGTTGGTGTCGCTATCAATCCACTGGGGTTCCTGTCTGTCTATAGGAGGTGACCTCTTCAGGTTCCATATCTCCGATGTAGTGAGTCACAGCTAAGAGCACCCCCATTGATTCTTAGGTGCCTCCCTTGTCCCAGGCCATGTTAAAACACTTTTTAAAAAAAAAAAAAATCAAAATTCTTATACTCATGGCAAATAGATGTAAGACTACTTGTATTTTATGTAAAAGAAATTAAGCCCAATACTTTATATATAACTAGTAGAAGAAGTAAGTGTTGAAATGGTAATATTTTAAGAAGTTTATGACTAGAAATGTTTTGAAAATTAGTGAACAGCCATGGACTGCTAGATCAGCAGCATTAGCATGCTTGGCAGCTTTTACTGAGTGAAAATGTCCTGCTCACCCAAGAGTTGTCTGAAGGAGACTGTATTCTGACAAGGTCTTTAAGTAATCTGTTATTCACATCAAAGGTTGTAAGATCCAAATCAAACTTCTTAGAGTTTAAAGAGTTTAGGGGCAGTGTTTGGGGATCTATAGCAGTCCTTGAAACAAAAATAAGGGGAATCTAGATTCTTCTCTTTTGTTTTGCCTTCTATTTTTGATTCCTTATAAGCAATCCTTTTCAGTTTTGTGTCTGTGATGCACCTGTCCTATACTGGACATGGGCTAGGCATTAGACTGTGCAAACGCACAAGGTGCAAGACCTGCTTGCAGGTTGTGTGACCTTCTCATGCAATGCAGATTGGAAATTCTACTTACTATGGTATTTTGCCTCCCGGTATATCCTTAAAGGAAATATAAGCAGTTTCTGTTAAAAATGTAGACACTACAATTCCAGAACTTCTAAGAGTGGTGTGCTATTTTGAATTATTTTAAATAACAAGTCTCTAAATGGCCCTTTTCTCTCCTGTATTGAAAGCAGAAAAGTTGCCAAGAGGCAGAATGTTTATAAAGAGACTTCCTCCTGAATTCAAATGATTTTTTGAATCAAATAAGAAATAAAGAGAAAATTCTTAATATTTATATTTAGTTTAAAAAATTCTTTTAAATTTTACTTAGGGTGAACACTTTGGAACTATGGAAGCTACAGAAGCCTTCTTTGCAATGACTCGATTGTTTCAATCTAATGATGTAAGTCTTTTTTATTCTTTTATGATGAAACATTTATTTTCCCCAGGGAATGTAGAGTGTTCCAAATTAAAGAGGTTTGCTTAAAATGTTTAAAATTACTTTAAAACCATTTATCTTTATAAAACTTATCAATGCTTTTAAAACAATATATGAACATGGAAGAATTAAAGTATATAGTATACAGCTGTTTATGAAGTCATTAGGGAAAAGGTCATACCTACAGGCTCACTTCTGTCAGTTCCTAGTCAAGTTTTTAGTGGGCCTGGATTGCTGGCCAGTGGGGCTGGCAGTTGAGAAGAGCTGGACTTGGAGTGGGGGCTCAGCAAGCCTGCCAGCATCTCTGTAGCTGCCTCTCATTACCCTAGGTCACCTCACTGCTTCGAGTGTAATAGCTGCTGCTTTCCTTCCGTTTTCTCAGTGTGGCACGTTTCTTCTCAGCCCAGGTTTAATACAGAAGCTTACAGGGAGTCAGATTTTGTGATACATATTTATGTCAGCACAGGCTACATTTTGTGTCTAGTTCCCAGGACTCTGGGATTTGAGTCTGCCTGTATGTCTAGATAATGAAGGATTTTAGAAGTAGCTCTTCAGACCCGTATAAGACAGTTATATTAAGGAAGGCCTTAATATATGCTCAGGCAGAGGGAGAGCAATCCCCTCAAAGATTACTTTTATTGACAAAAGATTCTTGGAAGAATTTGGGGTTTCAGGTACCTTCATCAGAATCTGCCTATCTGTCCCCACCTCAGTTTTCAGATTCTCTTCCTTGCCAGTCAAGTTCTCCAGGGGTATGGCTTGAATTTGTTTTTAAATTACACTTCCTGCAGGCTATGCTTTCCCAGTTTTGTGGCCTCGTGGCCATGGCTAAAGCTTTCTGTGATACAGCAGTTAGAGAGCATCTCTGGCTCCTCCCTAGACTTTCAACTGTCCGTTTAAATCTGTAATACTCATCATTTTCTTCTAAGAAAAAAATTGCATGTGTGTGTGTGTGTGATGTGCATGTGCGTGCGTGCCATGGTGCCTGTGTGGCGGTCAGAGGACAGCTGGAGGACTCCGTTCTCTCCCCTCTGTGAAGGTCCTGGTGATTGAACTCAGGCCTTAATATTGATAGCAAGTGCCTACCTGCTGAACCATCTTGTTGGACCCTAAACAAGTTATTTTTAACACCTTAAGTTTTAACAACCTAATTTTTATTAAAATGTACTCTGGTAACAACTGCTTATTTACTCAAAGTTTTGTCCTCTGTAAGTCTTTGCAAGTGATAATTTAAATATTTATGCTGTTTAATATTATTGACTACTTAGATTCCCCTAGTCCGGAAAGAGAAGTGATTTCACATTCCTAGTCTTCAGGACATATTTCCTTTTAATGACTTCCTATACTAACAATTCAGGAATCAATTAGAGAAGCAGAGCCACTATGAGTATTATGGGATTAGGAATTAGACTAGAAAAGTAGGCATTTCAAGTTGTTGGAGTAGGGCCTCCAGGCTTGCTGTTATCAAAGCCAGGCAGGGCTATATGTGGATTTGATTTTGCAGTCAGGCACCTGGTGTTGGACCAGATGGGGTTAGCAAATGGTTATAGGATTAATGGGTTATAAGCACTGACAGAATACACAGGGTTGTCAGAGCTGCATGGTCACTGTCACTGATAGAGGCTGTGACATTACAATGAGTCTCTGTCATCATGAATGATGGTAGGTAATATGGTATAAAGGGCATAACCTTTCAGACCAGAATATTGTAAGGAAGTGCATTGAAAGAGGGTGGTTTCAGTAGCCAAAAAGGAAGTGAGGAATAGCTTCCTTGTCTGAGGCCATAAGAAAGAAAACAGCCACCATTTAGAAAGTTGCAGGGCAATCCTTAGGGAAAATTTCTATTAGACAGAAGAACAGGGACATTTATGGAAGAGTTTGAAGATGCTAACAGATTCTCCTGATGAAGAGCCACAGAACGTGGCGCTGTGTGTGTGTGTGTGTGTGTGTGTAAGTGTGTAAGGATGAAAAACAGAATTGTTCATAATTCTTTTTAATAATGTCTGTAGAATCTGTACTAATATCTATCATTTTGATATGGCTAAATTATATATTGTATTCCTTAGAGTTTTGTCTAGAAGCTTATACCTTATCAATATCTTCATGGAGCAAGTTTTTTGATTCATGCACTGTTTTTCCCTATTAATTTTTGTCTTCCAAGGTAGTCTGGGGAAAACAGAATGAGCTGAGGATATTGCTTAGTTGGTAGAGTGCTTGACTTGCATGCATAAAGCCCTGAGTTTTAATATCCAGACCTTCCTAAACTAGGCAATATGGTATGCATCTGTAATCACTTGGGAGGTAGAGGCAAGAGGATCACAAGTTTAAGGCCACTCTTGGCTACCTGGTGAGTTCAAGTCTAGCCTGTGTCACAAGTGAGACCCATTGAAAAAGTGAAGCAAGAGAGTGAAAAAATAAGAGCAAGAGAAGAGAACCTAAGAAAGACAAACACATAGATTTATGTAACCACTATGTATAAATGGAGAACACAATGTTTACAGAAATTAACTGCAGAACTGGGTAAAATCGGACAAGTAATTGTAAAGGGGCAAAATCATGCAGACTATGTTGCTGAGCTATAGTTTTAGCTCTACTGCAGCAGTGTTAGGAATCAGTTGTGACATCAGTGGAAAAAGGAGGCAGAAAAAGAAGAGTTCTATTGTGTAAATTACTCCTTGTTAGATGTTAAGAACCACATTTCTGTTTTGTTTCCAGCTGTGTAAAGATCTGGGTTCACCCTGCTATCATAAATACTACAGAGCCAGACAAAAGAGCAGCTTTCAGACAGTGTATCCAGCATGCAAGGGCTGTGATCTGAAGAAGGGAAGCAAGCCAGCTGAGCCCTGGGATTGCACCGCTAGCTGCCCAGAGGCAGACTACAGGCATCGGGAAGGTTGGGTGGAGCTGGGAAAGCCAAGAAAGTTTGAATGTTTAGGGAGGGTACCAGAAAGAAAGGAGAAAAGTGAGCATGAAAATCAGTGTACTTGAAGATGGTAATAGAAATGGTCTGAAATGAGCTGAAGAAGAAAGAAAGGCAACAAAATGAAGAGTACTAGTGACATATGAGATAATATTTTCAGAGTTCCTGGCAGTTATTCTAAATTGCTTCATGAACACATCAAAGTCTAATCTAATATTCATCTTTATTTTTTTCCCTGCTTACGGGAAATTTGATACTCTTAGACCCTCTTACCATATATGTGAATATGTAAACAGTGTGTGTGTGTGTGTGAGCTTTTTTCTTTGATTAAAATTTGCCTTTACTACCTTTTCCTTTCTACTTTCATTTCTTGATATATGTTCCCTCTCCTTTTCTCCTCTCTCCTCCCTCCCTCCCTCCCTCCCTCCCTCCCTCCCTCCCTCCCTTCCTTCCTTCCTCCCTTCCTTCCTTGTGTTAAATCATACTGAGAACCATTATTTTCTTCTCTTTTCTTATTTGTCTCAGTGGTGTCAAGCAGGTTCTCTCTATAGCTTACACTCTGAAACTGAGTCTGATGTGTATGAGTTTCTGTACTTAAAAGACACTGAAGATACTTGAAAAGAGGCTGGACAGACTGAAGGAGCCTCAGGTCTGCAAGTAAATCAGAGATGTAGCTGAGGAGATGTGGGCTGGAACCTTTATCATTGTTACCATTTTACTTTGGATCCCGGTATTCATCTGGAAATTTTGATAACTGAAAATGGAAGCTGATTATCCAGTAATGAGTCATTTTAGGAGAAACATTGGTATTCACTAAGTGGAGGGGAGTCTTATGGTTTTGATTGCTGTAAAGAGACACCATGACCACAGCAACTCTTAAAAAGGAGAACATTTAATTGGGGCTGGCTTACAGTTTCAGAGGTTCAGTCCATTTATCAGCATGGCAGGAAACATGGCAGCGTGCAGGTTTGATGCTGGAGAAGGGACTGACAGTTAGTTCTACATATTGATCCACAGGCAGCAGGAAGGCCACACCTCATAATAGTGCTACTCGCTCTGAGCCTATGGGGACCAATTACATTCAGACTACCGCAAGGGGAACATAATTAGCATATTTCTGCATACACATTTGTTAAAAATCTTAAAGATACATTTCTTTATCACTTTAAACAATTATATCTCTGTAGAAGAGTAATTGAATTTTTAAGGGTTTGCTTTTATGATTTTTTCAAGTATCAATGCATCAAGTATTTGTGTTTAAGAAATAGTATTTTGAATATTTTTTTACCCATATAGTTTTAATAGATTTTTTAGAGGCAGCTATCTTAAAGAATATTTCCCTTATTTGATTTTAATGTGGTGTTAGTAGACAACTTGTGGGAGTTGGTTCTCTGTTTTCATCATTTGGGTTCCAAGGATTAAACTCAGGCTGTCAGACTTAGTGGAAAGCGCCTTTAGCAACGAACCATTTGGCTGGCCCGAGAGCATCTCTCTTAATATACCTGCTAGTCTTGCTTAAAGTGATTTAAGAGGTTTCTTACAATAATCTGTTACCATCTGTGTGTACTTTCAGCAAACACTGAGGAGAATGTGCTACCTTACTATCAAGGAAATGGCCACCATCTCTGAGGATGTGATCATTGTCACAAGCAGGTATGTGAGTAGTCAGAGTCAAGGACAACAGACTTTCTAATTATGGAATATTCTTTTTGTTGACTGTCAATAAGAATTTATAAGAATATCCTAAATCATTCTTTTCTAAACCGCTGTTGTCATATGTGATATTGGTTACTCTGTTGATTTGATGTTTCCTTTTGACTGCCAATAAAAATTTGCAAGAATGTTATATCTTAAGCCATTCTTTCTAAAACACAGTTGTCATCATATAAAAACTTGCTGAAAAAGGTTACAAAGTTTAAAGGTTGTGGATTATTTTTTTTAAAGTTTATAAACATAGGGGCTGGAGAGATGGCTGACATGGTTAAGAGTACTTCCTGCTGTTGTGGAGAACGTGGGTTCAGTTCTCAGCACTCATATTGTGGTTCCTAACCATGTGTAACCCCTTCTTTTGGCCTCTATGGACACCAGGCCCACACATGACACACACACACACACACACACACACACACACACACACACACACACACCTGCAAACGTACATTCATATACATAAAATAAAATTCTTCTTTTTATTTCCTGTTTTTTTGAGACAGGGTTTCTTTGTATAATAGCCCTGGATGCCCTGAAACTTGCTTTGCAAATCAGGCTGGCCTTGAACTCACAGAGATGTACCTACTTCTACGTCCCAAGTGCTGGGATTAAAGGCATGCAGCACCACACTAGGCATAAAAACATTTTTTAAGTTCATAAAAATAGATATAAGCAAAACTAAAAAGTAACTTTATTGAAGTAAGGTGTTAATACAACAAATAATATCATTTTACATATAAAGAACTTTTATCCTTAAAAAGTTAATTAGGGATAGTTCACAAAGTAGCCATTCTAAAGATGTAAATATCTTAAATAGTCACTGTCACTAATAACCAAAATAAGTAAATTAAAGATTGAAGATTAAAGTATAGTATATTTACTCTTCATGTCATCAAAAAAGCAAAGAAGTAGCAGTAAATATCTACAAGGGGCTGGTGCTCTGGTATACAGAGGTTAAAAAATTGACTTTTGTTTTCCTAGAAAGCATTTAAACTGCATTTATGGCTAATGAATTTCATCCTCAGTAATATATTCTGAATTACTTATCTGTTGTGTGTCTATCATTGTTAAAATTACTTAATTAGGAGTGTAATAGTCACATAGGAAATATTTCAAGCTCTTGGGATTATTTTTGAAAAATATTCAATGATATGAAAAATTCCTTATTAAATATAATGCTCAGTGGAAGCTGAATTAAACCTGTATTTTCTGTATAGTCTGACTTTAAAAACTATTTTATGTATATGTATATAAGAATATGTTGGTAAATACACTAATCATATTAATAGTAGTTTATCTTTGGCTGCTTAGAATTATGGCTAATATTTTGTTTAAATGTTTGGCAATTTCTAAATATCTTAGAATGAAGTCTGTATAATTTATAGTAAAATGCATCATGTACTTTAATAGTTGTCGTATAAGAGATTGAGTATAACCCATTTAACTGAATAAAGGTTTTGTAAAACAAACTACATTTTGAAGGAAGATGTTTATGTTTAGTTATGTTTAGTACAGTTTCAATTAAAGCTTTCAGTTGGAAATAGCAGAAAATCAGATGTAAACAGTGACTTAAACAAGATGAAAATGTATTACCCCTCGTGTAACTGTAAGTCTGAAGGCACAGCCTAGCTGGTGGTGTTGCCACCATTTTACAATGGCAGGACTAGTATCACTTGGATTCTTTTGGATGTACTCCATCATTGCGAAATAGATGCTTGAAGCAGGAGAACTACTGGGATGGGGCCAAGGGGTGCCAGCACCATCTGTGTCTTTTATCAGGAGTGCAGTAGCATTTCCTGAGGCAATTTTTAGATTTCATTTGGCACATCTATATTATATGACTATCCTTAGGATGCCAGAAAGTAAGTATTTAGCTTTTATAGTCCAAGTACTAGGTACAGGCAAGGGAGAAGGGTTTGAAAATTAGTGTTGAATTAGCCAACTAGTGGTGTCTGCTACAAACGAGAAATAGAAAGCCTGCAGTTACATTTTTTGATTCTCTAAATACTTGAGAAATTAAAGACAAATAATGATGTTTGTTTCAGTGGATAATACTTCACTCTGAGCCTTATTAGATATAATTAGAGTTTATTTCTAGTGCTCTTAAGTGATTAGTAAGCATGGTAGGCTGGATAATTGTCCCCTGATGATGCCCATGTCCAAATTCTCAGGACCTGTGAATATGATATATTCTATGCCAAAGGGCAGTTAAAGCTGATAGGAGTATTCTGGTTTATTCATGTAGTCCTTAAAAAGTTTACACATTCTTAAAAATGCGTAGAGGGCTAGAGAGAGATGACTCAGCAGTAAAGAGTGCTTGTTGCTTTCCCAGATAACCCAGGTTAGGTTTCCAGAACCAACACTGGGTAGCTTACACCCATCTGTAACTCTAGCTCTAAGGGAATCCAACACCCTCTGCTGATATCCTCATTCAAACACACACACACACACACACACACACACACACACACACACACACACACGTGCACACACACACACAAAATAATAAAAACATGGGAGACACAAGAAGAGTGTCAGTCAAGAGATAGGATGCAAGCAAAGTCAGAGATGCTGTTAAAAATTTGAAAATAAAGAGGCCTTGAGTCACAGAGCACAGGTGACCTCTGAAGTTAGGACTAATGAGGAAATGGATTCACCCCATCTTTACTTTCTGTTGCTAAAACAATGCCTGGAGCCAGGTTCTTTAAAAAGTAGGGAGGTTTGTTTAGTTCATTTGTGGCTAGAATTTCAAGCCTGTTATCTGTGTTTGTTCTGTTGCTATGATAAAATACCCTGATAAAAGCAGCTTAAGGGAGAAAGGTTTGTTTTGGCTCACGATTCAGACAGTTATAATCTGTCTTGGTGGGGAGATATGGCTGCAGGCAGGGATGGCATGGTGGCAGGAGCTGGGGGATGTCTGATTACATTTCATCCACAGTCAAGAAGCTGACAGTAAAAAGGAAATGGGCTGGCCTATAAGGCCTCCAGGGCTGCTGATTCCAGTAACCCACTTCCTTTGCAAGGCTTCACCTTCTAATGTTCCATAACTTTCTTAAATAGCACTACCAGTGAGGGACCAAGTGTTCAAACACATGCATGAACCAATGGAGGACATTTACTCAAATTCCAACACTTGAGTAGCTCCATCGCTTTGGCCATTGCCGAGGGCTCCCTGGATTGTAATATAACCCAGCATCATAGTGGGAGGAATGTATTTAAGGTCAGGTGGTGAGACCAGAAATCAGAGGGGTTTAGGGAGCCAGTATTTCTGGTTGTTGCTGTTTTATAACAACTTGATTTCGTAGAAATAGCCATGTCCTCAGAGAACTTTTAGTCATCACTTCTGGGGGCAGTGTCCCCAGTTACTTAAGTACCTTTTACTGGGCCCCACCTGGTACAGGCCCCACCTCCTCCATACTGCTGTGCTGGGCACTAAGCTGCCAGCACCTGGACCTGTCCAGGCCATACTCAGACCTGGGAGCCCCTATAGCTTAAAAATACAGGCCTCAAACATCTTGATTTTAGCCCAGTAAGACCTGTTTTGGACATCAACTCATTAACTGTAAACTAACAGAAACATGAAATGAATGTTACTCTACCCCTCTAACTTTGTGATATTTTGTTACAACAATAATAGAGTAAAAAAAGTAATACAGATTAGGTACATGGATGAGAGTTACTGCTCTAACAGAAAATCCAAAAGTAGTTTTGGAACTTTGGAGATAGGTTAGGAAAACTCTAGATCAGTGGTTCTCAAATTGTGGGTCATGGCCCCTTTGGGGGTCATCTAAGACCATTGAAAAACACAGATAGTTATATTACAATTCATCACAGTAGCAAATTTACAGTTATAAAACAGCAATGAAAATAATTTTATGGCTGGTGATCATCACAACATGAGGAGATGTATAAAAGGGTCACAGTATTGGGAGGGTTGAGAAGCACTGCCCCAGACTGTTGGTAGGAACAGGGGTGTCAGTCACTGTGCCCCAGACTGTTAGTGGGAACAGGGGTGTCAGTCACTGTGCCCCAGACTGTTAGTGGGAACAGGGGTGTCAGTCACTGTGCCCTAGACTGTTAGTGGAAACAGGGGTTTCAGTCACTGTGCCCCAGACTGTTAGTGGGAACAGGGGTTTCAGTCACTGTGCCCCAGACTGTTAGTGGGAACAGGGGTGTCAGTCACTGTGCCCCAGACTGTTAGTGGGAACAGGGGTGTCAGTCACTGTGCCCCAGACTGTTAGTGGAAACAGGGGTTTCAGTCACTGTACAAGGCTCAGAAGTTAGAGGGGCAGAACAGAAGAAAAATTCCCTTAAAGAATATCTAAAATCACCATGAATAGATTGTTATTGGAAACATAGGTATTAAAGATGCTGATAGTGAGGAGTCATTGGAAAATGAAGATGCTGGAAAATATAGGAGGGGGAGTGGTTTCATTATGTGGCAGGAAGCTTAGCAAGTTAGGTTCTGTGATTGTGTGAGAAGTATGGCTTAAAATAAATGAATGTAAGATTTTAACTGATGAGATTTCCAAGCAGTGTTGAAGATGCATTCTGATTTCTTTTAATGTGTTTAGTAAAATTTGAAAGTAGGTAAATTGAGACAAGACCTGATTTAAAACAATCAGCTTTCTTTAGGTAGGATTTTGGGAGGTAAAGACGGGAGAATCAGGAGTTAAGGCATTTTTGGCAACATAGCAAGTTTGAAGCCAGTCTAGGCTACATGATATCCTGTCTCAAAAACAACCATCACAGACCTGAAGAAATAACAACAACAAAACACCAAAAAGTTAGGACTTGATAATTCTTTGTCTGTCTAAAGGGCATAGGGTGCTAACACTAAGAGAGTCACTATCGTGAAAGTGTGCTACCAAGAGACAGTGAAAGGAGTCAGTGCTGAAAAATTAGATCAAAAGATCAGAGTCTTCATTTGGAACACTAAAGAGGTCAACCATGAAACTCATGATTCCCTTAGCACTTAAGCAGAAGCTGAAAATAGAGATGAGATTATCAAGGCCAGATCTGTGGTTGAGCCTCTGTCTAAAAGCAGTGGTCTTTGTACTTATATGGTGGATCCACAAGATACTTGAGTATATTATGCCATCAGAAACACTATGACTTTGACTTGAAGGTACACAGAGAGGACATAGTGAAAGAAGCTTTCAACACTTCTGAATTTAGCATGTAGGAAATAGGCTAATAGACCTGTTTAGTTTTGAGTACATGTTAGCTGTACTTCATGATAAAGTGGAAGTGGCTGGCTGCATGGGCAGATCTGAAGAATGCCACTGAGAACTATTTAGATTTCTGCGTAAGCACTTTTCCCAGCTAGATTTTAAAGTTGTATAGGGCCTAATTTAGTGTCTTTTCTTGTTACTGTGATAATATACCCTGAAAAGGCAACTTAAGGGACAGACAATTTGGCTTACAATAACATTATTGCTAGAATATCAAAGCAACAGGAATTTGAATGAGCTGGTCACTTATTTTTAAGGTTCAAAGTTGCAGTTTACAGTACATTAGGACAAGAAAGTCACAGCAGCAGGAGTCTGAGGGAGCTGGTGACATTACATCCACAGTTAGAGAAGAAAACAACAATGAACAAATTCACGCTTAGTATTCAGCTTGCTTTTTTTTTTTTTTTTTTTTTTTTTAACTTCCATACAGTCCAGGATCACCTGTCTAGGGAATGGTGACACCCACAGTGGGAAGGTCCAAAATAATTCCCACAAATGTACCCAGAGGTTCCTCTTCCAGGTAGTTCTAGGTTTTGACATGTCGATAATTAGTACTAGCCATCACAGAGCCAGTGATTTTGTTTTTTAAATTTTCTCTATTTTTAAATGGGCACACTTTGTTTTTGTCACAGGTCCAGGGATGGGGAGGATTGCTGCATCAGGAATGACAAGAGTCTCATCCAAATCAAATTTGATGATTTGATAATAAGATTGAGACTTTTGAATTAGTGAAATTTAGATGAGATTTTAGACTGACTTGATACTGTAATATGTTGATACTGTATACTTGATCCTACAGTCTGGAGACATCTTGGGATGGGGTGAATGTATTTTTCAGATGAAATAGATGCAGCTTTCATGGCACAGTGATTTTGTGGCATGATCTCATAGCATAATGAGAACTATGTTGGACTTTAATTCTACAGAACTGTAAGAAAATAGATATGTGCTTTTATACCTCTAAATGTGGTAATTTGTTACAGTAAGACTAGAAAACAAATAGTGCAGATAGACATTCTGTACACATAGACAGTGTGTTAAAGGGCAGGAAAACCTGAAGGCTGATACTTAATAAATATGAATTAATAAGTATATGGAACTGTTATTATCAGGGAAATGCAAACTAAAATCTTAATAAGCTACTATGTGATAGGATAGTTAAAAAACATGGCAGTACAAAAAAACAAAAACAAAACAATAACAACAAAACTTTTCTCTAGTGTAGAGTATGCAGGACAGTTGAAATGTTCACATACTGTGGTACAACTGTAACTGCTTTAGAAAACAGTTTCTTGTAAAGTTAAATTTGTAATAACCCTGTGGCCAGTAATATTTGTAGATATTTACCCACAGAAAATGAAAATATATGCCTACGTACAAATTTGTGTAAGAATTTTCTAGCAACTTTATTTGTGATAGGCCTAGACCACAGATAGTCCAGGTGCATGGGTATAGAGGAGTGGATAAGCGGGGTGATAGACTCATGCAGAGGTGTGCTGCACAGCTATCAAAAGGAACAAACTGGTGATTCAGATAGCAGCACACATAAACCTCTAAACTACATGTTGGAACAACAACAACAAAATACCCAAAACCAAACCAAAACAAAAAACCCCACAAAGAATGGTTTTACTTTTCTAAATCTCAAGGACAGTCTAAACTCATTTGTGTTGGTAGAGGCTACAAGTCTGGTGGCTTGGATGCAATTGGCATAAAAGGAGCATGAGGAGCTTTCTATGGGCATACAAATATTCAGTAGTTTATTTTGGGTGGTTACATGCTTATCACACTTGCCAAAACTCATCTAAGTGAACACTCAGATTGTTTTGGTTTATGTTGCAAGTCAGCTAAAGAATAACTTAAAAAGATTTTGTTAATGACTTAAAGTAGGTTATATAGATTACGTCTGGTGATACTGTTGTATGTGAAAGCCCATGTCTGAAGAGTGTGTAGGATTTGGGAATTGAGTTCTAGAGAATATCCTTCATTTGAACCTTGGGAGTAGTATATGTGTGGCAGGGGTGATGGTAGTTCTCCATTGCTGATCTGAGCAGATTTAGAAGCACATAGGAAACTAGTGACACACAACTTGGATGTGTCTAGGAAGTTGTTTCCAGAGATGCTTAAATAGGAGGAAATATCCACCCAGAATGTGGGTGGTACCATTCTATAGGCTGAAGGCCCAGACTGAATGAAAAGGTGAGAAAGTCAGCACAATGTTGTCATTTTCCTTCTTTTTGCTTCCTGACCCATCATGACTTCAGCTTTTCTGCTATATCCTGTCCACCACTGTGGGCAGAATCCTCTGAAACCATGAGCTAAAATAAATCCTGTTGGTTTCGATGAAACATTTAGTTACAGCAATGAGGAAAGAGAAGTAAGAAAGGGTGGGTATCAGTTTGTGGTAAGTTAACATCTCTAGTTTCCATAAATAAGTAGTTCATAAATTGTGATTTGTTAGCCGGGCAGTGGTGGCACACGCCTTTAATCCCAGCACTTGGGAGGCAGAGGCAGGCAGATTTGTGAGTTCGAGGCCAGCCTAGTCTACAGAGTGAGTTCCAGGACAGCCAGGGCTACACAGAGAAACCCTGTCTCGAAAAACCAAAAAAAATAAATAAAATTGTGATTTGTTGTAGAGTTTGTAGTCATGTAAAATTTTGAATTGTTAGAGTTAACATACAGATTTTGGTTGGGAGATAAAAATAGGTTTAGGAAAGCTGAGTCTTTCCATGTACTTGATGAAGAACATTCAAACCTGAGCCAGTTTGTCTGGGTGAATGTCTCAGATGTCCTAGTGACTAGTTTGAGAAGTGGCTATCATGGACATGGTCAGTCTTTTCTGTGGTAAAACTCCTCTTTCATAGACCTTCACTAACATTTTCATTTCAAATTCAGAAAATGAATTTCCAGCTGGTATTTGAAGTTCTGCCATCCTTGGGTCTGAGAAACGTTATAATCCTAAATTGCCTCCCATCTCTACTCCAGTTTGTACTTCAGAAGTGCTTACTCATCTGCCTGTGGTCAGGGGAACACTCTAATCCTGGGAGTTCAGTCCTGTGGGCCAGACTCCTAATGCTATTTGATTCTGTGTTACCTTTTACATGTTTCTTTTCAGTGCCTAGAATTGTCTGTTTCCTTTTCTGCATAGTTCAGACACTTAGTATTTTGTGTATTGATTTCCCTACTCTCTTTGACAATTTAGCAATTTCAGTTGTTCTTAAAGAACTGTTTTGTATGTTCTAGTTATTTAATGTGTTGTTCAGCACACACTTGTTTAAATATTTTTCTGACCTCTACACCATTAGAATCTTGAGAACAAGAGTCATATCTTACATTGCTCGTACTGTTAAAACTGGAACAATATCTTCCATTTATAGAAATTCAGTATAGGCATGTCGCAGAAGGTAAACAACATAATCTGCTTCTCTCCTTTAAGTAAGGACATTGAAATTCTTAGGATAATTTATCTTCCTCTCTGTTTTGTTTTGGGAAAGTCATATGGTGGGAAGTGTGAAAGGGGTGCTTTAATGGGTGTTGAGAAACCTTTCTGTGTCTGCTTCTCTTTGTTTTTTCCTACCTTGTTTGTAAGCCTGATTGTTTAGATTAACATTTATTCCCCTTTCAGATAAAATTGTGGAGGCTCTTGAAGAGAGGTGTTAAAATGATACCACATCATAAACACCCTTTCCAAAGCCTAATGAACAACAGTGAATAGAAATGAAGGCCAGAGACTTTTGATTCTAGCCAAGATAAAGTAAGGGCACTGTAGTCTATCTTTCATAGCAGCACAACAAAAAGCTTCAGTAAGAATACAAAAGAAACTACTGAGGCCCCCAAAAAAGTAGATAATAGCAAGTAAATTGGGGAGAGAAAGCATTTCTTAATAAATGACTAATAAGACAACAGCAGCTTCATGCATTCTGTCCCTTGTACTCTGGGAAGGCTACATCAGGTCTCTGTGTCAAATGGCGTCCAGAGGGACGTCTACCTCTGTGGTTTGAGCAAAGATTGAAGAAGAAGGGCCGATGGAGGACCTGTCGGCTGCAGAGCACAGGGAAGAATTCGTGTTGATGTTTTTCTCTTCTAGTTTTTTCACGAGGACAGGTCCAGTGATAGAACAATTGTACTATGGTCTGTAGTTGGTATTATAGACACCTAAAACCCTGAGAAAAAAGATGTCACTGGAAAGGGTGCTCCTGGTGGGTTGACAAGTAGGGAGGATCCACTTACTATTATTATTAGCAGCTTCCTGTTTAGTCTTCCATGGCCTCCATAGCTCATATATTTGAGTGCTTAGTCACCAGAGAGTGACACTATTGGAAAGGATTAGTAGGATTGGGAGGTGTGGCAGTGTTGAAGATTGTCGGTGGGGATGGGCTTTGAGGTTTCAAAAGCCCGTGCCAAGCCCAGAGTCTCTCTCTCAGCTTATGGAACAAGTTGTAGCTCTTGGCAACTGCTCCAGTGCATGCCTATGTGCCACCGTGGTTCCTGCCATATTGATAATGGACTAAACCTCTGAAACTGTAAGCGAGCCTTCAATTAAATGCTTTCTTTGATAATAGTTGTGTTGGTCATGGTGTCACAGCAGTAGAACAATGACTAAGACAATAGCCAAAAACATACTGAGCAAACCGAACAATACTGGCAGTATCTGTAGTACTTGATTTCAAAATATATTACAGAGTCACAGTAGTAAAGAACAGCATGGTACCAGCACACATATAGACACACATATAAACCCATAATCTGTATCTAAGTGACTCTTGAAAAAGATGTTGAAGGCTTGCTTTGGGAAAAAGCCTTTTTGACAGCTGAAAGCCTTTTTGACAACTAGTGCCTTATTTTGTATAAAAACAAACAAACAAACAAACAAAAAAAACTAAAAATAATCAAAGACTTTAGTATGAGATCCTAAACTTTGAAACTACTAAAAGAAAACATTGGTCTGGGTGATGATTTTCCAAATAGCACTCTAGAAGCCTAGAAAACAGAAGCAAGAATTGAGAAGCAGGATTATGTCACATTCAATAAGCTTCACAGCAAGGAAACAATAGAATGAAGAGACAGTCTAGAGTGGGAGAAAAGCTTTGCAGGTAGCTATCTGTCAGCAATTAATGTCTAAAATATATAAAGAACAGAAAACATAATATATATAAAAAAAAAAAAAAAAAACAAATCCAACCAAAGAAGGGCAAATGGTAAGTGTACTGGCTGGTTTTGTGTGTCAACTTGACACAAACTGGAGTTACCACAGAGAAAGGAGCTTCAGGTGAGAAAAATGCCTCCATGAGATCCAGCTGTAAGGCATTTTCTCAATTGGTGATCAAGGGGGGAGGGCCCCTTGTGGGTGGTACCATCCCTGAGCTGATAGTCTTGGGTTCTATAAGAAAGCAAGCTGAGCAAGCCAGGAGAAGCAAACTAGTAAGGAACATCCCTCCATGGCCTCTGCATCAGCTCCTGCTTCCTGACCTGCTTGAGTTCCAGTTCTGACTTCCTTTAGTGACGAACAGCAGTGTGGAAGTGTAAGCTGAATAAACCCTTTCCTCCCCAACTTGATTCTTGGTCATGATGTTTGTGCAGAAATAGAAACCCTGACTAAGACAATAAGAAAAGACATTTGTCAAAAGAAGTGCAAATGGCCAATAAATATGTGAAGAACTGCTCAGTATCTTTAGGCATCAGGGTAGTAAAAGTCAGAAGTGCATCAAGAGCCAGTCAGAATGGCCATTATCAAAAAATTAAACGAGAATAAAGGCTGGTAAGGATGCAGACGAAGGAATCTTCGCGTAGTACTGATAGGGTGCAGTTTAGCACAGTCACCGGGGAGAGTAGAAGAGGGGGTCCTCAGAAAGCTGAAAATGGCTTATGCATGGCCCTGCTATACCACAGCTTCTTATGTCTATGCAATTAAAATTTATGACTTTGGACATTAGAATAGGAGTAATAACAAAGCTTTACTGACAATATAAAGAAATATACAGCAATTTCAATATACATATTATTTTACCATTTGTTAAAAATGAGCAAATCTTTATGCTATTGATACTCTTTTATGTAAGGAATTAAATTTTAGCTGAATATTTGCTACCATAGGATGTGGAACGATCTTCAATGATTTTTAGAGTTAATATTTTTACTTTAGAGTTGTCAGTTCTGAGAATTCTGCTTTGCACAAATGTGTAGTACAGAATGTGTGTTTGGAGCCATTTCGGACATTCTAATTTCAATCTGAGATTCTGTTAACAGTTTCTGTGAAAATCTAGTCAACATTTCAGAGTGGAATCAGACATTCTAATTTAAAACAACTCAAAGATACAATAATTTAATACTAAGATGTTACAGAATTATGATGGGAAAACATAAAAATTTGAGCTTTTGCATAAATTATGTTTTTATAAAAGCAGAAATTTTATTTCTACAGGAAAAGCACTGCAGTTCATAATCCACAACACTCTCAGATCTGAGCCAGTGTGTTTGAGGCAGCTTTATTGACACTGATGATCTGTCATGCAAAGGCACGTATTTTATGCTCAGAACCAAGATTTCAGTAAAGTCACATCATGCACCATGGACAAGCACTGCCCAAACACATTAACTTTGTTCTGATCTCCACATATGCTCTGTGACATACATGAATCTTCACTTATGTATACCCCCCAATATGCACATATGCACTACACACATGCAAATACACATTTCTTTAAAGTGCTATAAAGGCAATTTCAGATACACAGAAGCTGAAGTAATTTGCTTCTAGTATATTAACATATAAATACAAAAGTTTTTTTTTTTTTTTTTTTTTTTTTTAGTCAGAATCAAGTAATAAAAATGTGGATCTACATAAAGGAATAGGATATTGGAAGTGTGAAATATAAAACAAGCCAAGGACCTGACATAGGTCTGTCTGCTTTGATGACACATAGTATACTGTATAGCATTGCCACCTACTTTATGGCAAAGCAGTGTGAAAATAGACATGAATATGAGATGTAATGGTTGTCATAATTTATTTTGCTGAGGGGCAGGCAGCCCAGGGGAGTGATGGGATGCCTACTGAGGGGTGTTAAATCAGAGGCAGCTCCAGTTAGGTTCCTCTGGGGCAGCAGTTCCCAGTCTGTGGGTCATAACCCCGTTCTTTGGGATGACATATCAGATATTCTGCATGTCAGATATTTACATTGTGATTCATAACATAATAGCAAAATTATCTTTATGAAGTAGCAGTGAGATAATGTTATGGTTGGGGTCACCACACTGTGAAGAGTTAAAGGGTCACAGCATTAGGAAGGTTGAGAACCGCTGTTCTAGGAAGCAGTATGTGACAGCATGGGTATGGCGCTGGTTTAGTTCAGTGCAGTACTAGAAAGAAAGGAAGATTTTAGGAGATCTTAATTAGCTTACCTAAGAGGCTAATGCTGTTTTCAAAGAAGCTTCGTCGCACTGCCTCTTTCTCTTCAGGCCTTTAGCCATTGAAACCTCCTAGATAGTGCCATCTTTAAAGACCAGGCCCTCACCGCATCTTAAATCTATTAGTACCTGGTCTTGGACTTCCCACCTTCCAGACTGTAAGCAAATGAGTTTCTCTTCATTACAGATGAACTAATCTAAGTATCTTCATATCACCAGAAATAGACTGAGGCGGCTCTCTCTCCCCATTAGTGATGTAGGTGAGAGATCCTTGTTAGTTGAGGGATAAAAAGGCAGAAACGTTTAACTAATTGGCTTCTGGTTCCTGTTGACTGTTGACTGTCCTCAGCACAGAAATACCCCCACCCTTCTCTTTTATATACCCCTGAATGAGAAGTTGACGACCAGGGGCACCCCACACTCCCACATCTGTGAAGGCCTGGGACAGGAAGTAAAGTATATAGTATATCAGGAGTAATGGCGACTGCTGAGCCACTTCGAAGTCACTGTATTAGTGAAGGTAAATAAGCTAGTCCACTTATAGAGATCAATGAGCTGATCTTGATTCTCTGTAGTGGCAGCAAACACCACTGTGTTTCAGATTTGTGTTTTCACTTGAGTACATTTTGGTGCTTTTATGCCTATGGCAGTGGTGTTTGGGAATAGTTCAACCAGGGTTTATCCAACAAAGGACTCATATCCTGTGGAATATAGGTTTGGGTCACCTCCTGGAGAGATAACAGGACTGGATGAGATAACAATACTGGATGAAGCATGTACAAAAGATCAGGAGAGGGATAGAATAAATAGCATAGGAAAGAAATGATGGACATCAGTTACAGTCTTAGAATAAGTTGTAGACACAAGGATTTCATACTGTGTTTTGCTCACTTTTCTGTGTTCAGGCTTTGGTTGAAATAGTAGGTAGTTACCATCTTGAATCTTCAATAGTTCAATAGTAGATTAGAATTAATAGAGATATTTAGCTTCTTTTGAGCTGCGTGGCATAGTTTGATGCTTCTTTGATTTTAGCTGTGGTATAGTGAGCAGTTGTGCAGGATTCAGCTCACTTAATTTATATTGCCTTATTTCTGGCCTATGTATTTTGTTTCCCATCCAGTGGGATTACATACAACTCATATCTGTATGCCCCAGAAATGTGGGAAAATTGCTTAAGGCTAATGTTTAGCCAGAGGCTTTGGGATGTATTTCAAAAGGCTTCTTAGAAGATTGATTTGTTAGTCAGTTTTTAACATCTGTGTTGCCATTCCTGATTTAAAAAATGAAGGGAAGATGTACTTTAGTTCACTGTTTCAGAGGCTTCAGAAGCATCATTCTGGGGAGATGGTAGTGCAGGTGGGCCGTTTGGGGAAAGAGACAAAAAGCAGCAGAGAAAAAAGTTTGGGACAAAATATGCCCTTCAAAGCATACACCCAGTGGACAACCTCTTCCAACCAGGCTTTCCCTCCTAAGGTTTCCAACACCTCTCAGTGATGGCGTCATACTGCAAATCCACCAGGGGACCATGAAAGTCCATTAGCTGGCCACCAAGTCTTTAACACATGAGCCCTTTGGGATAGCACTTCATATCCCAACCATACAATTGCTCATTAAATAACTCGTTGTAAACTGAAGAGCGTCTCTTTACACTGATTGTGCCTACTAACCTGCTGTCTTTCCTGTGCTTGACAGTTCTTCCAGCACATTCCCATATAAGCCTTTGGAGCAAACCTTCTCTACACACAGGGACGCTAAGACAGTTATAAAGCATGAGTTAGGGAACTGTGGGCCATGGCCAAAACCATTGCTTAATCTTTTAAAATAAAATTTTATTTTAATATAGCTATACTCATTTTTAATGTATTGTGTACAATTGCTTTTAGGCTATGAAAGATTTGAGTAGTGTTGAGATACATAGACTACAAAATTCTAAAACATTTACTAATTGACCCTTTGTATAGCAACAACAGAAAAGCCAAGCCTGTTTCCTAATGATGCTGTAGCGAATTACTACAGACCTGCTAACTTAGAACAGCAAGCTTGGTGGCCTAAAAACAGCACAAATTACTCTTTTTACAAATCAGGGTGGGAAGAGTTTGCTATACAAATATGTGGACCTGAGTTGGAATCCCCAGAACCTATGTGGTAGATTAGCATTTGTAACCTCAGTGCCTCCCTATATATAGTGAGATGGGAAGCAAAGACAAGAGAGTTCCTGCAAGCCCCATGGGCTACCTAGTCTGGCAAAGGGAACAGTAAAACAACAAGGTACTTCAAACAAGGTGAAAGGCAAAGACCAATATCTCAGGTTGTCCTCTGACGTCCACATGCTGTGGTATGCATGTGACCACACTTACATGCATGCACACATATCATATACACATATACTATACAAGCACATATCATATACTAACACGCACAAAACATCTCTGAAAAGCAATTCCACTGGGCTGGGGTCAGAGGTGTGGCTAGGGTGAGCTCTTCTTGACCACTCTGGAAGTTTGCTTGCCTTTTCCAGCTTCTGGAGGCTGCCTGCATCTTCTCGCCTCCTACTTCATTGTCACATCTCCTACACCCTGCATCAACCTCCTGCATCACTGATAAGTACACTTGTAATTGTATTACAGCCCATCCCACTAGTCTGGCAGCATCCCGGCTTAAAGTCTTTAATAAAATCACATCTGCAAAGGACTTTGCCACATAAAATAAGTTTATAGGTTCTAGAGAATAGCACCTTAATTTATTTGGAACCTTGCATTTAGCTGGTCAGTCTTCCCTCTAGTCCTCCCAAGTTTACATCTGCCCTACATGTAAAATACGTTCTCCCTCTTACAGTATCTTCCAAAGACTAAAACCCATGGTGTCAACTCTAACTCAGAGATCCTAGATGTCATCGTTTAAATAGTCAAAACAGAGACTGGAGAGATGGCTCAGTGGTTAAGAGCACTGACTGATCTTCCAGTGGTCCTAAGTTCAATTCCCAGCAACCACATTGTGGCTCACAACCATCTGTAATGAGTTCAGATATTCTCTTCTGGTGTGTCTGAAGACAGCTACAGTGTACTAATATACATAAAATAAATAAATAAATCTTTTAAAAAAAATAAATAAATTGTCAAAATGTAGTATGGACAAGTTTCTGGGCATAATTTTTCCTGGTGAAGACTAGTATGCTTCCTGCTTTCATAAGTCCACAGATATGTGCTCCCCAGATATAGTGGTGGAGTGGGCAGAGAATCAGGCAACACTCATTTTCTGTTATAAAGGAGAAACGTATTTTTTTTTTTAAAAAGAAATTATAGTGCTAAACAACCATGTAAACTTTGTTTAAGTTTAAGCCCCCCACCGCCTGTGTGTGTTCTGCTTTGATGTTTTTGTGTTAGTGTAGTAGAACTGAGTAGCTGTGAGGAGGTCTCAACGACCTGCATTTCTTAGACTGTCCTTGTTAGAATATACTAGTTGACAGCATGACTCTTTATCTTTTGCTCACTATCATATCCAGTCTCTAGAATAGTACTTGCTACTTAATAAACACTTGTCGTAATGTAGAACAAAAAGTAAAGATTAAAATAATTTAATAGAAGTGAAGGGGCAAACCTTTAATATGGCTGAGGTAACCCCAGTTTATAGATAAACAAAACTTTCAGCAATAAAATATAGGAACATTTTCTTGGTTTATGAAGAAAGAAATTTACAACTTGAAATAGCATAGTTCATTCAAACAAAAATTGTGGCAGAATAACCAATGATAAAATGCGTCTTGGATAGATTATATTGTTGAAAAAAAAAAACCCAACAACAACAAAGAGTGCTTAGTCCCTTAAACATAGGTGTGGTGGTGTGTGCCCACAAACGCAACCCTAGCACTTGGTAAACTGAAAGAGAAGGACTATTAATTCCAAGTCAGCTTGAGCAATATAGCAAGTTCCAGGACAGTCTATACCACATAGTAAATGTGGTGGTCGGCAGTGGGGACAGTCTCAGATGACAGAAACAGATAGAGACTTCAGAGACTGAACACTTGACCAAGTCTACTTTTAGCCATTCATGACAGTTTGAAGTGTCAGAAAAGAACGGGGGCAGTGTCTACAAAGCTATAAGAAAAAGAATGAGGAGATCCAAGAACAGTTTACAAATTGTTAAGTAAGTTGTTTTTCAAATGCAGGGACAATACTCAGACTTTAAAACTTGAAAGCTCTTAGGGATCATAGCATCAATGAGCTTTTCTTACAATTAAGAGTTCAAATTATAGTAATCTTAAAGTTAAGAGTGAATTCTATAATATGTTGTAGAAAATGAGTTAGCAGTGAACATTGAGTTTATAAAAGTAAGTATAAACCACTCTAGGAATTATTGTTAGAAATTGAATATAAATATTATATATAGTTATAAATATTTTTCATGATTATGCAAAAATATACAAAAATGAGGAGAGATGGGCAAGTAGACAAAAGAGATATTATATGCACATTAATTTTCTTAAGTTTCATAAGTTAATTTTTTAAATCTAAGATAATATGGCAACCACAAAAAAACCCTAAAATTAAAATAGAAATCTTCCACATTTCAGAAAGCACAACACTTAGCAGAGCCTGTTCACTGTAGCTCTGTTTGGTAAGGTAGGGAGTAGCTATAGATGAGCCTACTAAAATTATAGTAACAGTAACTGAGGTAAAGCTTAGGACGCAGTTCTTTAGTCCCTCCTTGTAGTGTAAGTGCGCGGTAACCATGCAGCACCTACAGGTACTACAGTCAGTGATATAAAGCATTCCCATCGCTGCAAAGGAACAAAGAAAGTATTCAAAATAAAGTTGCTACACAGAATGATTGGAAATAATTAACTCTAAATGTAGACTGTTAAAAGAGGTCCAGATTAGAGACAGCATACAGTCAGGAGTTGTGGTGTACATTGCTAATCTTAGCACTTAGGAAGTGTAGGCAAGAGGATTGCAGATTCAAGGTTATCCTGGGCTATATAGAAGAACCTGTCTCAAAACACTCCAACAGCAGGAGAAGTAACAGACAAAAAATAGAACCCCAACAAACTATCCTAGATATTGTGATGTAGGAAAAATACAAAGCAAAATCTAAATGTAGAAGAATGCACAAAAACAGACAAGCCAGCTCTGAAAGAAGCTTAGGCCATGCTGTTAATACTAGGAAACTGTGCAAAAAAGTTTTGAATGAGACAAAAGAAGTACTTTTTGATCATGAAAAGTGAGGACAGAATTTAAGTGAATTATTTAATTAGTTAATAGGTGATCAAAAGCCCAAAACACAATAAATGCAAATAGAAGCAAATATTATCAGTCTCATTATACAAAGAAGATTTAAACATACAGATTTCGGATAGTATATTTTATTATGATTAATAATTATAAAAATTACACCTTTATAATAGAAAAGTCACCTTTACCTGTGTTTATGGAATTATTTTTAAAATATTCTGCATGCATTTAGGCCCAGAAAACATTTAATTTCAGAAAATGGAAATATAGTGGAAATTATATTTTCTCATTACGGTGTAATAAGACTGTAAATTTATTTAGAAAACAAAAAAAGCGAATAATTAAAGCTGTGCTCAAAAAATTTCATAATCATTAACCTATAAGTTATATAGTAGTTGAAGGTTTTCTGTAGTTGACAATAGGATCTAGCTTGTAGATGTTCTTGAAAGTCCAGAGAATCAAGCATATGTCCTACAGTATCAGAGAGAAGACATTCAGAAAACTATTCACACCCCAGAACTTCTCCAGCAGCTGCTGCTCTGGTCGACTGATGAGTCCTGGGTACACTCAAGGAACCATGAACTGCTTGCTCTGTGGCAGCCATACCAGGCACAGCAGCAGCTATTGACTGCAGACCTTATGGACCTGTGCACTGCCTGTTCATAACTTCAAGTCTGCCTGGTTCTGTCTGCTCTGCCTGTAGTTTAGGAACCTTGAGTCAGTTCTCTAGTCAAGTGGGCAGCAGTGGTAGGGCTCTGGCTACAGTGGTATTCAGTGTTCTACCCGCAGTGTCCACTTCAGTGAGAAAAATAAGGAAGCCCCATGAGCTAGGTGTTTTCTACTTATAAAATTAGGGAAAAAACCTGCAAATAAACAGAAGAAAAGAATAATGATAAAGAAAGCAGAAACTATAAGACTATAATGCCGAAAGCTTAACACAAGCCAAAGAACCATTTTTTAAAAGACTGAAATAAACTCAATTTAGAAAAAGAAATATTGCACAAAATTAGAACAGAAGAAAAATAAAGAGAAATATTTAAGAAGTAAAAAATTATGGGAATATTTTATAAACTTTAAAGCAAATAAATTTGGGACATGTTTGAAAGTGATATTCTGCCAGAGTGGGGGATACCCGGGGGCCCACCTGTTCAGAGGAGAAGGGGAAGGATTATGGGAGGGGGTTATGGAGAGGGGGCAATGAATGGGATGTAAAGTGAATAAATAATAAATAAATAAATAAGAAAGTGACTTTCTATGAAAATATAAATTAACAAAATTGTCTCTAGAAGAAACAGAAACTTTAAATGGACTCTAACTGTAGACATCAATTCTACTTAAAAGGGTGTTTGTTTGTTTATTTGTATGAAACAAGGTCGCACTGTGTAGTCCTGGTTGGCTGGTCTGGAACCCATTTTGTAGATCAGGCTAGCCTTGAACTCAGATCTGCCAAGTACTAGGATTAAAGACATTTGCCACCACCTCCACTTTTACTTAAAACTTTTATAAAAACTATATTGTAGCCACAGACATAGTATACATTTCCAGACCCAGCATTTGCAAGGCTGAGAAACAAAAACTGTGAATTTAAAACTAGCCTGGACTATACAATAAGATTATAATAAATTATAATATTTCGTACCTGCAGAATAGTATTTCATATTTCTAAAGAAAACATCTTAAATTTTTAAATAATATTCACCACAATAAGGAAGTTTCATATCAATTTTTAAATTATTTATGTGTATGGGCATACACATGTGATAGCACACTTACGGAGGTCAGAGGTCTTGCAGAAAACCTTCCTTACTAGAAAACTCCAGTTACCTCCAGTTAAATGGGATTGAAAGCTTGGTAGGTGAGGAGAGACAAATATTACATTCATTACCATCTTTCTAATATTTAGAATCTGTTTTGTTAGATTAATTACTTTTACATTTAAAAAAAAAATAAACAGTAAACTCTGAGTTTTTCATACTTTTTGCTCTAGTTGTCCTAACAGAATAAGTCAGTTGTGGCCATTTTAGACTGTATGAGAGGAGTTGAGAAAGGCGGAGGGAGCAGGGAGTGTGATCGCCAGTTTGGGAGTAGCGTGAATTTCTAGAGGACATGAGGAGGGAGGGTAAAAGGCCAGTTAACCTTTTAAAAGTATGAGGTGGATTGTCTAGCTCAGTTCGTATGCATCTGCCTATTTCTAAAGCCTGGCAGAAAGAAGTCAGTGATGGTTGTCAGTTTTGGAACCTGTGATTAAGAGGGAGAGAAGAGGAAATGAATGAACTTATTTGTTAATTTCATATAAAAAGTTTTTCTAGCCTGATAGCTTTTTAGGATTTGGGGATATTTCAGCTTAGGGCTTTCTATAATATTGCCATCATCATCATCATCATCATCATCATCATCATCATCATCATCATCATCATCATCACCATTATTGTTTATTAAATGTATTTAAAACTATGTATATTTTCATTTGTTTATGTGGTTCAGTTTTCTATTTTTGGTGTTTTTTGTTTTTTGTTTGTTTTTTTGTTTGTTTGTTTGTTTTTTCGAGACAGGGTTTCTCTGTGTAGCCCTGGCTGTCCTGGAACTCACTCTGTAGACCAGGCTGGCCTCGAAATCAGAAATCCACCTGCCTCTGCCTCCCGAGTGCTGGGATTAAAGGCGTGCGCCACCACTGCCCGGCTTCAGTTTTCTTTTTCACTCTATTGGAATGTGCCTTCCACGAAGCAAAAAACTTGGTTATGTTCACCACTCTATTTATTCGGGCTTAACACTTAGAGAATTTACTACAAGTAGTTTGTGAACTAGTAGTGGTGGTAAGGTCATTATGAAGACAATTGGGAATTGGTTAGAAGTGGACTCTAGGGAGAGAACATTTTGATTGAAATCATGCTAACCGATTTGCCTTTCTTAAGTCTGACCAAGGACATGACAGGAAAGGAAGATGTGTACCGAGGCCCAGCCATCAGGGCTCTCTGCAGAATCACAGATGTAAGTTCTCTTCGATTCAGTGCATTGCTAAAGGAAACACTAACTGTGGATTTATGCTTACATGTGTCTCTGTGTGTCCCAATCTTCTCAATGTTTATAATGTTTTTTGAGACAGGATCTTTAACTCGCTATATGGCTCAGACCAGCCTTGAATTCACAGTCCTGCCTCAGCCTCCTGAGAGCAAGAATTAAAGGCATGCATCACCATACCTGCTTACATTTTATAGTTTGATCCAGATCAAACTGAAAATTTTATAAATCTAGATCCTAGAAGAAATAATATAAACAGCTTAATTTATTTTTGCTACCTTGTTATTTTGTTGTGGTTTTCTTTTTGGTGTTAAATTTTTAGTATAAGACTTAGCAAATTCTTTTTATACTGAATATTGGTCCCAGTATGTTTACACACTTTTATCTGCCACCACCCTTCCAGGACAAAAAGCTTTTTCCATGCTAAAGTTTACAAGAACCTTACTTCCAGACGATTCTACGCTGAGGAATTGCTGTAGTAGGATATTACACATTTAATTTTCTATGTATCTTAAAATAATCAGAAATCATATTTGCTGTGTAGGATTGTTAAGATGTATAGCATGTGCTTTTCATATAGAACCGTTTAAGGGGCATCTACTCTCATAGAGAAATTTCTTTTTCTTTTCTTTATTTTATGGGAAAGAAGAGTCTTTATATGCTCAGGCTAGCCTTGAAAACACAACACACACATATATACATACACACACACACTCTTTTTGCACTCACATGGGTGTGTTTGTGTGTGTGTGCGTGTAGCTTATACTGGATTGTTTGAATTCTGCTCTCTAGGATATTATTATATGTAATCTTCATTACAAAATGAATATTTATACAGAACATACATATGGCCAGTTTTCGTACATTATTTTATGGGCAGTAATTTTACATAAATGGTTTCTAACAACCTTTTCTTTTTAATGCTATTAGGGAACAATGTTGCAAGCCATTGAAAGATACATGAAGCAGGCCATTGTGGATAAAGTTTCCAGTGTATCCAGTTCAGCACTGGTCTCTTCCTTAGTAAGTGATCAAGCAGTTTTTTGTTTATGTGTGGTCTAGTGTCTAGTTTAAAATAACTTATTACTGTTGTTCTCTTACAAGAGAAACAGTTAAAAATATGTGTATATCTTGTTACTTTATCCAACTGTGTTTTATTTGGAAAGACACTCAGCAGTTATAATAGGCAGTAAAACCTTGAATGTTCATGTTTAAAAGCTTTGGGGACTGAAGGAACTAAGTAGGATAGGAGTAATGGACAGTGAAGAAACAGGGGACTAATTTTAAGTTCCTCCTCTGTCCTCATATGTTTACCTCCAACCTCTTTGTTCTCAGCTTCCCTTGGTTTCTAGTATCTAACTATGTCCTTTAAAGTCCTCCTTATTACCTCTGAATTTCAAGAAGTGATCTTTTGTTTCAGTAATAGCTTTTCTTTCTCCTTTCATCAAAACAAAAACTTTTTTTTTTAAGATTTATTTTATGTATGTGAGTACACTGTCGCTGTCTTCAGACACATCAGAAGAGGGCATTGGATCCCATTACAGATGGTTGTGAACCACCATGCGGTTGCTGGGAATTGAACTCGGGACCTCTGGAAGTGCAGTCAGTGCTCTTAACCACTGAGCCATCTCTCCAGCCCCCCAAATTGTATTTTTTAAAATCTTAACACATTGCATTTGATTAATGTCAGTAAATATGGGACTAGGGATTGCTTGGTTAGTGAAATGCTTGCCAGGAAGCATGAGGACATAGTCGCAGAACCCACATAAAAAGACTTGTATGGTAGCACATGTAATCCAAGCTCTGGGGAAGTAGAGACAGGCAGATTCCTGTAACTCACCAGCTAGTCAGCCTAGACAGTTGGCAGGCCCCAGATCCCAGTAAGAGATCTAACTTCAAAAACCAAGTTTGACCTGTAGCCCTTATACACATGTGTGCACACACCCTCCACACCACCCCCATGAATGAACATACTTACCCACACATCCATACAAATCATTAGAGCAGACTGCCTGATTCTAGAATGTCATAGAACAGGTTTCAGATCAAGGAGCACGTTGTATTCTTTCTTCTTCAGCGGAATTTCCTGGAAGTCAAGCTAACGTTATCATTTCTTAGGAGCCATTCTGTTTGGTGCTTTTATTGCTTTCTTTTCCTTGTCTCTTCCAGCTCACAAATGTGTAGGTTGCTATTACTTTACAAAGAGATATTAAAGACAAAATTTCAGTTTATTTACAGTTGCCTTAGAATAGAGACAATGTAGACTTTAAAAGCAGCAGTATTTTCAGTGTTTGGGCAATACCTTTAGTAATTTATGCAAGAAATTTAACTTGTGTTTCTAATGTCTAGTGACCATGCATCACATATGCTCCCATTTTTCTTAATGTAGCACATGATGAAGATAAGCTATGACGTGGTTAAACGATGGGTAAATGAAGCCCAAGAAGCTGCATCAAGTGACAATATCATGGTGCAGGTACTGTCCCTGATGTCACCTTATGTCAGGACAAAGTGCTGATTATCCAGCAGTAAAGGCAATTTTTTGACATATTAATCCACTTATTAGTACATATCATCAAGTAGGTATCTTATACATTTTTATTACTTCTGTCACCTTTCTGTTTGGTAGAAGATAAATGACCTCCAGAAGGAATGTTCAAGAACAATCCCTTTTTCAGTAGTAGATAGAAATGCTTATTCCAAAGGGAGTCACAATGCATTGTGGTCTTTTATTTGAAAGATAATTTGTGTAAAAGGAAACTCTTGTTTCTTAGGCCTTGATAATAATTAGTGTAAAAATAATCAGCCATTTTTGCTATATAAAATATTGAAGAAATCTTTCAGAAAGAGCTTATGATATTTATTAAGCTCTTATCAAAGGGAATATAATCAAAAGTTTAACTGGTAGTTTTATGTGAAATCTCTGTATATGTTTAAAAAAGTATTAATGTTTATATCTTATTACATTAGCGTATTTAACAGTGTGAGGAACAGTCATTTCCTCTTGAGACATCTGTTGGTCTAATTCTGATCAGACTTTCATGCAACGTGTCATGATGATGACACTCTCCTAGACTACTATAGGAGATTTATCCTTTTAAGGTGGTGACACTTGAAGGCCACTTGAAGACATGTATTTGCAGTCCCCCACTCAGGAGCCTGGGGTGGGAGAACCACTTGAGTTTGTAAGTTGCAACCTACCAAACCCTGTTTCTGTGTCAGTTAGA
Source organism: Uromys caudimaculatus (assembly GCA_028551405.1). Classification (NCBI taxonomy): domain Eukaryota; kingdom Metazoa; phylum Chordata; class Mammalia; order Rodentia; family Muridae; genus Uromys; species Uromys caudimaculatus. The sequence continues at coordinate 104,193,348 of CM052700.1, forward strand.
TCTGATGGAGTGAGCCATTGTTAAACCCACTAGGTCTCTCTAGGTCGTATGCAACCCCTTCTTATTGGCTACTCTGAATTTACAACTTCTGGAGTAAATTACACTCTTTTTTTTTTCTTAGTGATCCTGGTGTTTAGTTTCATATAAAAAAGATACTATATTTTGTCTGTTTGACTTATATATTTTTTTTGAAAAAATCTTTTATCTAGTTCCATGCAGTTGTTTTTCCTGTAGGCGTCTTGCTGTCTTCCTAAGCTCATGCTGCACTCGTTCTTGTTCTTAGTACCATGCACTGGGAGTGCTCTATCACCTTAGGAAGAATGATCGCCTTGCTGTCTCCAAGATGTTAAACAAGTTTACCAAATCTGGTCTCAAATCACAGTTTGCCTACTGCATGCTGATTCGAATTGCTAGTCGTTTACTGAAAGAAAGCGAGGATGGGTAAGTATCCTAAACTGAGTTGGTTTCAATTTACAAGTTAATATTTCCTTAGAACTTATTTTTGTTTATGAATATTTTTAGTTTACAGATAAGTTTAATGTTTTCAGAATTACAAAGAAATTGACAGTCAAGCATGGTGGTGCACGCCTTTAATCCCAGCACTCGGGAGGCAGAGGCAGGTGGATCTCTTGAGTTCGAAGCCAGCCTGGTCTACAGAGTGAGTTCCAGGACAGTCTGGGCTGTGCAGAAACCCTGTCTCAAACAAACAAACAAACAAACAAAACAAAGAAAAAGAAAAAGAAATTGAGGATTTTAAGTAACACAGTATTTTTTTACCTTTATATATGCTCATATATGTAGTGATTACTATTAATATATTTATGAACTGATACCAGAGGTGAAATGTTGTAGGTCCTAAGTTATACAGATAATTGAATATGATAATCAGAAGGGACATTAAGAATCATCTTGTATATTTTGTATAAGAGAGAGTGTTGAAATACTAAATTGAATAATTTGCCCAAGATCGCTGTGTAAGTGTGAGTTATATGTGAACTTAGCAGCAATTCCATCCTAGAGGCTGGGAGGGGATGGGAAGAGGGCTGGAGCCTTGATTGGTAAACTTAGAACAAAGAAGCAGCACCCTCACCCTAAATGGCTACGGCTTTCCCTTCTGAATTTATAGACAGGATCTCTCCAGGCTGGCTTCTCCTGCCTCAGCCTCGCAAGCGCTGGCGTGGCAGGTATGCACTACAACCTGGCCAGTTACAGTTTAATTTTAAAATAGATTTCTCATTGGATATGGAAAACTGAAGTTAACACTAAGATCTCTAGACTAGTTGAGTACCAAAGTACTGCAAAGAAAGGAAGCTTAATCTGTCTTTCAGTTCAGTTGTGAATATCAGAGTGCTGAATTTGATTAAAGCCAAAACAGAGCTGAACCCTAGGTTAGCAACTGGCTTCTCATAACAGAAAGAACTTGCTATTTTCTTGTTTTAAGTATTGTTTTATGTGAGTCTGTACTATATTTTTATAAGCAGTGTTTAGCAGACAATCAAGTCAAAGTGGCAAGAAGAGTGTGACTTTAATGAAGAAAAAAGTATAAGTAGAAACGAACTTACTGATGACCCGCCTGTTGGAGTTAGTTAACAGTGACTTTAGTTACAGTTTCTAATTATCGTAGTTGGACTTTTTCATGGAAGTGCTTTTTGGTAGTTGAGACTGACTTTTCAGCTTTTAAAACTTTTGGAACCAGGTCTAGTAATCTGATCTTTTCCCGTTCTTTTCACTGGAATGGTTTTGCTTTTAGTTGTGATGCGCATGGCTAGAATTTTGTCCTGGCAGTAAATAGCTTTTGTTAAACAACAAAACATCTTGACTTTAACAACTTAACATCTCTAGCACTTAGTTTCCTTAACTGTGAAGTAATTTATCTGTCAGAATTATTGTAATGATTTAAGTCATATGTATTAACAGTAAAGTAGGCAAATTACTAAAGAGCAAAAGTATTAATTGTAATTTTACATATGAACCTTTTGGTAACCACCTAAACACCAAGTTTTATGTGGCAGTGATTGTTCAAACATCTGTCAGGATAAACAGGTACTTCCCACTCTGATCATATTACCCTTCTGTTGTGTGATAGAACTTTTCCTGGTGAGGCACAACACATGCATATATGCTCACCCCAGATGAGGGAGTCATGGCAACCAAAGTACAGATACCACCAAAGTCCCAACTTTGTGAACAAATGAGTTTTACAGAACTGTGGTTAGGAGATTACTTACAGGAGAAGAAAGGACTCAAAGCTGCATCCTTAAGGCTCACCTCAGCACGGGTGACAGCTCACAAAAGCTGGAAACCTAGAGTACGCTGCACAGGCTGCAGGCAGCTCAACAGGTTGGAGAGTGTCCTTTACATTGACTCTGGTCTAAACCTCTTCTAGACAGCTCTGCTGGCTTTTGCTGCTTTCAGGCAGCTGGTTGGTCTCAGAATCTTGTTAGTAGCTTTATCCTCTGAGAGTCGTCTCTGTAGCTCAGATTGTCTGAATCTTAGCAGCTCTGTTCTTATTACTTAATTTGGGAGGGAGGGGGCCTAGAGAGTCTGGTCAGTTTTAGGAACTTCCTTAAGCTATTTTGAGTTATTTACCTTTCTGCTTAAGGAGATTCCCTGCAGGATGGATTGCTTCAATATTGGAGGAGATTGTTGTCCAGCATTCCATCTCTTCCTCTGGCTCCTACACACTTCCCACCCCCTCTTCCACAATGATCTCTGAACCTTGGAGGGGCTGTCTTAGTTAGGCTTTTTACTGCTAAGAGGAGACATCATGACCACAGCAACCTTTATAAAGGAAAATATTTAATTTAGGGCTGGCTTACAGCTCAGAGGTTTAGTCCAGTATTGTCATGGTGGGAAACATGGTGGCATGCACACAGACATGGTGCTAGAGAAGTAGCTGAGAGTTCTACATCTGGATCCACAGGCAACAGGAGTGAAAGTAACACTAGGCCTAGTTTGAGCAACTGAGACATCAAAGTCTACACTTCTTCTAACAAGGCCACACTTCCTAATAGTGCCACCCACTATGGGCCAAGCATTCAAAAACATGAGTGTGTGGGAGCCACTCCTATTCAAACCATCACAGGGTGACTATAGAGTTCTACTATGGCTGAGAAATAGGCCACTGTGCTCTCGGGAGCTTCAGCCGTGGTTACGAATTGAGGCTGACAACAGCAGTGATCTGTGGGCATAAGCACACATTTAGAAGGTAGTTTGATGGGCACATCACATCCATCTAGAGAAACGATAGAACTTGCTTCCTCATTGGGACCTAGGGCCTCCTCAGCCACAGATTTTTGTCCTGGCTTACGTATCAGATATGAACTCCCTCTTCTGGAGTGGGCCTTAAATCCAGTTGGAAGGCGTTGGTCTAACCCACAACAGCCGAGCCACTATTGTACAAGTAGGCACGTCCTGCCTAGCGTATGGTACTTCAACTCCCATGGTCTATAACTAGGCAGGAATGTTGCTGACAGTTCTTCACGAGCAGCCTGTCTAGCCCATTCTGGCACTGTGAAAGCCAGTCATCAGGGTGGGAGTTTCCAGTTACGCCTTAGCTTAATTTTTCCACTCCTACAGTCAGAGCATGTGCATATGGTATCTTCAGCAATAGAGTGTATCTAGTTCTGGCATACAACCAACAGCAGTAGCAACAGCCTTTAGGTTTGTGGGGCCTCAGGGGCTTCCCTGGCCAGCAACTCACAAGGAGATAGTTGACCTCTGGCACTGAGGTTTTCATTCAGCTTCTGGAAATATCCATTTTCATTCATGTAGGGTGCCTTTTGGCTCTTTTCCCTTTCAATTAACCCAGCCCTGATTACAGTTGTAAGGTAGGTGGAAGTACCATTGTATCTGGTTTTCTCTCCAGTGGCTTTCCAAATCCATAAAACACTCAGAGGTTAGCATTATCTTATCTATAAAACAAAACCTTTTCCAGAGGGTGGGCAAGACAAGGCAATGTGCTGAACCACCATCTCATAACAAATAGTAGAGTTACAAAGGTAACATTGGTCAAGTACCATCAAAGTACTTTGTCATCTGAGCAAGTGTTCTGAGCAAGTGTCAGCAAACCCCAGAAGTGTGCAACTAAGAAAATGCTAAAGGAGAGCATAAGCAAGGTCTAATACATCATGGAAAAGTTCTATTCATTTGTATCATTTGCTTCTTCCACAGATCAAAGTTGGATACAAAGCATGGATAGGAGGTGCTAACTTAAGTGGTTCTCTGTAATTCTCAAACCTTTTTTCTAAGCTGTTACATTTCTATTTCCTGGAGCTCTTCCCCTGAGCCTCCCTACATTTCTTTATACCTGATAAACTCAGTGGCCCTGACTCAAATCTGCTTAGATATATAACCCAAGGCCAAAGGGGAATGAGGTTTGGCTCTCCCCTACTGTACCTGCTGCTTCCTGGGTCAGATAGGACCTGGGTTGGCACTGTGGATGAGGCTGTAGCTGTCAGCTTCCCCATTCACAACACCTAGCTATTTGGGGGAGTTCCCAAATGGGCAAACCACCTCCATTCCTAGCATAACCTTTTGGCTGATGGGAAAGGTACCCTTCTTAGTCTGCAGTTATGATTACACACCCATGCAACAAGCTTGATCATTTTTACCTGTATTGTTCTGTCTTTTGTGAATGGCTCCTGAGGCTTTAAAGTCTTCCAGCAGCTCCTTAGCACAGTTTGACTGTTTCTTTAGAAACCCCAGCTTGACATAAATTCTGCCACATTTGTCTTTGAGTAACCCAGACAGACCTTTTCCTCTGCTTTACCATTTTCTTATCTCTTCTAGGCTGCTATCTCACTTTATGGATAATCTTTACAAAGTGGTCTGAGCCACTGAGATCTTCAAAAGCCTTTCCTATTTTATAAAGATTTTGCCCCACACCAAAGGGCTCAGGAAACCACTAATGTTCCATAACAGTCTCAAGGGTCCTACTGGACGGACCAGTCTCTTCTTTGTCTCCTCTGTAGTTCTATTTGGTCCAGTAAACTGGGGTTTACACAGTTCTCCTTATTTCTGGTTCCTGCCCCTCCTCTACAGTCAGTCCTGATATTTATGAGGACATGGATAGAGACAACCAAGTTTTTCTGCAGGCTCTAATAAACCAGTCCATCTGGGACTGACTTCCCTCATAATGTACAGGTTATGCGGCCTTAGCCTTAAGAGGTGTGAGTAGTTACATGACTCAGTTTTTCTACCTCCACAGCAATCACACTGATCTCATATGCTCCCATGTCACACAGACTCAGAAGTCATGCTTGTTTAAAAGTCTTTCCAAATTCTAGAAGTTCACATACTGAGTATTTCCTAGGAACCCTAGTTTTTTGTACAGCACCATTGTACTGTCCCATCTTTATTTCCTTCTTTTCTAATTAAAGGTCAGACCCTTGAGGATTCTTCTATTGCTTTTACCATGTTCTCTTCTTCCTTACTTTCTGAATATTCCCATGGGTTCCAAGTTCTTAGATCCCACAAAGGGCTTTTGAGCATGAATCTAACTTGTATTCTTTCCCTCTTGACCCCAAACCTTAAGCAGCAAGCTAACATCTTCATCGCATCTTCCAGTTTATTTAATTACTTGTCCAATCAGAAACTAACATGAAGGATGCTAGCTTTATCTCCCTTTCTCATTACAATTGCCCCTTTACACAAACAAGTTCCTGCTTTACACAAACAACTTCCTATTTTGCCTGTCTCAGCCTCAGATGCATGTTTAACTAGACACAACAAGGCCAAAGTGACGCTGTCTTTGTTTGGTTTTGTCTTAAGAAGTAGGCAATAAGAAAAATAACTAATGTAAAAAACTGATTGTAAAAAGTGGGGCTGTTGCTGGGACCACCTGACCATGTATTCCAGGTTCTTTGGACGGGTCTCTCTTTATAGTCCTGGTTGTCTTGAAACTATGTAGATCAAGCTGGCCATCAAATCAGAGATCCCCCTGCTTCTGCCCACCATGCCCAGCTAGTACTACTTGTGGGAGAAATTTGGAAGAATTTGGGCCTGTGGGATAGAGAAGCCCTGGAATGCTGTAAACAGAGATATGTTGTCAGGTACATAAAAAGACCAGGAACTAATAGAAATGTGAACAGTGAAATCCCGGCAAGTAAGACTTCAATGAATAAAGAGTATTGGGGATTAGACCAGAGGCCAGTCAGATTATGTTCTGCAAAAAAGAGAAAAAGGAAAAAAATCTGACTCCTTTCTACTTGTGTCCTGAAAACTTGAGTGAGGCTGAATTCAGAGATAAAAGTTTTTGGGCAGAGGAAATTTTAAGACAAGCGTAAGGTAAGGCTTACTGCTTTTTGGTCAGATCTACATTGAGAGAGAAGAGAAATTCTTGAAAAATGTACATTAGCTTGCCTTCGCTGCTCCTTCCTGAGTGTGTCTATCACTGCTGCTCTTACTTTTCTCTCTTGACACCACACTCAACCCTCATTGGCTTTCCAGCATGGGCTCAGTACAGGTGACTTTTAGAGAGCTAAGGCCTTCAGGGCTGAACTGAGACATTGAGGCATCCAGTTTCATGAGCTGAGCAGCTACTAAGTTCTCTGCTTCTGCAGTGTACACACGACCACTGTTGGGCTGTCTGGTTCCTGTCATCCATTTTATAATACATATATACTCTATAGGTTCTGTTCCTCCAGAGAACCATGCCTAATATAGGTAGACTGGTTTAAGTGTGTTGCATGTATGTTGAAATTTAATTCCCATAAGACATACAAAAAGATTGGAGCAGGGTATAGTAGCTTATGTGTATAAGTCCTAGTACTGCAGGAGGATTGCCACTAGTTTGAGGCTACTCTGGGTTTCATAATGAGTTTCAGGTAAGTCTGGCCTACAGAGTAAGATACTGTCTCAAAATAATTCATACATATGTGCATACATATATTCATACATAAATAAAATAATAGAAATAAAAACGTGGGCTGGACAATGGTGGTGCATGCCTTTAATCCCAGCACTTGGGAGGCAGAGGCAGGTGGATTTCTGAGTTCGAGGCCAGCCTGGTCTACAGAGTGAGCTCTAGGACAGCCAGGGCTCTACAGAGAAACCCTGTCTCAAAAAACAAAACAGAAAAAGAAAAAGGAGGAACAGGAGAAATAATAAAAGCTTGGAAGCGTCATTGACTATGATGTCTAGAGATGGGGCCTTTGAGAAGTGAGGAGGACTGGATAAAATCATCCAGGCGCAGCGGCATCCCTGAGGATACAGGTTACACAAGCACTAACCTGACTCTTGCTGTGCCTTAGGGCTCTCACCCTGTATTCTGACCAGTATATAGTGAGACCTCCCTTAAAGCAGTGTACCTGTATAACCTATTATAATTAAACTAAGATATTACCAGGGTTTCTAGATAAAGGGTTAGTATCCAAAATCAGTTTGTTTTTTATTCAGACGACCAATAAATGAGATAGAATTAAAAACAATAGCATAGGAATAAAATTGTTAAAAATTGTATGCGCCTCTACTCAGAATTACAAAATATTTTTTAATGTTACTTGAAAAAAATCAGTATATATTATGTTTTTATACTGAAATATTCAATATTATAACAATGTCACCTCTTTTTAAATTGACCTCTGTATTCCATGAGTCTATAGCAAAAAACCTCAACTTGTAAATACCAAACAGAAATGAATATACAATGTGAAAAGACATGTACAAGAAGGCTTAATCTTAAGATGGAGCAATCCAAATATCTATCAGTGCTAAGATCCAAAAATAAATTATGATGTGTTCATATAAATAATATAGAATAGAAATGAACAATTACTTTTTAATGCACCCACATAGATAATTCTGACCGAAGAGGTCATACATAAAAGAATACATTCTGGGCCAGATCATAGGTTCAAGTCTGCAGCATTACAAAAAAACAGTCACAACCACACATGCGCTCGCAGACACACACACACACACACACACACGGTGGGGGGGTAATTTGGGTAGGGAGAAGTTGAAACACGGTCTCACTGTGTGTCACAGCCTAACCTGGAACTCAAAATGACTCTCCTGCCTCAGTTTCTTGAAGCTGAATGCTGGGATTATAGGTATACGCCATCATGCTTGGCTCACTAATATTGATATAGCTAATATTAAAAGTTAAGGTAGTACTAGAAATTTGGCTCAGTAACAAAGCACTTGTCTAGCGTTCATGGGTTTAAGTTTATAGTGCATTAGAAAAAAGAGAATAGTGATTATCTTTGAGGCAGTGTTTGTGAGGTGGCCTGAAAGTGCTTGTAGAGTCTTTGAAATACTAATTTTTCTTATCATTTTAATATTATAATAATTCCCTTAAGAATTACAAAATGTATTATCAATATTTCATACCAAATATTCTAGAATTTACCAGACTAAGAGATAACATTAAACAAATAGATGTTTTCCCAAACAATCACTTTCTGGTTTTGTTTTTTTTTTTCTTATTTTCTTTCCATGTTTTGAGATAGGGTCTCATGTTGGCCCAGATTGTCCTTGAATTCACTATGCAGCCAAAGCTGGCTGTGAACTCTTGATTCATTTGCCTCTTCCTCCCAAAGAATCATGGTCGTGATCCATCATACTCTGCTAGCTACTAGGTGTTTGGGGTCTTTCTTGCAGTTGCAGTCAGAATAATGGTTTGTGCTGCAGTCATCTTGGAAGCTGAAAATTTTGCTTCTACGGTATTTTACTGGTATTCTGTTGCGGAGATATCTCAGTTTCTTACCATGTGTGCCTGTCTATCCATAGTGTTGCCTGAGTGTCTTTGTACCATCGACTTTCTCCAGAACAAGAGAGAAAAGTGCATAATTTTTTTCTGGCCTAATCTTGAATGCCAATGTTTCTGTTGGATAGAAAGACCAGCCATATTTAAAGGAGCAGATAGAAGGATGCAAGAATCACTGGGGACTCTTGTCAAATTTGACTACTATGTTACTTGTGTGCTGCCATAACAAAATACTTCATTCAAACTAAAGGCTTGAGTGACATGTTCACTGCCATGTAGCCACAGTAGCGAACCCATAAACTTCCTGAGAGTCTCCTGTCTGCCTCCTATCTTGCCTTAGGAACACCAGGATCACTGAGGTGTGCTTCTGTGGCTAACTTTATATGTGTTCTAGAGATCCATTTTCAGGTCTTTGCTCTTGTATAGCAAGTGCTTTACCCACCAGGTCATCTCCCATCCCACAACTTGGTATTTCTAAATCAAAAGTTTTGAGAGTGAGGTGTGTGTGTGTGTGTGTGTGTGTGTGTTCATGCATGAGTACATGTGCATTGAAGATAGAACATGTACAAGTGGGGGTCAGAAATTTATGTCAGATGTCTTCCTTGATGATTTCCACTTATCTGCTGAGACAAAATTTCTTGCTGAACCCAGAGCTTACTGATTTATCTAGTTAGCCAGCTTCCCTAGGGTATTGGCTGTCTCAGTGTCCTGAGCACCTGGATTACAGGCTAGCTGATACTCCCACACAGCTTTTATGTAGGTATTAGAGAGCTAAACTTTGGCCTTCATATATGATAACAAGCACTTTATCCACTGAGCCATCTCCTTAGCCTATAAATCATTAAAAAATATATATTAAAATATAATAATAAACTCTGTGATTCCAGGGGATTGCAACATAATAAATTATGGTTAGAATGTGCTATTAGAAATGAAAGTATGCTATTTTTGTTTGGGGAGAAAATTATAATTAAACGTTGACCAAAAAAATGTATTGGTTAGTAATTTTTTTAAGTCCACTTTCTGCTTTTGCAATAGAGTACAAGAACTGAGTAGATTATAAATGATAGTTTACTTGGCCATGGTTTGGAACTGGCATGTGGAAGAGCATGGCACGCACATCTGGCAAGGCTTTTGTGCTACATTGTAACAAGGCAGACATGTTATGTCGTGAGCCTCCTGTCCATTTGAGAAAGGAGAAGAGGAAAAGGAAACAAATTTCTTCCTTTTGTAAATTTCTTCTTTGTTAACAGCCTATTAATGTGGGAAGGCAAGGTCTGCATTGACTGAATTGTCTTTAAAGTTTTAACTCTTAACAGTTTTGTATTTGAGCCTAAATTTTCTATTCATCAATTTTGGTGAATATGTTAAAACTATAGCAGTAATTAAGAGTGGAAATTGAATAAAAACTCTTGAACATTTTAAAAGCAAAAAATGGTACAAGGATATGACTGAAGGTTGTTAGTAGAAAAGATAATTAAAGTGATGTATATAATCAGGAAACAGAAAATAAATTAGATGGAAGTATCAGTATATTAAATAGTTATTGCTCACTGATAAGCAGATATTAGCCCAAAAGTCTGGAACACCCAAGGTTCACTTCACAGCAACTGCTGGACTGAGAGTGAGGTCCCAGATGGAGGAGTTGGAGAAGGGACTGATGGAGCTGAGGGAGTTTTCAGTCCCATGGAGGGAGCAACAGTGTCAACTGGCCTGACC
>CM052700.1:104203876-104242734 GCA_028551405.1 Uromys caudimaculatus
GAGTGAGTGAGTGAGTGGGTGGGTGGGTGGGGAGAATACCCTCATAGAGGTGGGGGAGGAGGGAGGGGATAGGTGGTTTCCAAAGAGGAGACCTGGAAAGGGGGAAGCATTGGAAATGTAAATAAAGTATCAAAAAATTAAAAAAAAAAAACAGCAAACTATTGTTGTGTGGAAAATTGACCTCAGACTTACCGCTTAAAGCAGGTATTTATTTCATAGTTACCTTGATCAACGATCTGGTGGCAGCTTAGCTGTGTGGCTCTGATGAGGGTACCTTGTGAGTATACAGGCTTGTTGGCCAGGCCTGCAGCCATCTGGCACTGAGAGTCCGCTTTATACTTTACTCACATTTTGTTGGCAAACCTTACTGTCTTCCTGGCTATTGGCCAGGTGCTCCACTTTCCCACCTTTGAGAGCTTTTTATTGGCTGTCAAATGTCTACTTAGCATGACAACTACCTTCTCTCAAAGCAAGTGTGTAAGGGAGAGAACCTAGCTTGGGAACTGCAGTGTTTGTAACCTGATCTCAGAAGTATTGTACTGTCATTTCTCTTATATCTTTCTGGTTATAATGAACAATCCTAGCAATAATGTGTGAAGAAACGACACAGGGTTTAAATATTCAGCAGTATTTGTTGAGTCCATCTTTGTGGCTGCCTAGTACACAAAATACATAATTTATCATAATAAACGTGACTGTTACCTATTGAAAGAGGTTCAGATTGAATAAACAGTAAGAATATAATTGATCTGTATGTCACTGTGAACAAAATTGACCTCATTTTGGAATGCTATATCCAATTCTTTTATTTTAATTAAGAAAGATAAGGTACATACAGAAAATGAAAAAACTTAGTTTTATGTATATTATGTATGTAGGACTGAGTGATTGCATACATTAAGAAATAGTATATTATTTCTACTGCCCCCAATGTGCTTTATACATATCATTTGATTATATCTGTTGATCTCCAGAAGAACAGCTAATATGATATTTAAAGGGCTCATTTCTTCGCATTCCTTTCTCTTTACTCCCTCTATACCCATTCCTTAACACTGAAGTCATTCTATCTTGTTCTTAGAATTTTGTTGATAGACTCTTGTTGCAGTTTGTGCCTTGTTTTTTCACATAGAACTTTATTGTAAGAATCGCACTTGGTTTTGTTTATAGCTATTCATTTAGACATATTTCCTTCAAATTTCGCAGTTCATTCTTCTAAGAGTAAACATCTGGATTGTGTTCTGGTTTGGGCACTGATGAGTAAGACTGCTGTGAATAGCTTCCTTGTCTCACTCTCCTCTTGTCTTCATCCATTTTTGTTGCTATAAAAATACAGATGGTCCTTAGTTTATGGTAGTTTGAGTTGGGATTTTTTTTTTTTAAATTTATTGTAGTGTGACAGCAATATGCATGGGGGAAACCTTTTTTTCCACAGATCTTCAGTGGGTGTTGATAATGACCAGGAACAACAGTAGTGAGCCATAGCTCCCATTAGTTTGAGGGCGGAAAACACTCCAGGTGTGATGTGCTGTAAGCTAGAATGTTTGGTAGATAGACATAAAAGCATTTTTGAGTTATTTTGTTTTCATTTATAATGGGTTTATTAGAACATACTACATTGTAAGTTAAGTAACATCTTTATCTAAGACCAAGAAGTTTTTTATAAGAAATGTTGGATTTGGCTCAATTCCAGAGGTTGGGAAGGCAAGAGCATGTTTCTGGCATTTGCTCAACATCAGGAAAGCTTTCTCGCTGTCTCACATGGTAAGGCAGAGCAAGGGTGTTACTTGAGGTATCTCTCTTATAGCATCCCTTATGTTGTTAAATGGTCCAACGCCCATGATACCATTTAATACTAATTTCCCCCAAAGGCTCCACTATCAATAGCACTAACATACGGATTTGAGGATCAAGTGGTTTTTGTTTTGTTTTGTTTTGTTTTGTTTTGTTTTGTTTTGTTTTTTCGAGACAGGGTTTCTCTGTGTAGCCCTGGCTGTCCTGGAACTCACTCTGTAGACCAGGCTGGCCTCGAACTCAGAAATCCACCCGCCTCTGCCTCCCAAATGCTGGGATTAAAGGCGTGCGCCACCACTGCCCAGCTGAGGATCAAGTTTTTGATGCATGAACTTCTAAGGAACATATTCAAACCACAGTCTCCATCCCTATTTGTGTGTTTAAGCATACACTTCTTTACAGTATATATAGAAGTATAGGGTTGCCATATATACCTCTACATTTTATAGGTAACACCGGACTTTGTTTTTCCAAAATAGTTGCTTCAGTCACATTCCACATAAAGATGTGCACCACCACTGCCCAGCTATAGGAATTCTCTTTCTTTTTCTTTTTTTTTTTTTTCTTTTAAGAGTAGCTTTATTGAGTTCAGGTGAAAACTGTCTATTAGATTTAGCAAAAACAAAACAAAAAAACAAAAACAAAAAGAACAACCAAACAAAAAAAAACCCAGAGCAACAACAAAAAAACAGTCAAAGTCAGTGATCTTTGAACTAGATCTCAGCTTATTGTGAAAGGTTTTTCTTCATCTAGTTGTCTGAGGTTAGAATACAATCTGTTAAACATAAAATACTTAAAATTTTTTTGCTTAATGCATTCTAATGGTAATTACATTCCTGTTGACAAACTGATAATTTTTTACTGATTGATACTCTCTAGCCAAAGGTTGGTAGACTCTCAGTTGTCTTTGTGAGTACAGAGTATCAATGGGAAGAGTTGAAGTTATAAATAAGTTTGTAAGCTTAACTATTTTTTTAAATTGTGCATAAAATTTTTTCTTGTAAACTTATTTCTAGAAATTTATGTTGGCAGAAATATGTATGTACTGTGGGATATCTATCACAGTATTATATACAATGGTGAATTATGAGAAACATGTCAAAATTAAATACAGAATAAATTATAAAATTACTTGTAGACATTTCTATAATAATTAAAATGTTATTTTTTGGCTAAAACTTTAGAAGCCAAGATAATCTTATACTTTCATATTATAAATATGATTAAAATAAATTAAATCACTTTGTAAAAACATTATGCAATTGGAAATTATTTCTGACAGATCAACTTTCACAGTTTTATAGGCCATTCATTTTTTTCTCCTTTGAAATAACAAAGGAAAGTTGACTTCAGTCAAAATAGCACACAACCTAATCTCATAAGTCACATGTTAAATGTTACTTGTTTTCAGTAGGTTTTGAAAACCTTACTACTGTCACACTCAACTAGAAATAAATTGACAACTCCTGACTAAATTCAGAGAAAATAAATACTAGTCTTCTAAAATACACAGGACTCATCTCCCTAATGTGAATATAAAATTCATTACTTCCAATGTTCTCCCTTGAAAATACGTTAGCTTCACTCTGAGCAAAGAGCAACATTTCTTTGTGTTTCCCAAGGCCATTACACTGAGATTCATCAGATACCTATAACACTTGCTGAAGTTACCCCTGAAATATTTCTACTTGACAAAAAGTTATCTTTTGTTGATAACTTTTGGTTGAAAGTTGATTTTATTCGATATTAAAATGGCTACTCCAGCTTGTTTCTTGGGACCATTTGCTTGGAAAATTGTTTTCCAACCTTTTACTCTGAGGTAATGTCTGTCTTTGTCACTGAGGTGCATTTCTTCTATGCAGCAAAATGCTGGGTCCTGTTTACATATCCAGTCTCTTAGTCTATCTCTCTTTATTGGGAAATTGACTAGTCCATTGATGTTAAGAGATACTAAGGAATAGTGATTGTTGCTTCTTGTTATTTTTGATGTTATTTTTTTATGTTTGTGTGGCTATCTTCTTTTGGGTTTGTTGAAAGATTACTTTCTTGCTTTTTCTAGGGTGTAGTTTCCCTCCTTGTGTTGGTGTTTTCCATCTATTATCTTTTGTAGGACTGGGTTAGTGGAAAGATAATGTGTAAATCTGGTTTTGTCATAGAATATCTTGTTTTCTCCATCTATGGTGATTGAGAGTTTTGCTGGGTATAGTAGCCTGGGCTGGCAGTTGTGTTCTCTTAGGGTCTGTATGAGTTCTGCCCAGGATCTTCTAGCTTTCACAGTCTCTGGTGAGAAGTCTTGTGTAATTCTGATAGGTCTGCCTTTATATGTTACTCGACCTTTTTACCTTACTGATTTTAATATTCTTTCTTTGTTTAGTGCATTTGGTATTTTGATTATCATGTGACAGGAGGAATTTCTTTTCTTGTCCAGTCTATTTGGAGTTCTGTAGGCTTCCTCTATGTTCCTGGGCATCTCTTTCTTTAGGTTAGGGAAGTTTTCTTCTATAATTTTGTTGAAGATATTTACTGGCCCTTTAAGTTGGGAATCTTCACTCTCTTCTATACCTATTATCCTCAGGTTCTGTCTCCTCATTGTGTCCTGGATTTCATGGATGCTTTGTGTTAGGAGCCTTTTGCATTTTGCGTTTTCTTTGACTGTTGTGTCGATGTTTTCTGTGGTATCTTCTACACCTGAGATTCTGTTGGTGACGCTTGCATCTATGACTCCTGATCTCTTTCCTAGGTTTTCAATCCCCCCAGTTCTCTCCCTTTGTGATTTCTTTATTGTTTCTATTTCCATTTTTAGATCCTGGATGGTTTTGTTCAATTCCTTCACCTGTTTGGTTGTGTTTTCCTGTAATTCTTTAAGGGATTTTTGTGTTTCCTCTTTAAGGACTTCTAGCTGTTTATCTGTGTTCTCCTGTATTTCCTTAAGGGAGTTATTTATGACCTTTTAAAAGTCCTCTATCATCATCATGAGAAGTGATTTTAGGTCCGAATCTTGCTTTTCAGGTGTGATGGTATATCCAGGATTTGCTATGGTGGAAGAATTAGGTTCTGATGATGCTGGGTAACCTTGGTTCTGTCTTGTGCCTGCCTCCTGCCATCTGGTTATGTCCAGTGCTACCTGCCCTCCCTTTATCTGACTGGAGCCTGTCCTTCCTGTGATCCTGATTGTGTCAGAACTCCTCAGCTGTCTCTAGGATCCTGAGATCCTGAGATCCTGGGTGTGACAGAGATCCTGGAGGTCAAACTGCCTCTGCGACCTTGAGATCCTGGTGTGACCAAGCTTCTGAAATCCTGTGATCCTGTGATCCTGGGCGAGTTAGAGCACCTGGGAGTTGAGCTTCCTCTGGGTGTTTTGGAACTGGCTGAGAAGTTCCCGCCCAGGATCTGCTCAGGGCACCAGCCCAGACTGGAAGGAACCCATGCCACTGGTCTGGCGGGGTTCCTGAGTCCCTGGATCCTGCTACTCCCAGTTACTCCCTGTGTTGACAGCCAAGTAGGACTCCTAAATCTAACAGGTGTAACATTATGCATGGAAAGAAACTCCTACAGAGCAAACTGAAGTAATATTAGGTGCTCTGTCTGCTCCATTGCCCATTTGTTCTAGATCAATGTACAGCGGAGAGAGGAGGGGAAAGGAGAGAGGAGAAAGGAAGTAGATACAGTAACACTCACTTAAAATCCCAACACTCGAGAGGCTAGCCAACTGCTACAGAGCAAGACCATGTCTCAAACAATAAAAGCAAATTGTATACAAATGATTTTTACAACTTTTCAGTAAGTAAAGTCAATATGTTTTACTCTTACAAAGATTTTGCAATAGATATTTTTTTAAAAGTTTCATCTCACTATTAATTAGAAACATATGGATCAAAATAAAATACCATTTTTCAGCTATCATCAGATTGGCAAAATATTTAATACTTTTCAGTATCAAATCTTGGCTAGAATGCGAATATTCTCACACAGCATTGCTGCGAATATAAAACAGAACAGATACGTTGGAGGGTCATTTGCATGCCTCATATACATTTCTTGCCTATAATCTAGAAATTGCTTTTTAAGAATTCCACAGAGGAATGCTTGCACATATGCACAAGGAAACAAGACATCAGTTCCTTCATTATTTATAATGTCTGAATTTTGAGAAATATTTTAATATGCAGCCAACAAAGGATTGTACAGAAAATTTAGTTATAAAATATCCTAAAACATTTTATTGGGAATGAATTCTATTCATATGTCTTCATCTTTTAAAATACTGCCTCAAGGAAAAAAAAGACAAGACAAAGTGAATGTGAAGATTAGCATAATTTCTGTAAAGAAAATAACCCACTGATTATAGTCTCTTGTTGTGTATATGTGTATGTGTGAAGGCTATGTATGTGTGTTCTTAGTGCATATGTGTGTAGCTGCATGTGCACACAGGTACATATGCACATGGAAGCAATAGATTAACTTCATACAGGTGCTATTCATTTTAAATTTTTTGAGATAGTATCTGTCAGTAGCTTGGAGCTTACAAATTAGTCTGTACTGTTGGAAGTGTAAGACAAGATAAATCTTTCCTCCCCATGCTGCTTTTGGTCAGTATTTTATCACAGCAGTAGAAAGCAAACCAGAACGGTATCCAGTAGGATGTTAGAAACTGTTTTAGGGCTGCTGGATATAAGTCTTTCTGCTAGTTTCTTGAATGATATTTTGAATATAGTAGAATTTATGAAGGATAATATTAAAATGTAGAAATTGCATTGAATTTATTTACTATTAAAATACAAGCTAGGTGTGATGACTCATTCCTGTAACGCCAGAGCTCAGGCAGAAGAGACAAGGGGGAGGGCAGGTTTGAGGCCGGTGTGGGCTACCTCCCCCAAAAGAAATAAAAGAGTTTTGTACTATTGTTATATGAGAGCTTGTGATTAAAAACTATTGTGAGTTGTACAGTTCGTAGAAATCAGTCTTAGTTGGTTGAAGAGAATTGAAAGCAGTTAATTTGGATACCACTTAGGAATAAGAAAGAAAGATCTATATAAAAGAATATTATAAATGCTTAAAAGAACATGATCTAGGTTTACCAATTCTGTAGAGTAGAATTTGCTATCAAGATAGCAAAGCAGTTTGTTTGGCCTGTGCTATGGCTTAGTGAATTAAAGCACTTGCCATGCAAGCCTTTAGTTCAGTTCCCAGAACCCATAATGGAGAGAGAGGACCAACTCTAGACATTTGTTCTCTGATCTCCACACATGTACATATGCATTCATTCATTCATTCTCCCCCCCACATACAATATGCATCCACACTAATAATGATAATAAATAACTTTTTTAAAAGTTTGTTTCATTAGCTCTTGATAACTTTTAGTAAATAAATATTAATATTTTTGTTTAGAACAATTAGACTTCCTTCTCAGCATTGTTATATATAAAATGATTTTAATATTTTAAATTTTGATCAGCTAATGTAATATGTTTGTTTATTAATTAAGGACTCATTTTATAGCCTAGGCCTGCCTAGGATTCCTAGCAGTTCTACTGCCTCCGCCTTTCAAGTGCTGGGATTACAGATGTGTACCAGCTGTGCTCAGCTCACTATTAGGCATTGTTTAACAGTCTTATTGAGATTAATTTACAGATTATAAAATTCATTCACTAAGCATGCAGTTGTATGGTTTAATAATAAATGAAGCATCTCTCCAACCATGAGCACAATGTCTTTAGAACGTTTCCATCTCCTTCTAAAGCTGCTTCTGCTCGTACCTGACATTAGTCCCTACTGCCCCTCAGCCCTTGAGCTGCCCTTTGCCTGTGTAGACATTTCCTACTAATGGATCATAATCATGCTGTTTTCATCTAGCCTGATAGTTAGTGGTTTACTTGATTGCAGCAGGATTTATCAATCAGTGGTCATTTGGGTTGCTTATATTTCTATTATGAATAAACAATACTATTGATAGGCAAATACAAATCTTTGTATGAACATATATTTTCTATTTTCATGGGAAGATTCTTGTAAATAGAATATGTGAACTACTTGCTGTGTCTAATTTTAAAGGAAGCAGAAGATGATTTTACAAAGTTCCATACATTTACATGCCCATGAGGACACTAGTGTGTGTCTGTTCATCAGTGTGTGATGTCTGCTGATCACTTCATCTTTCAGGTTGCTCCCACTATGTATCCAGTGTTCTGTCTCTCCTTTCTGAGTGCTGGGATCTGTGTCTGTTGAGCAGTGACTGTTTTTGTAGCCATCCTGGTAGCTCTATGGGAGCCTCTCCCCTGCTCCTAGTTTCCCTTTCCTAATTACTAGTCATTACTTTGTTTTCAGCTGTGTGTTTGTTTTGCTGCTTTCTCCCCATTTTGTCAGTGTTATTAAGTATAAGTCATTCCAGTCTCTCGCCCGTCCCTCTCGCCCGTCGCCTGATAGAGTTGTTGCGTTTGGAAGACTTCCATGCCCATTCTCCATACTTTTTTCCTTCCTTCCTTCCTTCCTTCCTTCCTTCCTTCCTTCCTTCCTTCCTTCCTTCCTTCCTTCCTTCCTTCCTTCCTTCTCCTTCTCCTTCTCCTTCTCCTTCTCCTTCTCCTTCTCCTTCTTCTTCTTTTTTGATAACTCAGATAGCAAAGTTTGACAATTTCATAAGAAATCTACAGACAAGTATGTCTCCTGTTGTACCCCCAAAATGTTAACAAACACTTTTATATACAACTTTTACATGTTGCTTGTCTTTTCTTTACTTATTTTAACATTTTTTTAAATTTTGTATTGGTTATTTTATTTATTTACATTTCAAATGTTATCTCCCTTCCCAGTTTCCCCTCTGAAAACCCCTTATCCCACCCCATTCCCCCTGCTTCTGTGAGGGTGCTCACCCATCCACCCACCCACTCCCAACCCACCGCCCTAGCATTCCCCTATGCTGGGGCATCCAGCCTTCACCGGACCAAGGGCCTCCCCTCCCATTGATGCTAGATAAGGTAATCCTCTGCTACATATGCAGCTGGAGCCATGGGGCCCTCCATGTGTATTCTTTGGTTGGTGGTTTAGTCCCTGGGAGCGTTAACATTTTGATAAAGTTTGTTTTGACAAAACAAGGCCCTTTCTGAGAGATTATACTTTGGGTGCTGTGTCCAATAGCTGCCTAGTTCAAGATCACAGTGATTTCCTCAATGTGTTTTTCTAGTGGTATTAATAGTTTTAGTTTGCAGCCTTTAAAACTGTCATCCATTCTGAGTTAAGTTCTGCATATGCTCATAATGGTGTACATTCATTTAAAAATATATAGATACCAATTTCCCCAGTGCCAATTAGTAAAAACTCATCTTTTCTCCTTTAAATTATCTCCCCTTTGGGAAGTTAGCTGACCATGTGATGAAACTCCCAGTTTTCTTCCTTTGTCATGATTGTTCCATGTTGGGTTACTGTGGTGATGTGAGGGAGGGCCCGCCTCCGGCCCAGGGCTCGGGCCTCTGGGAGAGGTGTGACACGCGGGGCTGTGAGAAGCCTCGGGACACCGCCTGGGGGCTGAGGAGCGCGGCCTGGGGTCCCGGGGATTTCACAGAGCCAGCTTCATCTTGTTCCTAGGCTTTTATGGAGTGGGGTCCCGAGGGCTGGATCTAGCCCTGGGCCCAGGAGGAAAGGCAGGGAGGAGCCTGGCTGGGTCCCGCCAGGGATGAGTCTTTGGCTTGTTGTTGGCTAGCTGGTTTGGTTTGGTAGAGGCCATGACTGGGAGCACTGAGAGGCCTTCTGAGGGAGACTAGACACGGCTCTTCCCCACAGCAGATCCCAATGAAGAGACAGTTCATGGTTCTAGGGCGTTTATTGTCATGGTGGAGAGTGGCGATGTCTCAGTTCGGGCCTGAGATTAAAATACCTTTTGCTTGGAGGAGTGGCTGGGAAGGGGAGTTTATCCGCTAAGCCATTAGGTGCCTTATTAAAATGAGAATGTCTTGAGGCTATGTGACCACACCTCTACCTGTGGAGGGGTTTGGGGCTATGTGACTGATGGTCACATCCCTAATGGAGAGCTGCGACCTGTGTCAGGAGCCTGGGGCCCAGGAGTATGGCAAAATGCCTACCATCCCTTATATGGTTGTCCCCTGCTGGGGACCCCCTCCTGGGGCTCCGGGGTTTTAAACCTTAGCTCAACCAGAAACCAGACTGCCTTTCACAGTCCCACATCTCCAGGTTTATAGGAAGATGTGAATCTGGAAAATGTGTTTTGAAATTCATTGCTTGTCCATGTGTATTTTAGAACAAGCTTTGGATTACTACAGCAAAACCCGCTGGCATTTTGGTAGGATTTGTACTGACTGGAATAATAGGTGTATTTTAAATCAATCCACATGGGAGTGTTGCCATCTTGGTAATCCGTAGTTTTAGAGCATGGACAAGGTCCTTTTCTTCATTTAAAGTCCTCAAAAAAAATTTATTGTTTTCAATTTAAAATAGTGATAGTTTTATTTAATTAATTTTTTAAAAAGTATTTAATTTGTGTGTATATAGAACTCAGAGAGGACAACTCACAAGAGTTGGTACTCACATTCTACCATATGGATCCTGGGGAATCAAACTCAGACTTGACAGCAAGTATCTTAACCCTACCCCCAGCCCCCAGCTGTCTCACTGGCCCCTTTGCTCATTCTTAGGATATTGGGAGTGGAATTGTTTCATCACTTTCACTCCTGGATGGAAATATAGTTGTTTTTTGTTGTTGTTGTTGTTTTGTGGGTGCAGCGAACTTTATTGATGGTATTTAAGAGAGTAGGGAGGGCTCCCTAGCCCCCCCTCCATTATTATGGGGTCTGGGATGGAAATTGTGAGGGAGATGCTCAGTGTTGGGGCCGAGTTGGGACAGGGACTCCTCAGCCACCGAGGGCCTCTCTCTTGCTCTCAGCGTCCTTGCTGCGGCGGGTGGTCCAGGGTTCTTTACTCCTTGGAGGTCATGTAGGCCATGAGGTCCACGACCCTGTTGCTGTACCTGTATTCATCGTCATACAAAGTTGTCATAGAGAGCAATGCCAACTTCAGCATCAAAGGTGGAAGAGTGGGAGTTGCTGCTGAAGTTGCAGGAGACAACCCAGTCCTCAGTGTAGCCCAGGATGTCCTTCAGTAGACCCTCAGATGCCTGCTTTACACCTTCTTGATGTCATCATACTTGGCAGGTTTCTCCAGGCAGCATGTCAGATCCACAATGGATATGTTGGGGGTAGGAACACAGACGGCCATGCCAGTGAGCTTCCCGTTCAGCTCTGGGGTGACCTTGCCCACAGCCTTGGCAGCACCAACAGATGTAAGGATGATGTTCTGGGCAGCCCCACAGCCATCATGCCACAGCTTTCCAGAGGGGCCATCCACAGTCTTCTAAGTGGCAGTGATGGCACGGACTGTGGTCATGAGCCCTTCTATGATGCCAAAGTTGTCGTGGATGACCTTGGCCAGGGACTAAACAGTTGGTGGTGCAGGATGCATTGCCGACAGTCTTGAGTGAGTTGTCATATTTCTCGTGGTTCACAACCATCACAACTTGGGGGCATCAGCAGAAAGGGCGGAGATGATGACCCTTTGGCCCCATTTTTCCAGTGGGCCCCAGCCTTCTCCGTGGTGGTGAAAACACCAGTAGACTCCACGACATACTCAGCACCAGCATCACCCCATTTGATGTTAGCAGGATCTCGATCCTGGGAGATGGTGATGGGCTTCCTGTTGATGACAAGCTTCCCATTCTCAGCCTTGACTGTGCCATTGAATTTGCCATGGGTTGAGTCATACTGGAACATGTAGACCATGTAGTTGAGGTCAATGAAGGGGTCATTGATGGCAACAATCTCTACTTTGCCAAGTGCAGAGCAGAAGGCAGCTCTGGTAACCAGGCACCTAATACGGCCAAATCCGTTCACACAGACCTTCACTACATGGCAAGGCTGGCACTGCACAAGAAGATGTGGCTGTCTCTGGAACAGGGATGAGCAGAGAGCTGGAAATATAGTTGTCTTTATGTTAACCTTATAGTTTATAAACTTGTTATGCTCCTAGCTAGTATATGTATGCTCCCTCCCCATAACCCCCTGCCTTGTACTCTCTTGCTTTCTCTCGCTCTCTCTTGTCCTCTGCATCCGTATACTACTTTGGATTTTCTGTGTATAAAATCATATTACTAGTGAACAATTCTTTGTTTCTAGACTCACCTGTGTTTTGTGTTGTGCCTGTTTTCATTACCTCAAGGTTTTAGTGTGGTAGTCAGTAGAAATGGTGAAAGAAAACTTTGTCTGAAACCTTGGCAGAAAACCGATTAAGCATGATGTAGTGTAGATCTTTAAAGATCTACTTTATCCAGTTGAGGCTATGCCCTCTAGTCCTGATTGTTTGTTTTAATGTTGTTTGTAATAATTAATGTATATTAATATGCTATATAATATTTGATCTATGTGTGTTGTACTGCTTCTGAGAACTATCTGCTCTATTTACTCTTTTAAATTTTTCAGCTTTTTATTCTAGTTATTCATGCCCTGCCTGATGAAGAGCTAACAAAGCTTGTCTCCCATCCTGCAGGCAATCTTTTCAGTTTGTTGTTGCCTTTGTTGTGCAGGAGCTTAATTTGATGTTTGTCAGGCCTAGGTGTTATTTCCTGAGCTGTTGGAGTCTTACTCAGAAAGTTTGTGCCTGTCCCCATATCTTGAACTGTTTATACTTTCCTTTTGTAGTTTCAAAGTTTCGGGTCTGTGCCTGGTAGTGGTGGCGCACGCCTTTAATCCCAGCACTTGGGAGCCAGAGGCAGGCCGATTTCTGAGTTCAAGGCCAGCCTGGTCTACAGAGTGAGTTCCAGGAGAGCCAGGGCTATACAGAGAAACCCTGTCTCGAAAAAAAAAAAAAAAATTGCAGTTTCGGGTCTTACATTAAGGTCTTTAGTCAATTTCAAGTTGACTTTTATGCAGGGTGAAAGGTAAAGATTGTATTTTAGTCTTTGCCATGTGCATATCCAGCTTCCTAGCACCCTGTATGGCTGAGGCCATCTTTTCTCCAATGGGCACTTTGGCACCTTTGGCAACAATTCATTTCCTATAGGTTTTCTAGTTTACTGGAAGATAATTCTTCTGAATACTTCTTAGTGAGCCTCTGGATTTCAGTGAATATTTGTTGTAATATTCTTTCACCCCCTTTGCCTCTAATGTTATTAATTTGAGTCTTTCTTTTGGTCAGTTTGTCTAAGCATTTGTCAGTCTTGTTTATCTGTTCAAAAAAACAACTGTTTCATTGATCTTATGGTCTTCATTTCATTAATTTATACTCTGCTCTATTAGTTCTTCTTATTTTATTTTTATCTACTAATTTTGTTTGGCTTGTTCTGTTTTTTTTCTAAGACTTTGAGGTTCATCACTAAGAGATTATCAGGGAATTCTCTTGACTTGTTAATGTGTGCACTCATCACAATAAACTTACCTCTTCTGCCTTTGCTATATACAAAAAAGATCTAATGAAATGTGGTTTTATTTTCACTTGTTTCTAGGATTTCTTTACTTTTTTAAAAACCATACTTTATATATAGCAAACATAGTTTGCATATTCAATCCTTATGTGTTTATGTGGTGTCTATAGTTTCTTGTGATACTAATTTTATTCCATTATGATCAGTATGATACAAGAATTTTTTTATTCACTTTACATCACGATCACTGCCCACACTCCCAGTCACCCCTTCCCATATCCCTCCCCCTCTCCCCACTTCCCTTCTCATCTGAGAGGGTAGAGGCAGCCCTGAGTATCCCCCTATGCTGGCACATCAAGTCTCTGGGAGTGTAGGCATATCCTCTCCCACTGAGGCCAGACAAGGCAACCCAGCTAGAAGAACATATCCCACATACAGGCAACAGCATTTGGGATAGCCCCCTCCAGTTCTTCAGGACCCACATGAACACCAAGCTGCACATCTGCTACATAGGAGCGAGGGTTGTGGGGGGCTAGGTCCAGCCCCTGTATGTTCTTTGGTTGGTGGTTCTGTCTTCCTATGGATTTCCCATCCCCTTTGGGACCCTCAATCCTTCCCCCACCTCTTCCAAAAGAGTCCCCAAGCTCCATCCACTGTTTGGCTGTGAGTCTCTGCATCTGTCTGAGTCAGCTGCTGGGTGGGGCCTCTCAGAGGACAGTTTTGCTAGACTCCTGTCTAGCATAACAGAATATCATTATTAGTGTCAGGGATTGGTGCTTGCCCATGGGGTGGATCTCTAGTTGGGCCAGTGCCAAGGACAAGCCTAAGCTTGGAGAGGGGTTCTGAGAGAAGGGGTGTCTGGGAGTGGAGAAAAGAACAACTCGAAGTCAGTTGTGTCTCCAAGCTGACGACCTGTGTTCTGCTTGATGCAGCTTTTCCAGCCTGCTTCTCTCTATGTTCTGCTTTCTCTCTAAAGATTTCTCTGTCTATATTCTGCCTGATTGCTACTCTAAGAGATCTCTCTGTCCATGTTCTGCTTACTTGTGTCAGTTCTCCAAGAAGTTCTCTCTTTTTATCCTTAAAAACTCTCTGGAGAGCTCATCCCTTGCAGAACACAGGTCCAGTCTTTTATTTTACATATCAATCCAGTCATTTACTCCAGGTTTTCATTTTGATTATCTTATGAATTAGCATCTCAGCTCTTTAATTCTTAGGAAACAGCAAGCATACATTTTTTTTTCTTAACATTGCAAAAGAATTGAGAGATATGTCTACCTTTGTTAAGGACAGACTATAAGCTAGTTGGATGGGACCATGCCCTGAAATTACCATTTCTGCCACAACTGAGTCTAACTTTGCTCTGTCCTAAGATGATCCTGAACTCAGGAATCTATCTGCCTTTGTAAGCATAAACAAAAAAGCTTAGCTGGGTGGAATCTCCTGTGATCACTGCTCCCTAAATCTCTTTATATCCTTCCTTAGTAATTGTCTAACAAGTTGGCTCATGACATAGATGCTTTTGTTCCTTTATATTCATGGAACCCCTCATATAATTCTTATTGTATCCTTATGTTTTGCATAGGTGAGAAATTATATATTTTTGAACACATGTAATTTAGAGTTCTTTCCCATAACATTAAGGACTGTCCTGAAGGTCCCAGAGTTTGCCATTTTGCTGAGACATAGCCACGCCTTCACCTCCTGGACTCTTGGCTGTTTCTAATTATCACGGAGTCATTAACATTAACAGGGAGGACATTTCTTGGAGGAATGTGAAATATGTACATTATTATACAAACAGTCCTTATGCCACAGCAGCCATCCACACTCTTGGAGGTTCACACAGGGGCTCTGTCCCAGGGGCAGGAATCATGTCACTCTGTGTCCACCAAGGCCAGGCAGGGCTCAGTCACTGCTCCATCCTCTGTCTCTGCATTTCTTGTAGACAAGATAAATTTTGGCTAGAAAGTTTTGTCACTTAAAAAAAAATTTTTTTTTAAGCTGGGCATGGTGGCTTGGGTCCTAGCACTGAGAGGCAGAGGAGAGTGAATCTTTGTGAGCTTGAGGCCAGCCTAGTCTACATAGTGAGTTCTAAGATAACCAGCAAAGCTTCCTGTAGAGACTCTCTGTCACAAAGAAAGTTTTGTCAGTAGTTTGGTGTCCCTATTGCTCCACTGGGGTTCCTGCTACAGGAAGTGGCCTCTTGAAGTTCCATATCCCCAATGCTGTGAGTCATAGCTAAGGTCACCCCTTGACTCTTGGGGGCCTCCCATATCCCAGGTCTCTGGCATGTCCCTGAGATACCCCACCACCACCAGTTGCAGATTTCCATTCATTCTCATGGCCACCTGGCCCTCTTTCCTGTTCCTCCCCACACCTGATCATGAATTCCCACGCCCATTCCTCTCCTCATCCCCTCTCTCACCCATCTCTCTTCCTCTGTCTGCCTCCTACAACTATTTTGTTCCCCCTTCTAAGTGAGATTCAAGCATCCTTACTTGGGCCTTTTCTCTCTCTCTCTCTGTGTCTCTCTCTCTCTGTCTCTCTCTCTTTCTTTTGTTTTGTGTTTCTCTGTGTAGCCCAGACTGTCCTGGAGCTCACTCTGTAGACCAGACTGCCCTCAAACTCAGAAATCCGCCTGTCTCTGCCTCCCAAGTGCTGGGATTAAAGGTGTGCGCCACCACTGCCCAGCTGGGCCTTCCTTCTTGTTTAGCTTCTTTGGGTCTTTTGGAGTGTAGCATGGGTCTCCTGTATTTTATGGCTAATATCCACTTATAAGTGAGTACATACCATGCATGTCCTTTTGGGTCTGGGTTACCTCACTCAGGATGATATTCTCAAATTCCATACATTTGCCTGTAAAATTCATTATTTTTAATAGCTGAGTAGTGTTTCATTGTGTAGATATACCACATTTTCTTTATCCATTCTTTAGTTGAGGGACATCTAGGTTGTTTCCTGATTCTGGCTATTACAAAGAAAGCTGCTCAATGAGCAAGTGTCCCTGTGGTATAGTGGGGCATCTTTTGGGTGATATAGCTGTGTCTTGAGAGAGAATATTCCCTGTTTTCTGAGAAACTGCCAAATTGATTTCCAACATGGTTGTACACGTTTACACTCTCACCAGCAATGGAGGAATGTTCACCTTGCTCTACAGCCTCACCAGCATGTGCTATTTAAGGGTTTGAAAATCGCTGAAGGAAGACCCCAGACTCAGATAGTATGCAAAAAGAAAGAGTGTTTATTCTGCAGAAACAACCTGTATTTGTGGGTCAACCATTCTTTGAAATGGCGACCCCAGATAAAGGCATGCAGGCCTTCCTACAGGGAACTGGGGAAACTCTCTAGAAGGATTAGGTAATCTAAAATTTCATTGGTGGGTGCTAGGAGGTCACAGGTGATCAGTGGTCTACATTTTTATGTCATAAGCATTCAATCGTGTGATCAAATAGGGCTGCCCAGCACAGATGACCTATTCTTTTTTTTTTTTTTTTTTTTTTTTTGGTATTTTCTTTATTTACATTCCAAATGTTTTCCCCTTTCCAGGTCTCCCCTTCAGAACCCCTCTATCCCATCCCCCCATACCCCTGCCTCTGTGAGGGTGCTCCACCCACCCACCCACCCACCCACTCCCATCTTCCCGCCCTGGCATTTGCCTACACTGGGGCAGCAGGTGGCCCATTCTGAGATAAGATATTTTCCCATTTTTGTGGTTATCCCCAGGCTGTTCTTTGGGAGAGGGTTGTATGATCTCGTTCTGGATTTTATGGTCTGTTCCTGGAGCTGGGGTCTGGGACTCACGGTCTATTCCTGAAGCTGGTCCCTTATGGCTTTTTTTGAAATCAGGCCTGGTCCTTAAATGAAGACGAATGAGGTTTATATTGTCCTTTTGCTGTCACTTGAGGTTTTGGTCTTAGCCATTCTGCCATTGTGGGATGGAATCTCAGAGTTGTTTTGTTTTGCATTTCCCTGATGACTTAGGGCTTTGAACATTTCTTTAAGTGCTTCTTGGCCATTTGAGAGTCCTTGTTGTGCATTCTCTGTTCAGCTCTGTACCCCATTTTTTAATTGGGTTATTTGGGTTGTTTGTGTTTAACTTCTTGAGTTTTTAATGAAATGGATGATTTTCTAGACAGATAACACTGTTAACCAAAGTTAAATCCAGGTCAGGTAAACAAGAAATTATTTTTTAAAGATGTATTTTATTTCGTTAATATATATGTGGGTGTATATGTGCACATGTATGTCCAGGTGCACATAGATTGCAGAAGAAGCTGCTGAATCCCTTGGGACTGGAGTTAGAAATGTTTATGAGCTATCTGACATGAACCTGACCACTGAGCCATTTCTCTAGCCCCTAAGAAATATTCATATCCCCCTCCCCCGTGTGTGTGTGTGTGTGTGTGTGTGTGTGTGTGTGTGTGTGTGTGTGTGTGTGTGTGTTAAAACTTGTTTTATTATCCAAAATGTGATCTCCATCTACTTTGGAGAAAGTTTCATAGACTGCTGAGAAGAGTATGTATTCCATAGATAAAATAGTCTGGAAAATGTCAGTTAAATCCATTTATTTACAGTGCAGTTGAACTCCAACTTTCTTCTGGGAGTGGGGTTGGAGCTGGCTGAATGACATAGCTGTCCATTAATGAGAATGAGATTTTTTTTTTTCTCTTTGAGGCATGGTCTCTCTATATAGCCCTGGCTGTCCTTGGAAGTCATTATGTAGACCAGGCTAGCCTCAACTCAACAGAGATCCACCTGCTTCTGCCTCCCAAGTATTGGGATTAAAGGCATGCAACACCACACTCAGCTAGAATGAGATTTTTAAAGTAAGTGTTCATTGTTGTTATATCTGGTCTTGTCTTATCCCTTCATGTCTAGTTGTGTTTTGTGAAATTGGTTGCATTGGCATTTGATGCCTACATATTTATAATCATGATAGATTCTCAATGGTTATCTCTTTATTAGTATGACATGACTGTATTCTGTGGTTAAATTTGACTTGAAGTCTGCTTTGTCAGGTATAAGTATAACTATTCTAGCTTGTTTTTGTTTTTTTTACTTGGAATATAATTTTCCATTTTTTTCTCTTTGTCTTTGCTAGTAAGGTGAGTTTCTTATGGACAGCAAACAGTTGGATCTTGCTTTTTAATCAATTCAGCTGACCTATGTTCCAAGTTAATACTTTAAATTTAATATTATTGAGAGATATATGCTAACTTTTTCCATCTTTATATGTTTGCTAGTTTACAAAGCTAATTGTGTTTGGTTCCTTCCTATTCTCTGCTGTTTATTCTTTCAATGAGACTTGTTCTTGGGCTTTCATGTTTGTGTATGTGTTTATTCCTCTGCTGTATGTAGTATTTCTTTAATTATATTCGGCAGTGCTAGTGTAGTGGTTATGACTTGCTATAGTTTATACTTATGAGAAATGTTTATTTCTGCTTCAGTTTTAAAGGATAATTTCCCTTGAATATTGTTGTCTGGGTTAGCACTGGGTCTTGTTTCAAAGCTTGAAATACATCAGTCTATCTCTCTTGGCCTTCCTGGATTCTTTTGTGACGTATCATATTGTTTTGATGGGTTTCCCTTTTTAAGTAACACTGCATTTCTTTCTTGAAATTTTGAGTATTATATTCTATGATTTTGGAATTTTATAATGCATAAAAGTATTTATCTGGCTCTATTTGGGATTCTCTCTGCCTCATGTGCCATGTCCATGACTTTTTCTAGATTTGAGAAGGCTGTTGCTATAACTTTTCTGAATGAATTTTCAGTCACTTTAGTCTGGGGGTTTTGGTTTTTTGTTTGTTTGTTTGGGTTTTTTTTGATCCTTCTGCATACTAGATTGGTTGGCTTGATCTCTTAAGAGTGCACCACAGGTCTTGAATGTTATTTTCATTATTTCTGGATTTTGTTTTTTTGTTATCTGAGTATAGATTTCCCCACTTGTCACCAACTCCTGATAGCTTTTCTCACACCTGGTCTAGTTTGTTGCTGATACTTTCTAGTGAGAGTTTCTATTTGACTGAGTTTTTTATTTTTAAGATTTTTTTGACTGATTTTTTTATTCAAGTTACTGAATTTCTAGTCCAAAATGTTGAATTTTTTTGGTACAGGTATCATATTGACATATTCACTCATCTCTTATTTGAACTTTCTTATTAATCTCTCGCTTTCTCTGTGAAATGTGTATGTTTATGTCTCTGTCTTGCAAGCCCACAAATATAAGGATGTGAGCTTGTATACAGAAGCTAAGGGCAAGCTATCAAATGTGTTCCTCTATCATTCTTTGCCTTACTTACTTCCTTGAGACAGGATCTTTCACTGAGCCAGAAACTCCCAAGTGTGTCTCTGTCCCCAGTCCTGGTATGTGCAGTGTGCTTGGCTTTTTATGTGGGTGCCAAGGCTTCCAACTCAGGTCCTCGTGCTTGCAGAACAAGAGCTCTTATTCACAGTGCCACTGCAGTAGCCCCTCATTGATCATTTTTTAAATCAGACTTGAAAAATATTTCTTCTGACATTTTAACCATTTCAGTATCTTTAGGTTCAGTTATTAAAGCGTTGCAAACTTTTAGAGAAGCCACACTGCTTTGTATTTTCATGTTAATGGTTCAGGTTATTCATTTGTTGAAATGGCAGTTCCTTTATAGTGAGCTCTTAGTAAGCAGCCTTCTCTTAAGGACTCTACTCACAGAGGACAGAGAACTGTAATAATAGCATTAACACCAAAAGAGACAATATATTAAAATTCATGTAAAGGGACTAGAGAGAGGCCTAGTGGTTCAGAGCATGTATGCTGCTCTTCCAGAAGAGTTTGGTCTGCAGCATCATGTCAGGCAGTTCCCAGCTGCCTGTTTGCTTCCAGGGGATCCAGTGCCTCTGACCTCTGCCTTCCTACACTCATACGTACATAACCATGTGCCTATGCATAATTTAAAGGAAAGTAAATCTTTTTAAAATGCAGTTAAAAGAAATTATAGTCCTGCTGTGACTAGATGTCCAAGGGTGGGGTAGTACCCAATGGGGGGCTTCCCCTTCTCAGAGGAGGAGGGGAGGGGTTAAAAGGGGGAAGGGCTTTGTAAAGGGAGGACTAGGAAGAGAAGAGGGAGGGTCCGCGATTGAAAGTAAAGTGAAAAAAATAAATTATTGAAAACAAAGGGGGCAGTGGTGGCGCACGCCTTTAATCCCAGCACTTGGGAGGCAGAGGCAGGTGGATTTCTGAGTTCGAGGCCAGCCTGGTCTACAGATGAGTTCCAGGACAGCCAGGGCTACACAGAGAAACCCTGTCTCGAAAAAAAAAAAAGAAAGAAAGAAAAGAAAACAAAGGAAAAAAATTAAAGCCACTTATTACTGCATCTTAAGTGACAATAGAAAAGAAAATAGTAAAAGTAATGTATAATAAAATAATGAATTTAAAACTTAATTAAGATAAAATTAATGATGAATGAAGTAAAGGAGGGAGTTTTCTCTTTAAAGAATGAAAAAGATTTAATGAAAAAGGGACAGGATGTGAGAGGAACACACAGCGACATTAGAAAAATATTTCAGATTACAAAATATAGAAAAAAATATCTAAAGGTAAGAGACATAGAAGCAAAAAATGGAAATAAAGTAAAATACTAAAATGTCAGAACAAGAAAAGTATAAAGACATGAAATATTATAAAGAGTAAAATTAAGGAAAGTGACAGAAAGAATGAATAAGATAATGAAGAGTTAGAAGCTTCTGTGTCCTTTAATTCTATGCCTGGCAGGGGATGTGGCAGGGAGGCAGGCCAGTGCTGTCCATAGGGTTAGCCCCCATCAGCCGCTCATTGTAAGTCTGCTAAGGTCTATAACGTCTGCTGTGCTTGTTTAGTTCCACCCTGCTGCTGTCAGAATTCTTCTGACCACTGATGTACTTACTATTTTACAACATTGTATTTCTGTATGTTTATCCTGCTTGTACTTTGTTGAGCTTCTCTGGCATGTAGACTTGGTTTTGACTAATCAGTGTAGAGGTTTTCCACCGTTGTTTCTACCTTGTCTCTTTCCTCATAGCATTCGTATTCTGTGGAACTGACCTGCGTGTCCATGCTGCACTGGTCTCCAGACCGTGCTCATACCTTCCTGTGTTTTTTATTTCCCTCTGCTGGTTATCTCTGTTTGCTGGCAATCGAACCTCCTTGATTAATCTTTCATTCCAATCGTTGCTTTTTCCAGATCTCTGGCTTTTATTTACTTTCTTAAAAATCTGTTATAATCCCTCATACTTACAGATCTAATCAACTTTTTAGATGTCGTTTCCTTTAGTTCTTTGAACATGTTTTGTATTAGCTGACTCAAAGTGTTTGTGTAGTAAGTCTAATGTCTAGGCTTTCTCAGGAATAATTGCTGGTAACTACCTTTCTCTCTTGTATTAGGGCAGTATTTTATTTTACTGTTTATTTGCATGTCTTGTGATTTTTGGTTAGAAGAATAATTATGTAGTTTTCAATTTTTACATGTTTTTTTCGAATTTTGCATCTTTAAATGTTATATGTACCATAATTGACTTGCTGACATTAACCTGGTTCCATAAGGCTGCTGACATTTCCAGAGCTACAGTGATCTAGGAAGAAGATATGGAAATTAGGAACCTAGCAAGTTAAAGCCCCAGAAAGCTCACCATTCTTAACTGAGGTCCATGGTTTTCTTCAGTAATTGCTCACTTACAAGACCTTAGTTAAATTTAAAAGTTTCAAAAAAATAGTTTTGACAATTTTTTTTTCTGGTTTTTTGAGACAGGGTTTCTCTGTGCAGCCCTGGCTGTCCTGGAACTCACTCTGTAGACCAGGCTGGCCTCGAACTAAGAAATCCGCCTGTCTCTGCCTCCTGAGTGCTGGGATTAAAGGTGTGCACCACCACTGCCCGGCTTGACAATTTTTTTCATTGCTTTTTAAAGAGTGACTTTTCAGTGGTCTTTTATCCAGCGTTCCAGAATATATCTCAATCTCTTTAACCATTTTTATCTCAGTACTTTTAACCATTGTAATTATTACCCTGCTATTTGATATGTTGACATGGTCTGTGTACATTTATTGGCAGTCATGAAAGTCCACTCTTTGATTTCATTGAGAGCTGCTTGAGAAATAAACATGAAATGGTTATTTATGAAGCTGCTTCTGCCATTATCCATCTTCCTAACTGTACTGCAAGAGAGCTGGCACCTGCCGTCTCAGGTCAGTTGTGTTCGCTAGCTGTCCTTGGTTTATGCTCTTACGTTTTTTAAATCAATGGGCTTGCAGAGTGGGTATTAAGAGTGGCATTTAGGGCCAAGGTTGCCCAGTGA
Organism: Uromys caudimaculatus; assembly: GCA_028551405.1. NCBI lineage: Eukaryota > Metazoa > Chordata > Mammalia > Rodentia > Muridae > Uromys > Uromys caudimaculatus. The sequence continues at coordinate 104,226,402 of CM052700.1, forward strand.
GTAAAGATGCTCGCTAATGATTTCAGCTTTCTTTAATGTTTAGAAAACACATTTGCTCTCATAACTAGCACTGTTTCTCTTATTTAAATGCAAATATTAACTGGGATATTAATTTTTAGAGGAGAAAAGCAAATTTTGTTTTCTATTAAAGTTTTATAGCTGAAAACGGGCTTTATTTTCTATTTTTGATGATACAGTGTTCACATGGAATTTTGATGCAGTGATTAATTTCCTGATACACAGAATGAACATGATTATTACACACTATAATTTTCATCTATCTGGTGAACAGTATCCACTGTGATTTTTCTGTTTCTATTTTTCCAGTTCTTCAACTTTTCTGTAGCTCTCCTAAACCAGCCTTGAGATATGCAGCTGTGAGGACCCTGAACAAGGTAGGTATCCCTTTAACTATAGACGTGTATATTTAATTCAGAAACATGAAATACAAAGCATTTGGCTTTCTCTTCAAGCTTAGAATATGTGAGCTTTGGGTCTCCCCTCTGTAGCACCTCGTTTGTACTTGTGGCCTTAATCGTAACTATTTATACTGTTAGTCCATGGAAGATAATTTATTTCTGACTTCTGAGTACTTTACATTCAGGGGTTAGACTGTTCAATATGGAGGCCATTCACAAGTGTCCACTTAAGTTAATTAAAATTAAATAAGGAATTTAGTTTCTTAGTGACTCCAGTCATACTACCTATGCTTATAGCCACTCGTGGTTAATGAAAACCATACAAACCAGTACAGAGATTGAGCAGTTTTACCAATTCCTCGTCTCTAATCTTGAAACCAGTTGTATCTTAGAATTCATGTGTTTGTGATGCTATGTCTTATATATTAACTTCAGTGGGCCTGAAGCAGTACCCAACCATTAAAATACACAAAGATTTCTGCACAAAACATATAACTCTTTGCTGCATGGATAAAGACTTTTTTATTAGTCTGGGTCATCTTTTTCCTGTTGAATGAGTTTTACTGACAATGATTTGCAGAATATTTTCGCATTTTCAGAATTTTGGGTCGGCCCAATGTGAGATAGACAGAGAGACGGAACAACATAGATGTAGAATGACAGGCATATTTTAGCAGCTGTGGGTAATCCAGTTTGGCAGGAGTTTATTTAATTGCAGAATTGATTTAAAAATGACAGAAAGTCTTTGTTGATCAACATCCTTTTTTTTGTTTGTTTGTTTCTAATATCTAGTAGAATAGATACTTGTGAGCATATAAACTATAAGTAGATGCCACCTACAGTAAAAGAGATGGATAACTGTTAGAAAGGTTATACGGAGATAGGCCCCCGCCACACCCACCTCACTGTTCCTGTTGTCACTTACCTTAATTAAAACTTAGGCTCTGGCCTTTATCAACAATAATGTGGTTTTGGTTTTTTGTTTTGTTCCCTTTCTTGTTTTTTTCTTGCTACTTTGTACAAGGTGGCAATGAAGCACCCTTCTGCTGTTACTGCCTGCAATCTGGACTTAGAAAACTTAATCACAGACTCAAACAGAAGCATTGCTACCCTGGCCATTACAACATTGCTCAAAACAGGAAGTGAGAGCAGTGTGGACAGGCTTATGAAGCAGATATCTTCTTTTGTGTCTGAAATCTCAGATGAGTTCAAGGTAAGAATTTAAACAAGCTTTGACTTGGTCTACAGCTTGCCTCAACAGTGTCTTTTGAGAAAGTCTTAGTTTTTATGAAGTCTAAACTCTCATTCCTTTCCTTCCTAGGCATTGCTGTACCCTACATAAATAACTTTTATCTCTCTCTAAGTCAAAAAGGTTGTGTTTTATTTTAAATGTTTTATGACTTTAGCTTTTACATTTTGGTTTTTAATCGTTTGATTAATGTTTATGTGATAAGCTCAGTGTTTTCCTGTACTCATACTAAGTTATTCCAGCAGAATTAGTTGAAAAGACTTTTCCTTGAACTGAATTTTTCTCTCCTTGTTGGAAATGAAGAGGCTTCCTTGTTTTGAATCCCAAAGACCTTTCCATTATTTTTTCTTGCCTTATTAAAACAACTAGCACTTGTAACAAAGTGCTGAGTAGAGCCAGTGACAATGTGCTGGAAATGACCAAAGGGCAGTGGTAGTCTTAGTGTGAGAATGAGGAGGCCGGCTATGTCATCTTCCCTAACACTCAGCAGGTGGCACATAGGACCATTGCTCTCTACTCAACATGCTCTAGATTGAAAAAGTAAACAGAAGTAGACATTTTAAAACTTTGGGGTATTATAAAAATTGTTTTGCAGCTGTTTGTAGAAATAAACTGGAATAGTGGGGAAAATATATTGGTAAGGATAATGCTTTAGAATGGAAGTTGGCAAACTTCTCTAAAGGACCATAAAATAAATACTTTAATGATCTGGGCTCCTGAATGATCTGTTTACATAGTCTTTGTTTTTATTCTTTACAGTTCTTAACTTTAAAACCATCATAGCTTTCAACTTCTATAAAAATAGGGTATAAGTGTGGAATGGTGCCGTGTGCCTGTAGATGGAAGGCTGGGGCAGAAACATCATGAGTTATGGCCAGCCTGAGCTGAATAGCAAGACTCTTACCTCAAAAAACAGTCCCATTCTTTATGCCTTCTAAAGGAAACTTCTGTATACATGCATAGTTTGGGGAAGGAAATAAAGACATGAAATAGATATTGTTGAGTAGCTTAATGAATCAAGGATGCATCCTACAGTCTGATGATATCAAATGCCATAGCACCAAACACTGAGCAATGTAGATTTGTTATTGGTATTTCAGTGCAACTGGGAGTCCCCGCAAACGAGACTTGGTCACGCGTCTCAACATGTCAAAGAGGGGATTAATCATAAAAAGCAGAAAAAGGAGACTGAGTCAGAGTGACTACATGGGGTTGGTTGGTATCTCAGTCTGGTCCAATGGAATGGTTCAGAGAGGCCGTTAATGCTTGAGGGGATAAGCCAGTCTTCATGGCATGGTTATCTGCCTGAGAGTCATTTCATAATGTACTGACCTGTCTTTGAGGTGCTTCTGTTTCTTCAATCCAAAATGACTACAGATTTAGGACATGACTGGAAACCTTTAAGACCTTTTTGGAGGTGTAGAATGGGGACTTAAGAAGTTGGTAATGAGATGCCTCAATTACTGTTACCTTCGTATCTTCAGCCTTGAAGTGATAGTTAGGTATCACAAGCTTTATACTTCTTGAGTGAATTAACATGCCTCTGTGCGAATTAAGCAGGTAGCTGACCCACAGTTAAAGGAGATAGATATGAAATAAGACAGATTCCAGGCTTGTCCTTGCTTTTAGTTACCTTGTAGGCCCAACTCAAGGATTTTGAGCAAAAGCAGCTTTTAACTTCTAAGTGCCTGTTACAAATCTGTATGACTATAATTGTATATGAGATTTGTTGTTCTTAGATAAACAAATAAAAATTACTACTATTCATACAGTTCTTTGTGTTTTTTTTTTTTTTTTTTACAGGGGTGAGAGGTCAATTGAGGTTGAAAAATGACCAACATAGGTCACACTGCATTGGCAGCACAACTCAGACCCAAACTTGTATTTTTAAATTTAATTTTATATTTATTTATTTTTGGTGTTTTGAATCAAGGTTTTTCTGTGTAGCCCTAGCTGTCCTGGAACCCTTTGTAGACCAGAAAGGCCTCAAATTCAGAGATCCTCCTGTCTCTGCCCCCATAGTGCTTGGATTAAAGGCATGTACCAAGACACGTGGCTTGCATTTTCTAATTTGAAATGCACTTCTTCAGTTTACTGTTCTGTATCTTCATCTGTCATCAAACATTTAATGTTTATATCATTTTTAATAGGTCTGTTTCAAATCTTTCTTTTTGTTTCCATGTCTTGTTGACTTTTTCTGACATCTGTGATATTGTGTTGAATATGATAAAATTAAACTATCAGAGTTCATCAACTAGATAATCACAGAGGGAAAAAGTAAATCTTAACAGCTTCACTCACACCAGAGACAGAAATAAGTTCTGTCTGGACTGAAGATTAGATTGTACAAAGCAAAAGAATAAATAGTTTCAAAGAAAGCACATAAGGACATCTTTATGACCCAGTGTAAAACAGACATACATAGATGTACATACACATGCATACTTTACCATTCTTGTTCAAGGTGAGGTAGGCTGATTACTGTTTTAGTCCTGCTTCTACAAAGTGATTCAAAGAAGTCTTTTTTGCTTGAAGGGGCAAGACAGTTCCCTTAACATGATTTGTCCTGCCTGAGAGTGATTTCTTGATGGAGTGATTGTGAATGTCTGTGTGTACCTGTGTGTGTGTGCGCATGCGCACAGGTTTACACACACACGCACGCACGCACACACAATTTTAAAAATAAGACATAAAATAAATTTGACAAACTAGAACTAGTAAACAATTTATATTTACCTTCCATTCCCTGAATCCCCAGATTTATCCTACTCAGCACAAAACAGCCATCACAGATACCATCATCCCACATCCCATGCAAATAGAATAAAGTGTTGGTGCTGAAGAATGTAACAGTACAGGCAAAAATCATATTTATACTGTAAATATGAAAATATAGGAAAATCCTCAGAACAACAGATGCATTACGTTCGGGGGGGGTGGATGTGAATTAATTGGGGGTGTTAGCCTCCCTTTTCTTGGCACTAGCCTTTTGTTAACTTTCATCTCCCCTTTCCTTCATCTGTTTTTGTCATTACATTTTATTAGTTTATATTAGCAAATACATATGAACACATTTCATGCATTATGTACAGAATCATTTTCACACCAGTGCCCTCTTTGCCTTCCTCCACTTCCTGCTAACCTACTTCCTTTCCCCAACTGTCCTCCCTTCTGCTTTCATGTTGAACACGTGTGCATGTATGGAGGGGTGCTTCCCAGTGAGTTTCCACTGAAGAAAATTTCTCACCCTCTCCTGACAACCATTAGTTATGAATATATCTTCAGAGATGGGTAGAACCCCATGAGCCTCTCTGCTTTTCATGACAAGGTAGTGATGGGCCCAATCTGTTATCTTGTGTAGATAACAGCTGCTATGAGTTCAAGACAGCAACAGCCCTATCAAGCTGGAAGTCAGCATTCCACACCACTCACTCCTGTCCTGACATTCTTTTTTCCCCTTCTTCCACAATGTTCTCCGTGGTAAAAGGTGTGTGTGTGTGTGTGTGTGTGTGTGTGTGCGCGCGTGCATGCGTACATACCTTTAAGGGGGCTGTATATTCAACAGTCATTTATTCCCAGTATCTTAAGCAGTTATGAATTGTCTATAGTCACCACCAATCAGTATATTAAGAAGCTTCTCTGAGCACAGCTGACAGCAGCACTGATATATGGACCTTAACACAGTGTCTAGGATGCAAATCCAATCAGATGATGGTTGGTTGTCCCCATGGCAGACATGCACTTGCCACTGCTACACCAATGGGCTCATCCTGCCTGGCCAGTTAATACCACCTTTCCTTTATCTTTTAAAGGTCCATCCTTTACACATATTTTCTTCCTAGCCCTATTCTTATAAATTGATGAATCTAAGAGGAAAATGCAGATGGCCCTCTAAGAAGTAGTTTTGGATAACTTTGAAGAAAAACAGACTAAGATGGCTTCTGAAAAGAACATCCCTGCTCAACTCATGGATTTGCTGTACATCATCTTACTGAATCCTGTGGCTAATAAAAGCCCTTTATATTCCCTGTGCCCCGGAAGATAGAAACTTGAGATGAAAGGATCAACTTTCTTGTCTTCAGGGTCAGGCTTAAATAAACCTGCGTTCCTTCACCAAAATAAACATTTAATCTGACAAAACTACCATAAATAAAACATACCTAAAAATTGTTTTTGTTAAAAAAAACATTGATCTCTCTCTTGAACCCACAAATTAACTAAAAGAAGGATGAAAGCCTGGCATCCAAAGTGTGTGGTATCTTCAGCAATAGACTCACACCTTCAAGTTTCAGGAAGCAATCTAGGGCAAATGCAATGACCTACATTGTGTTGGAAGTCTCTTGGGCATTCCCGACCTTGATGAAGATGAAGTAGACAAAAACTAGCATATATTAAATGCAAATATAAGTTATAGTCATCTTGAAAAATGGACAGTATTTACTAAAGCTGAATGAATACATGCCCAGTTTTACTCCTAAGTATCTTCCCAACAGAAAGGCATGTACAAGGTTCATTTTAAATGTTAGATCAAGCAGTTAATTTTGGAGGAATATGTATGGTTAAGAAAATAGCTCTAAATGCCTAGGTTTGATTCTATGACTTATTAAATATGTAATTGACGGCCTCAGTTTCCTTGACTATACCAAGGAGATGATAATAATTCCAATCCCATATTTGTTGTGAGGTATAAATAAAATGATAAAATACTAAGAATACTCTAGTGTTAACTATTGCTGGTTTCTGTGTGAATCAGAACTGTAATGGTTCATACTGAGTGGTTGGATATTGTCTATATTATTTGAATTCATTCTTTTATTTTAGTATAACTGCCACAAATCTTTTATAGTACAAATAGATTAGTTTGTTTCGATTTGCTTTAAGTTTTAGTATTGCCCCTCCCATTTTAACTATTTTGTTATTTGATTTTTGCTACATAGAACATTGTACTATTCAAAGAAGTGATAACATGTTTAAAGTTTAAAAGTGTATGTCTTCCTCTCATAGGTCCCGTCCCTCCCTATCAAACTTGATTTGCTTGCACATTTGTCTTCTTTAGTACACCTTTTATAAATATAAGATAGATGCATGTTTCTTATTTATTGTACATCAAAGATAGCATACTGCTGTGCTCTTTTTGTACAGTACTTTTCCTTTTTTTAACCTAAAGATAAATGGAAGTCATGCTAAGTTTTTTGAAGGAGATATGCCTCATTTTCTTTACAGCTGCATAATACCCCAGCAGTTGTGTGTGTGTGTGTGTGTGTGTGTAGCTTATCAAACAAGGCTTCTGTTTGGGTAATATGCAGTTATTTTGTACAGTGCTGCAAGGGATATCCTAGGCATGTGTTTTTCAAACATTAGATCTGTGTTTCAAAGTGTATTTGTTATGAAAGCTAAATATAATAGATATATCATTCATAGAGCATGCTAGCATAGTTTTAATGTGTAGTTTTAATTTGAATTCTGTTATTAAGAGGAAAATTAAATATCTTTTTAAAATCCCTGTGTGTATGTTTGTATAATGTTTATGTGCAAGTATGTGTGTGGGCATGGGTCCACATCTGCTAAAGAGTACATGTGTGAAGGCCAGAGAACAAGCTTAGGTGTCTTTCCTTCTACCTTCTACCTTGTTTGAGGTGGTTCTGCTTGCTACTGTATTCACCAAGCTTGTCCACTAGCTTCCCAGAGCTCTCCTGTTCCCCCTCCCATCTAGATCGCTGGAGGGGCACTGCGATTACAGATGCTCACTACTGTATCCAAACTTGGGTCCTCACACTTGCTTGGCAAGCATGTCACCCACTGACCCATCTCCCCAGCCTAACCATCTTCTGTATGGCTAACGGTCATTTAATACCTACCTGTCTGTGAAGTGCCTGTTCAGTTTTTCCACCACGTTTTTTACAGGATTTTTTCTTTTATTCTTCAGTTATTTAAACACTTCTCGTGTGTTAAGGATGCAAACATATGAAACCTGTTTCTACTTTTTCTCCCAGTTTTCCATTTGCCTCCCGTGTTAGAATGGGTTCTGTAGTGCTCACGTTTTTTGGGTTTGTTATATTCATGAGACTTTTTGTCTATTCCATCTGATATTTAGTCATTATCAGAGTTTTTATACTTCACAGTGTGGAGGAATTCACACATGTTCGCTTCAGATGCGCTTACACTTTTGTGCTTTATTCAGGTTCCATGTGTCCTTGCTCTTGTGCATTTCTCTGTACACTTGTTTATCTATTTGTACACGCCATTGGCACACAGCTTCTAGTAAGCTTTGTTGGCCCTGGTAGCTAACTCCCATCACAGCTGTTCTTACTGTTGTCCAAGCTCTGCTTGTATGTTTGTTCTCCTTATCAAAGTAAAGCTTTCTTATTTCATAAAATTTTGATTGTTATTTTTATTGGAATCATATTAAATGTATAAATTACTCTAGAGGAGAACAAGCTATCTTACCGAGTTAAAAAGTCCTAACCAAGTTCAGGGACTGTGTTCGGCTCCTCTGACTGCTGTTTGCTTTTCTACAGGTGGTTGTTGTACAAGCAATCAGTGCGCTCTGTCAGAAGTACCCACGGAAGCACAGCGTTCTGATGACTTTCCTTTCCAACATGCTTCGAGATGATGTAGGTAGTAGTTGACTTTTTAAACATGGGAAGTTGTTCTCTTAAATTCCCTTGATTGCTATTAAATACCACAGTGTTTTGTTGTTATTATTTTTAACTCACTTCTTCATGGTTTGTATTTTTATTCTTTGAAATTTTAATATATATATTCAATGTATCTTAATAATGTCCACCCCTCACCTGCCCCTGTAGGCACTCCAACTCAACCCAGGACCTCTCATTAGTATTTTAAGCATTTTTCTTTATCATGCGTTAAATATATTTCTTTCTCATTTCTGTATACCACTCAAACATATACATAATTCCAATTGCTGTATTTATCACAGCTAATTATCTTCCCACTTGAAGTGGAAAAACTTTGTTTTTATTGTTATATTAAATAAAAGAAGTTAGTTGAAATTTTAATATTATAGCATGAATCTTGAAATACAAGCATTTCTTTAAAATACAATTTTAAAAAGGTCCTTAAAATGGGAACACCATTGGTGGTAGTTGGTGGTTAAATAAAAAAAAAAAGTTTTATCTTCTCTTTTGTCAGGGAGGTTTTGAATACAAAAAGGCCATTGTGGACTGCATAATCAGCATTGTGGAAGAGAACCCTGAGAGTAAAGAAGCTGGTCTAGCCCACCTCTGTGAATTCATTGAGGACTGTGAACACACCGTTCTGGCTACGAAAATTCTCCACTTATTGGGCAAAGAGGGCCCTAGAACCCCTGTCCCCTCCAAGTATATCAGATTCATTTTTAATAGGGTCGTCCTGGAGAATGAGGCTGTCAGAGCTGGTGAGTCATAGAGCACAACTAATGATGTCATTGCTGGTCTTTACAGATAGATGATTCAAGAGAGTCATAATGAAGTTGGAAAATGAAGTTGAGGGTCTCTGGCTGTGCTATGATCTTAGAGGACACCCTGGGTCCAGATACACAGCTCTTCCTTTGTGTTTCAACTCCCAAACAGATTTTTGCCTTAAATTAGAGGCCTATAGCCCTTGCCTTTCAGTGTGACAGGAATACTATAGTGGGGCCTCTATCTTTTCATTAAACCATAAGTAAGAATATATATAGGACTTATGTATAGATGTGCCTGTATATACACCTTAAGTGATTCTTTCTAGTCTATTAAACTAGGATCAGAAAATTCTCCTGTGATCCTTTCTCTCATTAGGTCCTGACCTTCTCCTATCCTTATACTTTGTTTCCAGATAAACTCAAAGACCGTATCACTCGTTGCCTTCATATGCTCTTTGTTCATTTTTTTTCAACTCAATAAAATTTGGGCCTCTTCTTTAAATTCTTTCTTGTTTCTTTTTTAAATGACATCTAAGTTAGCTGGCAAATCAGACTACTTAATATTTTGATCTTAGTTCACCTTCTTCTAGATTGTTTTTTGGAGCTTTGTTGACTCCTGAATATGAATGTTCACACCACCCCTCACATGTAACGTGAAATTCAAACTGAAATCTTCACTTGCTCCTGCTCTCACAAGACAGACTTAGGTCACCGCTTTGAACCGGCCTCGACTCCTAGCCACACCGTCCTGTCCCGTCCCCTCCTTACTGAGTCTCCAGCCTCCTCTCGCTATGTCACTGGGTACAGGGTTAGGCTTTCATTCCCTTCTGAGCCCTAGCTCATCTGTTTGTAGTTTCACAGATAGTATTTACTTATTTATTTATTTATTAGCTGAATGTGAAGAGTGGTCATTAAAATAACAAACTTGGGTGGAGAGCTGACTTAGCATTAGTAGTTACCACTCTTGCCAAGGACCTGAATTGGCTTCCAGCATCCACGCTGTGTGGCTCACAAGCACCTGTAACTGCCGTCCCCAGAGGGTCTGATGCCTCTGGCCTCCCCTAGCACCTGCATCCATGTATTCATACTTACACACAAGTGGATACACTTACATATAATTAAAAATAATTTGTACAAAATCTTAAAAAAACAAACTACAAATACATCCTATACCTATGTGGGATAATGTAACCTTTAAAACCTTGAGGTCTGTGGGATTTTTAGTTCATCTCTAGCCTTTTACTTTCACTCTATAACATGGGTCCAACACCTAGCCTTTCTCGTTCAAGTCTAACAGTAACACTTTCTGCTCTGGACACAGGAGGGGGTTTATTTGTTCTTCTTTCTAATACTCTTGTCCTGCCTTTTCCCTCTGGCTAAACTAACTATTCTAAAAAATGAGGTGCAATAGTGTCTCAAATCCTTGTCTTACCTAAGCCCCATCACTGTACTTACCTAGCATCTTGGATATAGTTTACCAGAGATTTACTAGGCAAGATGTCTTTGCTTACCTGTCTATCTTACTGCACCCTTAGGTCAAAGACCATGTCTTTTATCTTTCTACCCCTCAGCTCTTGCCACACTTCGAGGTAAAATTTAGGTGGGCATTGAATATTTGTAGAATGAAAGAAATTATAATAATATTTTTTTGGTGCTAGTTGTTTAAAATTTGAACTTTGTCATGTCAGAGGATATATAAGAGGCTGTCATGGGGTAGAGACAGCTCACACCAATAGATAGATAGATAGATAGATAGATAGATAGATAGATAGATAGATAGATAGATAGATAGATAGATAGACAGACAGATAGATAGATAGATAGATAGATGAATGATTCTTTTTCCTTGCTGAATGGAAAATCTTCCTGTATAGAGCTCGCTAGATACTTCACTATTCTATTTATGCTTAAGTAAGATCAAGAAACTATCAACACAAGAGACTTTATTTCTATTGAATACCAACTGCTTCCCTAATTTGCTTTTAGTTTCAATGTTTTTTATTTTGTTTTGTTTTGTTTTGTTTTGTTTTCTAATACAAGGTCTTACTTTGTAGCCTAGACTGCTCTCAAACCAACCTTGAGTAACCTTCCTGCCTTGGCTTCACAAGTGTCTGATTTGTTTTTGAATGCTTACTGCTTAGCTCTGAGAAGCCAGTATTTACATTGCTTCATCTTGTGTTCCACAATAGCTGCTGTGAGTGCTTTGGCTAAATTTGGGGCTCAGAATGAGAGCCTTCTCCCCAGCATCCTTGTACTCTTGCAAAGGTATGTAAAAGAGTAAGTGCTGGCTGTTGGAAGATAAGAACTCCATGTACTGAGAGTAAAAACCTCTTTGTACTATGTCAGATAAACTGAAGGACTAAGAGTAGAGCTGGTAGAGGTGGTCGGGGGCAGATGGGGGGTTTAAGGGTTTTGAGGGGTTTTTTTCTAGTAATTATATATGTGCAAAATGTGAAATTTGAGTTTTAGATTTCTTTTTAATGAAACTGAGAGAGTAAGGTAAACCTATGTAATTCAATTTGTACAGTAGGCACTAACTTAAAAAAGATGTGAAATGACTCGTGTGAAGAACTGAGATAGTTGCCTTTTATGATCTCCATAACTCCTTAGTTGGTGAGGAAAGGAAAAAAAGTTGGTGGTCTTTTTAGCAAATATTTTGTGATTGCATTTTATAACTAAAGCAATTAACTCATTAGCCAAAGACTGACTAGTTTAAGTAAAACAGATTGTCATTTGAACAATAACTGTCTGGATTTTGAATGCTGGTTTTCTTTTTGTATCCTTAGAAAATATAACATTTCCATTTCTTAGTTATAGAAAAGCTAAGTCTTTGTTGGGCTCATGTAGTTACAGGTTCAGGATTAAATTGTAAATTATGTCATGGTATTGTGTTCTTCCTAGTGATCTCAGTGACTTCTCAAATAGCAGCATTTCTTTAGTAATTCATAACAGTTCAAGAATTGTAGAAATTTTAGGAGCCCATGTTAGCTATTATTGAACTGTTGTCATAAAAGTCCTATCAGATGACCTCAGCTGCACTCTTCGGGTAGGTGGTGAAACTGTTGGACATCTCTGTATACAAAGTCATAGACAGAAGCATGCCTATACTGTTTCTTCTGATCAGGTGCATGATGGATACTGATGACGAGGTACGGGACCGAGCTACCTTCTACCTAAATGTGCTACAGCAGAGACAGATGGCCCTGAATGCTACATACATCTTCAATGGTCAGTGAGAGTCAGGATTATGGACACAGAACACATTTGTTTGTCAAATGATCAATGATTTTTATGGGGATTCACATATTAACTGACTTCTTTAGGCAGTTGCATGATTTTAATCTTTGAATGCAATTCTATTTCTAGAGAAACCTATGTTCATAAAGGTATTTTCTAATTTGCTAATAGCAATTCATATGAAATAATATAGAAGAATATATTTTTTAAATTATGCAAGGGTCCAAAGAATATTGCTTATGCCTGGTACTTCTTAAGCTCCCTCTTAAATGGCTGTCCCCATTTTTGTTTTCTTCTTTTCTTGTTCTCATATAGCTAAGATACTTTATTTTCTGAGAAATGCTTGCATTCTGTTGACATTTTTTATACTTTGCTCCCATGTTTCCTTGAAAGAAATAAGGCAGCTTATAAGTTTATGAGGCAGTTGTCTGTAATAATCTTTACTTAGATTAAGTAGGCTATAGCTTCCTAATGCTGCAACCCTTCAATACAGTTCCTCGCATAGTGGCCCCCAACCATAAAATTATTTTTGTTGCTACTTCATAACTGTAATTTTGCTACTGTTATGAATTGTAATACAAATATGTGTGTTTTCTGATGGTCTTAGACAATCCCTGTGAAAGAGTCCTTCAATCCCCACAGGTTAAGAACCGCTAGGCTATAGTTTTTTGTTACATATTTCTCTTTCTTTAGAAAGCCTAACCATTACAGATCGTTGAGAATAGATTATAATACTGAGATTTTACTGTCTCTAGGTCTAACAGTCTCTATACCAGGGATGGAAAAGGCCTTACACCAATATACATTGGAGCCTTCAGAAAAACCCTTTGATATGAAGTCAATTCCTCTTGCTATGGCTCCTGTCTTTGAACAGAAGTCAGGTAACAGAACTGTTTAACTTTGTTAGTTTTTCTGTGTGTAAGTAATTTCATAAAAACTTGTAAATATTAGCATATCATCTAACCTGGAAAATAAAACTAGAAAAAGATTTTTTAAAATAGCATAGTTTCTCTCTTTCTCTTTCTTTCATTTTTTTAAAATTCTTGTTTGTTTGTATTTTGAGACAGGGTCTCTCTACATAGCCCTGTCCTGGAACTCACTATATAGACAAAGCTGACCTGGAACTCACAGAGATCTACCTGCCTGTACCTTCCAAGTGCTGAGATTAAAGGCATAGTGTGCTACTACACCAGGCATATTTTCTCTTAATACCTAATTTTTTTATTATGCCTTGAGACCTTTAGTACTAAGATAAATGACAATTTTCAAATTTAAGATTTTCATTTTAAGCCTCTTGGGTTTTACACAAAAGTCAGAATAAGAAATATATCCTGAGTTGAAAAAAAAAATTTTTAATTATTTAATACAAAATACCACAATTTTTGAAGCTGTTTGCCACTGTGTATCTGCTAGAAGTTATTGCCTTCATTTCTTTCTGTATGCAAGGTCAGTTAGAAGTAGAAAGAAATTCATTTGATTGCTTATATCTGTCTTTCTAGAAATCACACTTGTGACTCCTAAGCCAGAAAAGTTGGCTCCTTCCAGGCAAGACATTTTCCAAGGTATATTTTTTGGATACAATAATCTTTAATCCCTAGGCATTATAAATTAATAACATCTACTGCTTTTATTCAATTTTATTAATTCTTAATTCTCAATTCAGTACATTTTCCTGTGTCATACGTTATAGTGGCTGGAACTACCTGGTGTCCATCGACTTTCCAGTTATTAATTTACTACCTGGGACTGTTATTCTTGTACACACTTTGTTGGTTAAGAGGGAAAGAAATTAGCAATTTAGTTTCTTCTTCCCTCCTATATATAGGAATCTAGTATATAAACTTGGTAACTTAAAGGATTATTTCACAGAAACTTGGAAATCCCCAAATTGCCTTTTCAATTGTTAGTAAAACCATAGAAATGAAGCCATCTTCTGTGGTAACTAAAGCATTTTAATAAAGTCTCTTCCTGTCTTCTTCATACTGTACTTGTACTTTCTTTCTCTTTGTACTTAACAGAACAGTTGGCTGCCATTCCTGAGTTTGTGAACCTGGGGCCCTTGTTCAAGTCTTCTGAGCCTGTGCAGCTTACAGAAGCAGAGACAGAGTATTTCGTTCGCTGTGTGAAGCACATGTTTACTGACCATATTGTATTCCAGGTGAGATAACGAACTAACTCCTGGTTCTTTTTAAGCCTTTAAATACAAGCTGCTATACTTGAAGCCAAATAATACTTTCCTTTAGTTTGTGATTCTAGTTCCTTTCATAAAGGATTGATTTAGCAACAATTTGGGTTTTCTTTTCAGATGTATAGAAGTTTCTTCCTCTGATAGGCTATTTTTGATAACTAAAATCTAAAAGGATATAAAATGAAAATGTTCCAAAAATAGACATTTAGCATAATTATTTAAAAATCAGCATTTAAGCAACAAGGTAAACTAAGTGTGTTGTTCATAGAACTTAGATTTGATTGTTGTCACATTTGTAACACCTTGATGTAGAGACAGTCTTAGGGAGAGGCACACTGATGGCTCAGCACAAAGCACTCACAGTAAGCCTCTCAGTGTTTCACAGAGACAGTTGGGAGCACACTCTTGGTAGGTATAAGGCCTGCTTCAATCTCTAATACAAAAAGAAAAAAAATCTTAAGAGACCTATAGTGCTACTTAGTGTTGAGTATAGTGGATTCCAGAGCTGAACCGTGGACGATGAGTGAGTAGAAACAACTTATTGGAAAACATTTCTTATTCTTTACAACTTTTCTATTGCTGATTTTTCAGTTTGACTGTACCAACACTCTGAATGACCAGCTGTTGGAGAAAGTAACAGTACAGATGGAGCCATCCGACCCCTATGAAGTACTCTGTTGCATCCCAGCCCCCAGCCTCACTTACAATCAGCCAGGAATATGCTACACACTTGTTCACTTGTCGGATGAGGAGCCTACAGCAGGTACTGACTCTTAGAAGGGAGAAGATACTTAGTGGTCTACAATGCATCGCCTCTTGAGCTCTTAGAATGTCTTGACAAGTTTTTAATTTTCAAGAATGTAGTTCTTTCCAGAATTTAATGTTGGGGGTGGGTGTGTTTATAAAATTGATTACTATTGTATAGATATTGCTTTCAAAACTAAATCTGTGAGGAAAAACATGCTGATGATATTGTTAACAGAGGAACTGAATGTACACAGTAATAGCCCAGAAAAGCATTCAGGTTTTCTATTGAAACAATGTATGCATGAGTGAATACCTGATGTGTCTTATAAGAATCAGAATGTTTCTTTCCAAGAACATTCTGGAGGAAATGATAGTTATTTAGCAGATGGTTGGCATTTTAAATACATCACTTTTAAGCATCTTGTAGCATAAGACTGCAGTCTGCAGTGTTTCAGCCTCATTAGCTTAGTCAACCATTTTGTGTTCCATATTTAGGAAAGGCTTTATCATTTACTTGAGGTGGAAGTGGCATAAGGGTCTAAATGAGAGACAGTTGCTAGCGCCACTGATAGTATTTACCCTTTGAGGGTTTTGGACGCTCTCATTAGTGTATCCTTTATAAACGTTGAAATCTATCCCGCCGGAACCCTACCCCACTCAGTTTTTCCATACTCATTGAAGAACTAACCCAACTTTCACAGAAATAAGCACACATACCACATTAATATTTAAAGTTTTTACTAGTAAGTACAGGAAATACAGAAATTAACAATATTAACAAACATCAGAGAAGTTACAGAGTTACAAGAAATCACAAAAGTACTAATAAAGAGTAATCCCTGGTCATCATTCAGTTACATTTAGGGCTTATTCTGATTTATTTTATAACCCCTTCTCTTAAATCCTTTCTTAAGTGTTCATTCATGGGAACCGCTGACCAATCTTAGCTGGGTTGGGTGCTAGACTAGGCTACTCAGACTCTGGCACGAGGTAGATTCATGTTGGCACCATTGCTGAGTCTGAATCCCAGGATGTTCCCTCTGATCCTGAGTGGAACTGTGTTTGTGTTGTTCAGCCACTTGGATCTGTAA
>CM052700.1:104243234-104288222 GCA_028551405.1 Uromys caudimaculatus
CCCTCTCACCTCTTCCTCACACCTTCCTTCTGCACTGCATCCAGTTGCTCACTGTCATCCTCCTGCACTGACAGGACCTTTCCTCCCAGGTCTGACAGTCATGACTCTGATGCCTCCTCCATCTGCTCACCCTTCCTTCTCTGTAGCCATCTCCACCCCCCTTCCACCAGTGATTCTCCCCCGGGGGTGCACGCCCCCCCCGCCCGGTAGCCTATCAGAACCATCTTCTGAGTGGGGTTGTTGTTAATGTTTGTGAGCAGGTCACTGCTGCTCTCCTCTGGTGTTCTGATAGGCCACCCGGGGGCCGTGCCCGCCCTCCCCCTCGGGTGGAACCCCCCACCCCCCACCCCCCGGTTAAGAATCACTGCTGTGGACGGCCCCCTGTCCTCCCTGGCCCTTGTTCCCCCATTCTGTGCCCCCAGCTCTCTGGTGGTGACCATTAGATCTCCTCACTCAAGCATCTTGATGCTTCCCCTTCTTGTATAGACCCTGAACCCTCCCAACTCTTTCCTTTCCCTGTTCTCTCTTTTACATACAACATGTTCCCACCACAGTCTATGATTGATATTTTATCTCATTTCCACTTTTTAAAAATATTGTTAGAATTTTAGAAGACCACTATCTGTTTTTCTTTGTATGCTTAAATTTACCTTCTTTTCCACAGAACCTGGTCCACTGTGCAACTGCATGCTTCCTATTCGACACCGGGCTTTTTCTAACTCTGAGAGAAACCTGAAAATCTCATCCAAGCAGCTTTTCCTCGTCCCCCCCCACCCCCCCGGCCCACATAGCATGTTTCTACCTTTTCCCTCTACTCACTGTTCTACTACTTGATAGTCAGGCCTCCTATAAGATCTAGGCTGTAAACCAACCATTTCATGGGCTTGCATAGAAAATGTGCTCACACTTCTAACACTTTTCTTAGCAGTTTGGTGACTTTCATTGTCACATAGTTTTCTCTATTCTGTCGTCAGAGCCACATACTACACCATAGTTCCCTAGACCCTGCATGTAGGGGTGCTTCAGCTCCTGCTGCTCCTCTTTGTCCCCAAGGGTACTTTCCTAAGAACACATAACATGGTCACTTCCAGGACTCTTAACCCATGGACATCCCTCCTTTGTTCTCTCTTTCCTCTCCATCACCTTGCAAGGATATTTCATCTCATCTATTGGTTCTCTCAGGGCTCACTTTACTCCCACTATACCCTACTTGGGCGCACCCATCCTGTCTTTTCTTCTTTGGTACTTTACACTCTCACTCCCTCCTAGCCCCTTCCTCCACTGCTTTCTAACATCCTCTGATGCCACAGCGCATTCTGGCTAGGCCTGGATATGCTCCTCACGTCTGTGTTCTTTCCCCATCTCAATTTGGTTTCTCTGCTCATTTCTTAAGTTCTCCTTTGTTTGCAGTTAGACTTAACTGTGATGCCTTGCCCTTCCCACTTTGTCCTTTATGTCTTCATGGCTGAGGACAAGGGTGTCCTCCCACCTGCCTCCCTCCTGCTTCCCTCCTGCCTTCCGCCTGTGGCCTCCAGTTCCCTCGCCCTCTTCTCTCTCGGCTTACAGTCTTGCTTCACTAGCCTTATTTTGTTGTTGTTTGTTTCTAACCTCCCAGGCTGACCTCAAACTCAGCCATCTACCTCCCTTGGCCATTATTCAGTACCCCCAGCAGACACGTGTGTACATGCATTCTCTCTCTCTCTCTCTCTCACACACACACACACACACACACACACCCTAATTCTTAACTTTCCTGTCAACTGACCTACCTTTGTGTATATACTTTCCTGACCATTACCCCTCCAGTGTCCTGTGTTCAGCTAACACTTGGTCTTTTCCTTCTCTTTCTTCCTTTAAGAACCGCCCCCCTATGCCACCTTCTTCCTGCTTTGTACACACCAGCAATCCACCCCATGCTCTTTATAATAGATACAGTGCATTCAGAGTTGTCTAATGATTTTAAATGAAATTTTCAATAGGAAACACATTTGTAGGTGGTACAAAATGATCCCATACTCTAGCATAGAAGTGATGGTTTTAACATAAATAAAAATTGCTATACATTACATACAACTATATATAATATAAATAAATATTTTGGAAATGTTTACTTACCAACTGATGAGTTTCTTGAATTATCTCACCCATATTATTGGGAAGATGACAAGAATATTTCACAGCATTTTTTTAAAGGTCCTTGATCAAGAAAGTGAGCCTCCTGATAAAGTACTATGGCCATAACAAAACTATGCCCCCCCCCCCAAGCAGGCATGTGTACAAGGGAGTCATCATTGGCAAACTAAGTATAACTCACTGCTACCAGGCCTCCTAAGCAGATGGTGATGATGATGGGGGGGGGGGGACTTTACATGCTAACTGCTTTTAGACTGTGGACTGCAAAGCTAGTGATAGTTGGATTCCTCTTTCTGGCCTGACACTCTGTACCTTACAATTCTAAACCAACCTCAATTCATGTATTTTTATCTCCACTCAAGTTCCCCCACCCACCTGATAGATGTTTTTCTGATTGCCTCTCACTTCTCTCTCTTTCAGTCGGTCCTACAAGATTCTCTAACGACACCCCAGCCAATCCAACCTCACACTTACTTGCCTTCCCCTACCGTACCTTAACATTCTGCATACCTCATTCAGCCTGCTGAGATTTCCTGAACTTCTGATTCAGGTCTGTGACCAGGAGAGAAGTTACAGAAACACTGTCCATTCCCTTCCCTCTGTCAAGCCCTTTAGTTAAAAAGTTCACACCCAGCATAAAGAGCGAGTTTACCCAAACTCTACTGCCTCTTCTGTTTTCCATGCACTCATCATTGCAATCTGAGAGTTTAGTTCTGGAAATCTCTATGGCGCTATGGTCTCTCTCATTACGACGTTACCTCAGAATCATCCTCTAGGTCACAAAGTTCCTCCTGGACTTTAATCTCTCTTCTTATATTGTCTTTTGACCCACATAGGGGCTTCTCCTTCCAGCCAGTACCTGCCTTCATTTTCCTCTGTCATTTTCCCATACACACACACACACACACACACACACACACACACACACACACACACACACACACACATTCTCTGTCATCTATCTATCTATCCTTTCTTAAAACAGTATCAACCCCTTATGCAGAAACCACCTGTTTGTGCAGCTTTCTGCCTCCTCCTGAAAGGGACATTCTAGCCAGGTTCTCTCTCTAGTATATCTCCCTCTCCAAGGGTAAGAACAAACACCCTTCGTACAACAGGTAACTTGAGTGCAGCCCTTCACATAGCACAGTTTGTACTCCCATGTCCTAATTATATGCATGTTCACCCCCATTTATCCTTGGAAATAAAAATGAAGTTTTACTTTTGAGTTGGGTTCCCATTATAATCTTCGACCTTCCTTCCAGTGTTATTTACCCATTCTGTGAACAAACTACTCAGATCTCTTGGTGTCATTTTATCCAGGTTCATCCTAGTCCAGCTCTTCTTGATTCCTTGAATTAAAACTCGCATCAAAGCCTCCCCTAACTCAATGCCTTATTCTTCTCCCACTGCAAATGCCATTTCTTAAATCCGGCTTTAAGATCCATCATGTAGCCTGAGACCACATTCTTTCAGTCTACAGATTCCATCCTGGAAACACCAGTCTCCCAGTGTCAGTCTCCTTCAGACAGTGCTTCCAGACTCCCAGTCCCTCTCCTCCATAGCCTTCTCAGCAGTACTTGCCAGCATTCAGATGCCCCCATCTTTCCTGGGCACTCTTACCCCTTTTTTCCTGGATGACCCTAGACACTGACACTTGTGTTAACTACGCAATTGCTTCTAACCCCAGTGGCTATCTTTATGTCATTAGAAGCTCAGCAGTCTTCTCTTGCATCTCCTTTCCTCCACTTTTCAGTCTCGGATTTTCAGAGGGTCCTTGCAATTGGCCATGGTTCAGATCTATCCCATTTATATACTACTTGTCCCTTAAGTCTTGATCATATTAGTTGTTTCAACTGCCAGTCAAGGAAAGATTACCAGATAACACCTTCATTACAGTGTTTCTTAGCCATATTCTTCTCTCCATCTTTGATTGCAATCTAGCATAACACACATTTCTCTCCTGCAAATTCAACTCTGTCTCTCTTCACCCAGCGGTCCTCATCTGGCCCTCTATCATGCCCTCCCCTACACACTCTTTGTACTCACTGGCCTTCCACCCCCAATGTACCTACTTTTCCTTCTTTGGATCCCAACCTGTCTTGTCTGTAATACTTTCATACAAGGCTGCATAGGGATCGTGTGACTCGCTGTCAGCCAGGCTCCACAGAGCCTGTGAGCAGTGTCAATGCCACACCATGTCATGGTCTGCAGTATCTCCACTCCCTGCCCTGCTGTCCGTTTCCACCCCGCTATAGCCATCATGGCTGCACCATTCTTCAGATGTGTTTGCTTCCTCATAATCTTCACTCGCCCTCCATGTTGTAACAGTAACCTAGTCTCAGGACAAGCTACTTGCCCACACCGTCCACTAAGCAATCCTAATATTCTGTAAAGTTGTCAGCTGTCACTTTTTATCAGCAATCTGGCATCTTAATCCTTATAAACTTTTCCCTTCCTTAACAAACGGATCCTACAATTTCCCTCTGACACTTCCTGTTCAGTCCTTCCTCCTCGTACTGTTCACCATGGTAGCTATGCCCAAATGTGGCCAATTAGATGGACACCAGGCTCGGGGCCAGGGCTTACCATTGAGCCCTCTATTCTACACTGTCTCTGCTTGTTGGCCCTCTACATGTGTTTTCTTCCCTTTGCTTCCAGTCTACCTTTTCATTTTCATTCCCTCCTGATTTGGGGCCCAAGAATAAAGTGTTAATCTTCATTTGATACCTGTCATTCCTTAGTGATGGCTCTTTTATATCTGAGGTTAACTTTAATGTTAATAGTCTGTACTTCAGCATCCCTTCCGTTCTGTGTGAATTCAACACTGCTAGGTAAACAGCCACTTTTTTTTTTTTTTTTATGTTCACTGCTTTACACACTTTTCATGCTCCTTAATTTCCTGTGTCCTGTATTGTATCTGTTTTCAGCTCAGTCTAGACCTATGTGGATCATTTTGGGTAGCCTATTCCCTTTAGCCCTCTCTTGGCACAACCTTTTCTTCAACTATCTAGGAATCTTCAGCTCTGTATCTCTTGCCCTCAGTGGTTAACTTCTCCAACTTTCCACTCTGACACGTGCTCACTAGACACGGTATCACAGCCCAGCCGTGCATCCTTCTCCCCATTCAGCTTCAGCACCGATCTCCCCCACTCTGTGTTCTGCTCATACAAATCTCCTTAGCGGTTGGCTCTCATTTTTAGCAAATCCTTTTAAAATACACCTCATTTTTTAAGCCTCTTAACACAGGTCTGCAGGTTTTGTTTTCTTTGTTCCTTTTTGGTTTTGCCTTTCCTGTTTCATGAAGCTGTAGTCTTTTATGATAGTAAAGCTCTGCTCTTGCCCTGAGGCCCCTGTCTTCCGCTTTCTCCTGGTGTCTGCCTTTTCTCTAGCTATACTCATTCATTACTACCATGGCTTGTACGGTAACCCTTGGCAGATTCCTGCCAAGTCCTCATTTTGTCAACCAGATCATTTCATGAAAACCGTGCCACAAAGGTTCCTTTTACACACTCCTCTCAGTCCTTTCCTGTCTGTCACATCCACAGTACTGTTAAATGGCCTCTCTCTTGTCTTCTGCATAAAAAGTTTGCCCCAGTCCGAGGTCTAGCTGTCTGCCATTCATTTTGTCTCTAATTTACCCCCAGGCTCCTAATCCTGCAACTTTACATAGCACTCTATTAAAATTTATATTGAAGGATTTATGGCATCGAATTGTAGTGCCATCAATAGATCACTCCTAGATACCAACTGTGTAAAGGAGAAGAGGAAGGAGAGATGGATGGAAGGATGCATGGATGCATTATGGAGGCTGGGATGGATGTTCACAGGCTGAACACTGCCTCTTGGTGCCCATACTATCATGTGTTTACATTTGGGTCTCCTTTCTTCTCTTGCTTATCCCCCACAGTAGCTTCCAGATGTCTCAGTTTCTAGTATTGTGTGCATGTGAGCCCTTTCCACATCCCTGACTTGCCCATAGACACCTTTCCCCCATCCATGCTGGCCAAATTCTCTCCTTCAAACTGTTTGGAAAAATCCTGTCTTCAAAATTTTACTTTGTATAATTTTGTAAATTTTTTATTACTCATTTATTTCTGTCAGTCATCTGACACATACAGTGCCTATTTGTTTTTCCATTGTGAAACAGAGTTTATCAATAGAAAAATCTCACTTTTACCTACTCACTGTACATTGAAGGTTGATTTAGAGCAGTTTATTCTGGTGTTCTGTGGATCCACTCAGTCCACAATCTAAAGACAGCAGGCGACCATGTACTTGGTCAGTGTTAATCTGATGAGCTGTCTGTCTGCTTTGCTGTTACTAGCGTTTGCTCTGTTGTACAGTAAAGCCGTGAGTGGTTCCAAATTTTTCAAAATAGACTCTTTGACCAGCATGACAAAAAGTCCCACCAAAATCTCCCCCCCTCCTCCTTTTTCCACATCAACACAAAAACAGTTTCCTCAAGTCATCTCTTCTGTGCACTGTTCTAGTCCACAATACAGGAATATTTTCAAATCACGCTTTGTGAAACTGACTTTTTGACCAGCTAGCAAGCTGCTTCAAGAACTACTCCCTTAAAACAGGGCATGCATGTGTATGTTAAGACTGTGGAACATGGTGCTGAGCACAGATGTGCTTCCTCAGCAATGGTGGAAGTGTGCTTGCTCTGTGCACTCATGTGGGCTTGTCTGCCCCTCCCTCCAGTTGCAGGCACCTTTAGCTGCACCATGAAGTTCACGGTGCGGGACTGTGACCCTAACACTGGAGTTCCAGATGACGACGGGTATGATGATGAATATGTGGTGAGTGTGCCCTGCAGAGCTCTGCAGCAGGGGAGTGGCTGCTAGAAACAGCTGGGAACTCACAGGGCCTAGACCAGCCCTCCCTGGAAAGGAGCTGTCATGCCAGGGTTTAAAGGGAGCACTTTATAACTATAGCAAAGAAATTCACTGTTTACCCCTTTTAATGGGAATAACTAAGAGATAATTGCATCATTTTTAATGTGATTGAGTTTACTTATATTATAGGTTTGGGTTTTGCTTCAGCAAACTTTCATTTGGTTGGTTTTAATATTGGCAAGTCCTGGACTGAAAAGCTGTGACAGAAAGGAGGGCTGGAGGGTCAAGTTTAGAAGGTGCTTATGCCCTCAACTCAGAGCTCCAAGTGCGGCAGACTACTGTGCGCCTCAGCGCCACTGGCACTCAGGCTACACTTAGCCCTTGCCAGGTTGTTCTTGCTCCTCTGTCCCAGGACCTGAAAGCATCAGGTTCACCCTGACCACATTAGTGGGGAAGAGCTTCCCCAGGCCCTTTGTATGGTATGTAAACATAATAGTAAGTGCTCAGTTCCTTCTATCTTTGTTGTAAACTCAAAAGACTTTTATTTACTAACCCCTGCTTATTACCCACTAGCTGGAAGATCTTGAAGTAACTGTGTCTGACCATATTCAGAAGATACTAAAACCTAACTTTGCTGCTGCCTGGGAAGAAGTGGGAGATGCCTTTGAGAAAGAAGAAACCTTTGCCCTGAGCTCTACAAAAACCCTTGAAGGTGAGAAGAACTTTGCTGCCAGTGGCTGCCTGGGACCAGTATAAAACCCAGGAGGCATGCATGCAATTCTGAAAGAGCTCCTCTCTGCTGAGTATGTTTTAAGTCATCTACTCAAAACTAGGTACCTGTCTTAATCATCTGACCAAATCAGCCATTCTCTAGGCTAGCGGCCTCCCTCTAGTCTACAGCCCTGTGCACCTGCAGCTCTTAGGACATGGTGGGGCAGAGGCAGACCCACATGTTTAACTTTTCTAATTCTTGTTACATTAAATTTCTCCACAGAAGCTGTCAACAACATCATTACATTTCTCGGTATGCAGCCATGTGAGAGATCAGATAAAGTACCTGAGAATAAGAATTCCCATTCCCTCTACCTAGCAGGTAAGAGACTTCCCTCAGCGCCGGGGATGGGCACTCCTTGTCCTGCTGCTTCTGTCATCTCATTCTGTAACAACTGGAAAGCTAGTCAGAATGAGCAATTGATTTTATAGGCTCTCCTTAGGTTATTCTTTAGGAGGCACATCTGGCCTAAAATACTTCAATGATTAACAGATGCCATTGCCACCCCCACTAACCACTACCTGAGTGCACCAAGCCAGTGTTACTGAATACCTCCATGTACCTGGTTTTTCATATCAACATTGAAAAAGTAGGATTGTTTGTAGGATTAACTTCCTGTAAATTTGTATAAAAGCTGAACTAAAATAATAGAAAGGAGGTACGGGCAAAACATAATAAATTCCATTCGTCAGCTTATTTGAAGTTCTTAATATACTTTTCTTCACTTTTTCTCTCAGGTGTATACAGGGGTGGCTATGACTTATTGGTGCGGGCCAGACTTGCCCTAGCAGATGGAGTGACCATGCAGGTGACTGTGAGAAGCAAGGAGAGAACGCCTGTGGACGTTATCTTGGCTTCTGTGGGCTGAGTTCTGCTGGGAAGAGTGATGTTGCTATGCCCTCCCTAGGTTTTTAGGCTAGTGGCATGAACTTCCCAGAATCACACTTAAAGATTAATAATGACTTTGAAGAAGCAAATCCAAGTGTTTGGCCCTGAGCCAGCAGATCAAACAAATGTCTGTCTTTGCGCATGGACTTTAGTGTTTCTTCCTCCTCATTGTCTTACTCGCTCAGTATGACAGTGCAGCTTTGAGTGGGCTTGAAAATCAGATACTACTTATGCTATTCTACAACTGCTTAGCTTCATTACATGCTTTTATTTAATGTGTGAAAACTCTTGGCAATGTGGGAAATTTCTATCCCAGAAGGGTGGAGGGGGAGGGGAAGCCGGAATCCATTTTTGTCACAGTTTGTTTTTATTAATAGAAAATAAACACTCATTCATTCCAGTTTCAAAGTTACTATGCTTGAAATTTCTCATTTAAAAAATGAATTTAAAATAATCGATAATGCTGCTTTAACTAAGTTAAAATTGTGGCTTAAAAAAGTATTCAGCACCATTTGCTCTTAGGCCTTTCAGAATTTGTTCTTAAAGTATCTGGGAACTTGCCTGTCTAAGTACAGGAGTTATGTGAGAAAGCCTTTCTAAACAGCCATTGGGATGCTAAGCAGCCATCACAAGAGGAGGAGTCAGTGGACACTCGGCTGTTACAGTGGCCCCTCCCCTCCACCTCAGCCTGGAAGAACATGCACCTAAGCTCTGAGATGTGAGACAGCAGGTTGTTATTTACTAAACGATAACAGTAAATCTCTGGCACAGATGCAATTGGTTCTTAATACCTTGCGGTTTTAGGAAATTCTGTAAATAATTCAACCTGTTTATTCACAAATTCTATATATAATGAGGTTTTCTTCTTAGCAAGGGCCAACTGTTTGTAAATATATACATGAGTATGCAAATCAGTCTCAGACGCATACTCAGAACACTGTATTTATGCCAGTGTCTATTCGGTTCGGTGGGCGGGGGGGGGGGGTGAAGGGTGGGGGCAGTGCTGGGGGCTGAATTCAAGGCTTTAACATGCTAGGCAGGCACACTACCACTGAGCTGCTTCCCCAGCCCCCTAAGCCAATGTCTGTTTTAACAAAAATGTCTATAATTAGAAGCAGCTGATAAAACTAAATGTAAAGGTGTGACAAGATATTCCCTCTCATAAGCTGTTTACAGATCTTGAAAGGGGGATAACAAGCTCCTCCCTCACTCTTTTTTGCAGTATTCTAATTAGGATTGGGCCAGAAGTTAGCATTTCTAAATATTTTAATAAAGTCCACAGAAACTGGGTTTTTGTTGTTATTATGTTTGGGGGGGATTGTTTTGGGGGGGGAGAGTATTTAAGACAAAAAAAGAATATCTAATGCTGTCTTTCTACATAAATGAAAAGTGTTATTAGTCAGAATGTCCTAATAACACACAAAAAAAGCAGATCTATTTACTTGGTCAGATGTCACAGGAATGAGAGGATTATCATGTCACCCTTAGAGATGAGGTGGACTAGCATGTCAGCCTTAGAGTTCCAGCTGCCTATTTTCTGTAGTTTGTTCACCAATGTGAATAAAATGGACTTTTATGAAAGACTAGTATTTGATGGCCAGGACCTCTTTTGGGCATTTCTAAGTGGAATACACACAGATACGAGAATGGGGGAGGTAATACAGGGCAGCTACTCTTTCCAGCTCAGAAGGAGTTGATGAAGCCCATATATGCATTCAAGAAGCCCATGGGATCCTCTAGCTGTGGGTAGTGGCTAATGTGGTCATCCAGAATCGACACTGTGGACCGCGGCAGCGTTTTCCTAGTGGAAGAGAACAGCATGGAGGTGAACTTAAAGCTGAGAGGATGTAAGGCACGGGAAGCCCCACAAATGCCCTACAGACACACCACACTGGGAAGACTGACAGAGCCACTCAGCTCCTACTTGGGAACTGTAACAGTCCTCAAAACATGACTCTCAGCTCCTTAGAGAAGCATCAACAAGTGGCTCACTCAGCAACTCACTGACCAAGCAAAGATAAACAAAGAACCTTCCTTAATCTCATGAGGAGATTGTTTAAAATTATAAGCAAGCTGGGTTTTTTTGCCAGGTTGTATCCACTAGGGCATATAGGAAGGTCTGAAGCATTCTTGTATGACAGACAAGCACCTTCTGAGTAAGTACCCTAAAGGAGTAACAACCAATGAAGAGGCATTTCTCAGGATGAGCTGTTGATAACTGCTCAGTTGAGATGAGTGAACTGGCTCAGATTAACACATGGAATGATGGCAGCCATGACGGTGAGAATAGGATGTATGAATCCAGAGAAAGTATAATCAAATCACTTGATCTGTCCTCTCGGTAAGAATAAGGTTCCCTGTCCCTAACTGGTCTGTTTATTTTGTTTCCAATGAGGTCAGATGCAGTAGCTAGTGCCAACAACCCTGTCGGGATGAAATACTGACAAAAGAAAGGCCTCTGAGGACTCACCTGTACAGCTCCAAAAACTCTGGATACGGATTTATAGGATCCAATGGCCCATAGATAAAATGAACTAGGAAAAAGAAGAGGAAGGAATTTCTAACAGCTCACGCCTATGCTCCTGCTGTTACCCTAAAATTAACCTCCATTCGTTTAAAAAAAAAAATGCCTAAAAATGTTATGATAGAAATTCTCACTTCATGTTAGGTGAGTTAAGAACTTATAGAACAAGTCAGTCTTCTAAATGGAACTATCTGGTCTCTTCTTGCTCTTCTGTGCCCTGAACCAAAGGAGGAAGCTCACTTTCAAGGTCCGCTCTCTAGCAATGTAGATAGAACCTTCACTCAGTGAAGCGTTGACTGTTGTGACTGACCTCTGAAGTCTGCCAGCAGTCTGTTGATAAGTTATGAGTATGTGGGAGGCCCTGTGCTGTTTGTGTCCTTTTTAAATGTTGAAGAGAGGGCGTAGCACCGGTTACCTACAGCCTCGATTAATGAATGACCTTACTAGCCTCCTGTCCCAACCGTTTGATATTTACGGTGGCAGGCAGTTCCCATACTGCCATGCCAGCTGCATTTGTGGCAATATGTGGCAGTACCTTACACCCTCACTGTGGTAAGCCAGGTGCTTAGAATAGGGGTGCCAGTGAATGAAGAGTGGCCAACTAAATGGGCCAAGTGAACAGTTTGTGTTTTGGGGTTTTGTTTTTAAGTGTGAGGGGTAAAGGTAAAAAGTATGTCCTAAATATCATGTAGCATATACTTAGGTCAAACGTAGGGGTTTGTTGGTTTGTTTGTTTTTGTTTTGTTTTGTTTTGTTTTGTTTTGTTTTGTTTTGTTTTGGAAGACTCAGATTTACTTGAGTTGAGTGCATGTTTTTATTTGCTAAATCTGGCAGTCCTGTATGGACATTTTATGAGTTGTAATTATGTTAAGTGACTATTCCCCAAACGTTCCTGTCAAGAAGTAACAAAAAACTATACACAAATACTCACTGGGGATGGACACAGAAGCAAGCGCTCCCACCCAGCGTCTTCTGAATTTCTTCCTTTGATTTATGTACTGTAAAAGACTACAACAGGGGCGAGTCAGCATGAGCAGAGCAAGGACCTAGTGTCAGTGCAATGTCAGAGCCACAGAGAAGTGTCGTCATACAGAAGAGCCTCGGGCCCAGAAATAGCTTGCCTCATCCATCCATGTTAGCATGTGAACACAACACTAACTACCAACATAAGCACGTGGCTCTTGACAGTTATTACACAGGGAATGAGATCTTCAGAAGGATTAATTCAAGTTGGTTGATTTAAAACCTCAATCAAAGAATCCAGTTTTGATTCCACTAATAATCAGCTCTGTGACTCTTAAACATGTTTCTTTAAACCTAAGTTCCTCTGTTGCTACTGAAAGAAACAGGCAAAAGGAGGAGCTTTGTACTTACAAGAGACACATTCATTCCTTTCAAAACTATGATTAAACATTCTGTAACATTTAATGTTAACCGAAAGTCTAAAGAGGGATATGCCAAAGTCAGTGAGTCATTTTCATGCAAATAAGCATTAAGAGTTGCAGCTATTTATCCAAATCCTCCATGCCAAATGCTTTGGAGCAGGGTTCACCCTATGCTTGATTTCTTTTCTGGAAAACACAGACTAGGGCTGTTTAAGGTTTGTCTCATAATCCCTAACCAGCCTTCTGGTGATGGAGTAAGCCAGCAAGAAGCAGAACAAATAATCTTACACCTGCTCCTCCCTCCAAGAGAGGCTCTCTGGGTCTAGAGTGGGGTTCCTGTCTTACCTGTCGATGACCAGGTTCCCGTCGTTGTTGCGAATCCCAGCCCACATGTCCCACAGCTCACTCTCAGTGGGTCGAGTATATGGGCCAAAGACTGGAGTGAGACTGAAAAGAGTAGAGACGCAGGGAGGTCAGAGTGCCAGGCGTCTACAAAATCTCTCAGTCCAGGCTAGCTGTGGGCCAGGACTTCAATAGCAACATGCTTCGTTACAGTCATAGTCAGTCTTTGATGGCGACTTACCCTCGAGAGAACACAAAGAAGTTCATGAGCCTGGTGAGAATGGGTGAAAGCACACCTCCATCTTTGAGAAGCTACACGTAAGAAATGAAAGTAAAAATCAAGGATCCAGAGGGAGCCGACAACCCCAAGACAAAATCTTTTACATCAGAAACTAAAGTAGAACTTAGCCGTATCTTCTGAAAAAAAATATATAATCCCTTATAACTGATGAAGTCATCAACTTATTTAGGATCTCAACTTATTTAAATATCATACTTAAGACACAGATCTTCATATAATTGTATTTTGCTAAATACCTCTTCATCTCTTATTTCTCAGAAATGTTTGGTTTTATGTAAGAGAGCCTGCTTTATTTGACTGAGGAAAAAAATTAACTTGATTAATGTGAATTCATGATAAAGAAGATTTCAATAGCCTGGCTCACACCACAGGTATCGTCTTTTAAAAGGTGCCAGTGTTTTTTCTTCTTAGGTTTTTAATGTCACAGATGTCTAAACCAAGGAGCTATGCAGTGAAGCTGCCAACCTTTTGGAGAAGGAGAGGACGGTGGGTCTCAGGAAAGATACCTGTGGAAAGAGAGGCTTCTTAGTCCTTTACCAACAACGTAACCAGAAACTATCTACCCATTCCATTACATTTGAGGCCTTTGCTGCTAACACAGAATTATGAATAAAAACAGCTATGCACTGCACAACAACTTGTACTCAACACAGAACTGCATGCGCATGTACCAAGCTGAGGCACGACTATACTGCTAATTACTACAAGATGCGCTGTTTAATAAACAAATTATAACACGTTGGGATTACTTTCCTTATTTTAAAGGTACAAAAATGGAGAGAGTAATTTATATGCTCCTCCACGATGCACTGATGCCTAGGCTTAAGCTCCCTTCAGCACCTCCCCCAGTGCTCAGAACGCAGTGGTGGTAATGAATTCATCTGCCAACACATGTATGTTTCAGTAGGTAGGTTCTTGTAAAAGAAAAATCAGGTTTCTTTTCCATTGATAAGGGACAGATCCACTACTCTTCTCCCAAGCTGCCCTTGAGGCATTCAGGTTGGGGCAATTGGGCACTTATGGATTAATGAGCATCTCAATGACAAGGGAAAAAAAGCCAAAAAACAAAACAAACAAACTCCAAATGGTAAGATTCATTCCCAGCTGACACCTGGCGCTGACACCTGGCACTGCCACCAATTAAGAGTTTATTACTGCAGCTTACCAGCCAGATCAACAGAATCACATTTGTGATAGCTCGTTTATTTTTTGGTTTTGTTTTCAGGACTGGGTTCCAGGCCCTGGCTGTCCTAGAACTCACTATGTAAACTAGGCTGGCCTTGAACTAAGAGATCCACCTGCCTCTGCCTCCCAAGAATTGGGATTAAAGGTGTACACCACTGCACCTGACTCTTTAAAAACAAACAACAGCAAAAAAAGTGTGTTTATTGTGTTTATGTATATATCGGTGCCAAGACACGTATGCAGAGGTCAGAGAACAGCCTGTAGGAGTCAGGTTTCTCCTTCCACAACATGGGTTCCAGAATCAAATTAATATCCACAGACTTGGCATCAAGCCCCTTTGCCCATTGAGTTATCCTGCCACTTTGGCTATCCTTTTATTTTCTATATATTTGAAAATATGTATTCCATAAATACCATCAACCATAAAAACGACTCATGGCACAATGAAGGTAAAATATGCCCTATGTATGGTGTCTGTTTATAATATCAGATTATTTTTTAAATGTTTTTGTGACTTAAAAGGGTGGCTTTTTGAGACTACACCCCACTTTCCACCTACCACCAAGGCAATTACCTCCATTCGACAGACAGAGACTCTTTATGGTGAGCCGGCCAGATCGATTCTGCTTGTACCTGGAGCAGGGCAAGAAGAAACACACACATAGCTGAGCAACTGACTCCCTTGCAGGGGCTGCAGACGACTCCTAGAGGTTTGATGATCCCAGAACAATTCAGTTTCCCTTCATCTTAAGCCATGACAACTGTGCAGAGGACAGAAGTCTGGTCTCTCTGACCTGTACAGCAGCTCCTGAGCAACAATATCTCCATAGTCGTGAGACAATAGGTTGATCCTGCGGTTCTGGAGCCCCAGGTGCCGCAGAAGAGACTCTACGATGCTGGCCTGCTCAAATATCGAATACTGATGTGGTCTCTAAGGAAAGGAAAGTCAGAGATACAACATGATATTAACAGCTCCTGCCAGACCCTGCATTTGTTCCCACCCACCCGCCATCACTGACCCCACCCAGCTGGTGCTTACCGGCTTGTCACTGAAGCCAAAGCCTAAGAAATCAAGGGCAATCACTCGATGGAACCTCAGCGTCAGCCCTTCCCAGATCTGTAAAAAAGTAAGCATGGTGTATACTCTGCTCCTACTGCCCAGCCCCAGCAGCAAACAGGCCTACGTGCCTGCCTGGATAAAGTGAAAAATCTCCTGAAACCACCACAGGCCTAGGTGAGCCTCTTGGGAAATGTGTGACTCCTAGCATTTGCTATATGGAGAGTGTAACTCCAGCCTTTAATTTGACAGTACTTCTTTCTGGACGGTCAGTATTTTACTCCCCTTACAGAACATAAAAAGCAGTTCTACATTTAATGAGATTTTATCAAGCAGTTCAAATCTGCAAGAGAATTCTAGGGTTGACCAAAACAAAAATAAAAAAATTAAAAAATCTTGAGTTTGAGTACTTTTTTAGGACATAGCAGGACCTAGAAACTTCATTACCTTGTACCAATCATAGCTGGATGTTGGAAAGCCATGTAAAAGCACAACTATCTCAGGGCTTCCGACCACACCGACAGAATCTAGAAGGAGGAGAATGAGAAATGAGACAAACTCCATGCAAGGCAGCCTTGACGACACCAAAATCTAATTCAGTAAAAAGAATCAGACTGAATTAATTCTATCACGACACTGCATTAGAATGCAGGCTGACAGAACTTCGGGCGCTTCCTCTTAATCTGTGTTTTTAAACTGTACTGGCGGGCTTTACGTGAAAACCCTTAAAACAGTTTGCTCATCATACTTAGGTTCTTTAGAGAGACATTCCCATATTTAGCTGATATTATTAATATTAAAACAAATTATTTTTAAATAAAAAGCAAAACCAGTTAAAACATAATCATAACAAGCTAAAACTTCTTCGTGCCTTATCAATACTTCTCACAGCTAAGATCTGACAGTTCTTTCCAATGGGCCGCCTGAGCGCATACCGTTTGTCCAGTACTAGCAGAAGACATGCAACTCAAAATTCAAACTATTACAAAATTCTATCAGTTACAAAAATGGGCTAATAGAGATGGGAACTTTTTCCGTATGTGACATATTTCAAATTATTCAAACAATAAAATACCATGTCAAGAGTCTGGATTTAAATTAATACTGCTAGTGGCATAAAACTTTGGGGTAAGTTTTCAAAAATTATTTAATTAAAAGCAATTAAAATATCATGTACTGGATTTAGCCTGAAGAATCTATGCAAATAAGATGTAACACTAAATATTAAGTTTGGGAAAGAACAACAAGCCAACATTAAAAAAAAATTGCATACTTACTCGACTGGCTATAACCAATGAGAGGAGGTCAGGAGCAATAATGAAAAACGGTTTACGAAAAACAAACATTTTTCGTTATTGCTCTTGACCCCCGCCCAAAAGAAGTCTTTTCCAATCTGTTTCTCCGTTTCTTCACCTATAAAATGGGGTTAATGACACCTGTCTCCAAATGCTGTTGTACAGATTAAGTGGAAGATGAAGATAGTGAAGGGTAAAATATACCTGAATGTCCTGAGTGTGGTAATTAAGTAGCAGTCACCATAGTTCTCGGAAATAAGTCTTACCAGGTTTAGATATATATATATATATAACAAATCGGGAACGGGTAAAATGACTTCGGAAATGGGGTGGGGGTGGGGGAACAAAGGTGTAGACAGATCTCTAAATACCACATCTTACCTGACACTAGGGGCGCTCAAAAGAGGAAAGTAATTTCTCAAATACAAATGGGGCTGAAAGAAATTACTCTCAGGTACAATTCTACCCCCACCTTCACTACGGAGCAGCAGACCACAGGACACAAAATAGGTACCTCAGCTGAAACCTACATGACCCAAGCCCTTGGGATTCTCCAACAGTCCAGTTCTCACCTTGGTAGAAGATGCGTAGTCCCTTATAGGTGAAAAACTTGCCAGAAGTCTTCCATGAGTGCAGAGCAGGGGAGAGCTGAGGGGGTGGGATGTGCAGGTACGCAGCCAGCAAGGGCACAGCCAGGAGCCCTACTTGGACCCACCACTCCCTCATCCTGTGGAAAAAGCAGCCGAGGTAACATTGTAGACTTCCAAAAATCAGAATAGAACATGGGTGGGAAACCTGGGCACTATGAGGTTTGACCCCACCCCACCCTCACCCCTCCCCACTCCACCCCTCCCCACCCCACCCCACGTGGCAAAGGCATAAATTTTACCAAGAAGAATGTGATAAACACCTCTACCCTTTGGCATTTGGCAGTCACTGTACTAACTCACTACCATTCTTTCCAAGCATATATGTAACTGACGACATGGCCTTAAGCAGAGAGCTGCTCCTGGGCTCTAACACATATCCTCTGGCCACGTGAATCCCCAATTGGCACTACTGTCTGCATTTGAGCTAAGAAACTGATGGGGGTGGGGGGAACTGGGCGCATTCCAGTAAGACATTCCAGTAAGCAGCTTTGCCCTGACCCCGAATATCTAATCTCTTAGAAGTCTGGGCAGCAGATTATATTTGTGCATTCTTAGCGGACTCTTGAGGTGGATCCCTCCTTTTTATTTAATTAAGACCCCACCCCCACACCTAGCACTCAAGACTTTAGTCTGGGGGGGAAGCACAGACTTGCCAGGCCTGGATTTCAAAGGTCCAGATCAATTTATCAACACTGGAAACAAGAAATAAGGCAGAATTAGAAAGCATTTCCTTTATTTGTGACTCGCCATGGTCACCAGGGAAAGGGTTCTCTAAATATATTGGGATAGTGCCTCCTAAACTAAAGCTATAGACATCAGGAAGTAAGCTACAAATAAAACAAATTAATTGCTAGAGCCCTGTGGAAGCGTTTTGTTGGCTCGCTGTCTTTGTCTGTCCATGAGTTCACCCTATAAATAACAATTACCTGAAATTTCACTGGTTTGGGGGGGGCTTGCTATCTGTAAACCTGAAATGGTGGGTAAAAAACAACACCCCCTGAGGAACCTCAGCTGCTTGCCTGAACTGCTTAGACTTTTGCTCCAAAGTCACTGTCCAATAAAGTCACAATGATTTGGTTCTACCTT
The DNA here is from genome assembly GCA_028551405.1 of Uromys caudimaculatus. Lineage (NCBI taxonomy): Eukaryota > Metazoa > Chordata > Mammalia > Rodentia > Muridae > Uromys > Uromys caudimaculatus. The sequence goes on from CM052700.1 coordinate 104,261,694, forward strand.
TCGAGGCTATACTAGAAATGACTGGAACAGTGCCAGAACGTGATGGTTTTATCTCAGTCTGTTATCCACTAACGGGTTTTATGGCTGAACCTCCTTGAAAAAGCAAATAAAAGCGTTGGGGGGGAGGGGGTGTAGGCTTTTCTGTCACTGTTTGTTTCCTCAGACCCTCTTTGGTCCTGTTACCTGTTCATACATTTTCATGTAGTCTCTGGGGCATCCTTGCTGGACTCACTGAATCTGCAGTGACTCAGCAGAATGCCGGGGAGGGGCGCCTACCGCAGAGTGAGCAGGAGCCTCCCACTGGCGCAGGGAAACAGAGGTGCCACACCCACGCTCTCCAGACCAACCTCAGTGCACCTCCTCCATTCAGGAAAGGGGGGGGGACAACCCCCCTCAGCCATTCTCAGCTTTAGTTACCTTGGTAAAAATACCCCCAACATTTTAAGATTTTTAGCAGTCACGCAAACTAGCAATCGGACGAAAAGGTTTAAACAAATATTTTTAAGTCCGAACCCCATTATTTGAAGGTACCATGATTTAGAGCAAAAATTCAACACAATCCCATAACAAACTTTACGTGCCTTGATTTCTTATCACTTTAAATGATGTAAAAACATATTTATCTAATACCGCCAAACCAGCCTACCTGATTCATTCTTAGCGAGAACTACGCTGTGCACCCACAAACCAAAGCAAAGAATTCTCTTTACATTTTAAGAGCCTGGCCGTGTGCCGGTGTCCCCCGGGGTTTCCATTTCTGGCTCCCAAACACTTAAAGCCGCGGCCACACAGAGCGACGAAATCCCAGTCACACCTATGCGGTAACCAAACCACTGTGAGGCCAGAACCTGGAAATCTTAAGTCGCTCCGCGGCAATCTCGCCTCCTGGATTCCTAAATCACATGCCGCGGTCTAGAAATCCTAAATCACGCCACAACAATGACCAGCTCTGAAAATCCTAGAACACACCGGGGCGTTACCAAGGTTCACAAATCCTAAGTTGCTCCACTACCACCTCGTAAATCATACCACAGCGAAGACCCAGACAAAAAAGGCTAATTCTCACCACAGTAATGCAAAGATCCTAAAATTCTAAAATCTCACACGACTAAACCCTGGTTCTAAAAATCATCAGTGAGGGCGATTCCAAGTTTGGACTATGTGGCAACCTTTGGGTGAGGATTTTTGCCACCCGCGTCTCCGGGGTGCGGGCCGGCCACACCCCCTCTCGCAGCACGGGCTGGCAGCACCCACCTGCGCAAGCGATCTCGGCGCACCATGGCCGCATTATCCCATGCCGCTCGCCGCAGGATTGCGGATCACAGGGCGCGCCGAGGCGCCCACAGCGGTACAGGATCGGAAGTGGCGTCGGCGCAGCCCACGGTCCGCTCAGGGCAGCCCGCGGCAGCGGAGGCAGCAAGCGGCAACTCGGGCGAGCCTGCAGCACTACGCTGGTTGGCGAGGTACGGCTGCCGCAGAGGAAAGCTGCTGCGCCTGTAAGGATGCACCGGGATGTGCTGGTGGCCGAGGCAGAGAGGAGCGAGCGTGCACCGACTTTTAAAGCCCACGGAGCCCCACCTCTGGCCCGCCCACTGTGCCGCAGCGCCCCTCCTTCTCGCTCCCGCCGCAGAGCCCCTCCCCACCGCTGCAGAGAAGGGGGGCCTCTCCCGTGGGCGCCTCCAGGGGTATCAACCCCGCTACCCCCTCTTTCCTCACAGATTTCTAATCCTGAACCCCAGATTCTGCAGGGAAAAAAAAAAAAAACCTTCCCATGTGTTAATGCCACGGGCAAGGATGACAAATGTCTGAGATACCCTCCCCGACCCATCCCTTGGACCACGCACAGGTCCCCAGCCCCTGGAAGGCATAAATCACCCCAGGGCTAGGGTGCTTGTTGCGACACCCACTTCTTTTCTATCTCCTACGTGGGTTCTGAGCCCTAAGAGTGACTACGCATCCAAAAATGCGGGTCACCAATGTGCGGCAACCCCAATCCCTTAACCCAATATAACAAAGAAGGAAGGGCACACTAAATGGCTAGGGAGTGCTGTGGTATCTGTGGCTAAATGGACGCATTCATGGAAAGGCTGCGATCACATAGAATGGGCCAAAGTCACCATCACGGTGGCACCGGTACACTTCTTTTGCGGCAGCACGACGTGGTCCACTTGCCAGAAGCTGCTGCAGCGCCCATCTGGAGCAGCGATGGGAACCGTTCATCAGGGGCACAAGCCTCCTTTAGTTACGTGCAACACAATCACAATGCAAACACCCTAGAGCTGCAGACAAAACTGGAGATTTTTAAAAATCCAAATCCTTTAAAAGTCATCTTTCACACCTTCGTAAAGTGCGGAGCATCGTGATACCCTTGTGAGGTTTGGAATCTTACCCTGAAATTCTAGCAGCCCAGGCGCGAGCTAGCTAGGGACGCTGCAAACGCAGGCCGGCCCAGCGGGGGCGCTACAGGCCTCTCTTCGGCGCCTGGTTTGCCGCAGCTTTGACTTTGCAACATCCAAGCCCAGCCACGCACGCAGTCAAGCAAGATTCGGCCAGAGGACCGCAGTGGGTCAGCCGAACCTGTGGGAATCTAACCTGTGGGCATCTATCTACGCATGTTCCCAGAGTTCGGGACCACCCAGCTGACCCTGAAATTGCCAGCACCTGAGAGAGGGTCATCAGAACGCGTAACCTGGTCTAGGGTACACTTCTTTGGGGATGGCAGGAAACAAATGCTTGTGCAGAACCTCCGCACGGGATTATGAAGTGAATGAGAGATCGGAGGGTAGCACTTTTTTATATTTTCTTTTTGATTTCAGAATATTTTTCGAACATGTCGGGCCCTTCTTTCCCAGCCTAAGACCCTCAAAGTCTGAAACCCTGTCTCATTAACCTTTTGTATCCCAGATCCCGCCATGGGGTAGGCAACAAAGCAGGCCCCTAACAAATACCGCATGAATAAGTTCAAGAATTTGAGGGCGCACAGGGGAGGAAGTAATTAAGGGGAGGGAGGAAGGGGTTGTCTTGAGTGATGAATAGACATTTACCAGAGACAAAGAACATTCCAGCCCGAGGGGACGGCTTTCGTAAAGCACCGGGGGCTCTGCACCGTAACCTTTGGGTTTTTTTTTTTTTTTTTTTTTTTAAGTGTTTCCTTTGGGCGCCAGCACCGGCTTGGGGGCTGGGGGCGGAGGGGGTTGGGTGGAGGGCAGACCAGAAAGAGTAGTTCATCAGAAGAAATGTGGAAGCGGTCCTGAATGAGAAGCTTCGGATGTTTAAATCCTGTAAGACCGCAATTTAAATTAGCCCCTTTACAAGTAGAGGATTACCTACCTATATTAACTAACCATCAAACCTTTTAAAGACTGAATTACTTAGCAAAATTTGAACTGGTGTTTTCTACAGAGTAAAGCCATTCTGATTTTAACAACTGCCAGTGTGGAAAACCTCTGCATTATATATTTTCATATTCGCTGTCAATGGAACCTTTGAGCCTTACAAACAATTCCACTTTCATTCTCACCAGGCCGAAGCCCCAGCATCTAAGATGAAGGCAATTTTCTAATTAATGGATTGAGTGCCCCACAATGGATCTCATTCTGAAGGCCGGGGAACAGTCAGTCTACCCACAAGGAACAAGAGGGTCGGGGGGGAGGGGAGAGCACGTTTAAGCCCCGGAGGGGAGGAAAGTCGGTGAAAGCTCTGAACCACAAAAGCAATTCCAGTCCAGGCCCAGGGGAATCCTTCTTGCTCGAGGTGACTAGGAATAACTTGGGTGGTAAAGGGCGGGATGCGGTTGAAATGGTGTGGAACACAGAACTGGTTAGGGAGAGAAAGCTGGTAGCAGCTCGGACACAAAGGCTGAGCCGCAGAAACGCACGCACTACTGGGGATCGACTAAAGCTTGGAGAAAGGCTTTTAAAAGTCCAAAGGGTTAGGGAATCTTGTAACCAGGACTGACATATTTCTAGAGGGAGCTTCCTCCACAGCGAGGAGAATCTGACCTACGTTCCCTTGGAGGACCTGAGAAAACATGAAACTTGATAAATGAAGTCAGCTCCCGAGCTTGCTGCCGGTACCGTCACTTCTAGCAGACATTTACTGTCCTTGGTGGGCGTGAGCCACAGCAGCGTTCCCTTGGCCAGCCGCACATCGGACATTGCCTTTACCTCCTTCTCTAACATGGTTCACATCAGAACAGACCTCAGATTTGTGCGAAAATCAGCAGTCTAGAAACTTCTCCATTTACCTCAACACAGCAGCAAGCAGTAAGAGACCAGCCCGGCTTCTACCGAAGGTTCAATCGTCATTTTTTTTCTAACCCATTTTGAGCACTGTAACAGGTTGGACAAATCTAAGGTAGAGCCACTTTCTAAAGCCAGAGTCACAGATTTGAATAAACTACTAAAGAACAGAATGAGACAAACTCATTCTACCCAATAGCACTTTGTTAAGGAGATTTAAGAGCTTTACTTGATTTTTTAAAAAAGATTTCATTGAGCCTGTGAAAGATGGGTTTGATTTTTTTATTTTTAAACTACTGTGTGTCTGCAGTGACACAAATATACTTGGAATAACCTAATCCTGTGCTATTTTGCTCCTCAGGCATCACTGAGAGTATTTTATTCTCTCTACAGCGTTGATATGAAGAAACATTTAGATATGCAGGACTGTATTTAGGGTAAAGCTAAAACGCTCTGTAAATCATGTGACTCAACTGGCAAAGCAACCGGCATAGCTGAAGTTCCTACTATGGGCATCTCTCTCTCTCTCTCTCTCTCTCTCTCTCTCTCTCTCTCTCTCTCTTTCTCTCTCTCTCTCTCTCACACACACACACACACACACGCACACACACGCACACACACACAAATACACATATACACACACACAAGCATGTCCCATTTTCACAGAAACTAGCTAGGTGAGAATTTCCATTCATCCCCAAAAAACACTAGCTGCTCAGGTTACCCTGTGCTAACGCGGGAGAAGCTAGGAGCCGAACTCCGATGCCTGGAGTTCTTTGCACCGCCCCACACTACCTCGCTGTTTGAAATAACTGGGCATGTTTAGTCTAAAGAAAAGGAGCCTTGTGGTGTGAATAGAAGGAGGAAATGTGTTCCCAGTCTTCAAATATTTGTGGAAGCTGTGTTAGACATTTTATTCCATATGGCTCCAAGGAATGCAAACTGTACAGAAACAGAAATCCATTCAGCATAAAGAATTTTCCAACCCTGCTAGGAAGCGTTGAGTGACTCATGACAAGCTCCCCACCACTAGGGACCCGACAAGCTGGCAGCAGGTATGTAAAGACCTGGTCTTTAGCTCAATGAATGGCCTTTCAAGGCTTTTACCGTTCAGTGGAAATGAAGGCACAGAGAGTTTCAGGCTTGGCCCAAAGCGATCCGTCTGCACAGGGAACAACAACAAATCTACCACCCACTCTTGCCCAGTCACGATCCTCAGCCCGGGTCTGTACAACAGGCTGCTTCCTATCTGAGGCAAAACTGCAGGAATACCAATAAACTCTCCTGGACTCCCTCCCTCCAACAAATGTATCTAATATATTCCTAAGTGAAGTCTTCCTCCCTTTTGAACTCTTTTTGAGGTTAAAAAAAAAAAATCTTTGCAGCAAAGAACTCCAAAAATGAGTAGTAGAGGGGGGAATAATAACGAAGCCGAATAATCAAATAAGAAGAACCAAAAGGACAGACCGCAGTCGTCTCCTCACAGTGCAGTGTTACAGTATAGCCCTATAAGATCCTTTCACACCCGCTACTTCACATTTCCCATAATCCCACACCCGCAACAACCGAACCCCTCGACTCGACCGATAGAGGCCATCTTAGCCGCTCAAATATCCATGGGCTTGAAGGATCCTAATTAACTAATAGTATCTTACGTTTTCACAGCTCTCTACCCTTCTCACACACATTATCTCATCCGCTGCTCACCACAGGCCAAGGAGCAGCTACTTCCAAACAAGCCAGCATCCTCTTCCCGGCTGCCAAGGAAGGAAGACTACACCGCAGCATTCCACACGTTTTCTGCCTCTCTCCCCGACCCCGCCGCCCCGCTGTGTCTTCTTTATTTGCTGTCTTCCACCAAAGGATTTTCCTTCTGCTTGGATGAGCAGACCCTGGGGCAGGTGATTTGGGTTGCCTCCTAGCTCTCAACTTACACCTTCCCCAGCTGTCCTTCCTCTGATCTTGCAAGGGCCCCATGCACACGAGCACTTCTGTCTGGGGGGATGGGGGGCTCTTAATTCCCAGCAGCCTGCACCCCTGGCTGTCCAGGCCTCACTCTACCCTTTAGCTGGCCCCATTTGTCCCGGACCTTCCCTGCCCTGGGCGCTCATTCGCACCAGAGCACCAGCACTAGCACTTAACCGGGAGAGGTGCGCTGAAGTCTAGGCTTTGTGTTCTACCCTCCCTAGTAGGAGCACCCACGCCCCAACGCCATTGTCACTCCCCGTGGTGCCAGGACTGGCAAGGTCCACATTTCCCCGAGATGTACCAGTGTCACTCGTGGGAGGGCTACAAGGGTGAGAATGGGACTAGCCCTCCTCCTAATTCAGATAAGGACCTGTCCTACAGGACAACCCCTCCCCTCCCCGCGCGCATTTCGTAGTTACCCTTAAGACTCCCATGTCTGTAGCTCCAACCTCACGTCTACAACGTTAATCATGACCTCTGTTCGTCTTTACAAAGGTAACAAACATTTCATTCTCAACAAAGTCTAGGTTAAATTTGACTCCAGTCCCTGTATCCTTCTGAACCCTGTTTTGACCGGCACCATCCGATCCAACCTTCACACACAAGCAACAGAAACTGGGCATAACAAAATAATCCCCCAGGTCTAGGCAGCATGGAAACAGATCCCAGCAATTTCCCTTTTTCTTTGCATTTTACCTCCTGAGTCCCTCTTAAATGTCCCTGACACCTTTCCATCGCTACTACCTTTTTCCTTAGCTCAGGCCTCCTTACTTCTGCCTGGGCCCTTGCTTCCTAATTGGCTCACAGGGATCCATGACCACGCCTTGTCTCCTCACCGCCACACCTGCCAAAATGATTTTTCTTAAATGAAAATCTGATGGCATCTCTTTTCTTCTTAAAATGTGTTACTGGTGTTAAGTCCAACCTGTTTGGACTGGCATACAAAATGATTCATGTACTTCAAAGTCTGGCTCTTAGCTTCCTCTAGAATCCTCTCTCTTACCCTCCTAGTTGTCCGTTATCTTCATAATGTAACCAACCATTACTCAAGAAAAACACCAGGTGGTTTCCATTCTCCAAGCCTTCACAACAGTCCTCAGCCCTAATCAAATCTATCCTTTCCCACTGTGTCTACCTTAAAAAAAAAAAAAAAAAAAAAAAAAAAAAAATCCTACTTATTCATCAAAAGTCAGTTTAGTTACTGTATCTCTTGCTTGCTTTCCTACAGAAGTATCTCCCTCCTTCCACTGAGCCTTTCTGTCCCTTGGGCACACTTCAAAAGATGCACTTAGCACATTCTCTTGTGGAGATACTTGGAGATCTGCCTTGTCTCCACTGCTACATATCTGAACTCCTTAAGGTCAAGGAACTATGCCATTTATTTGTGTCTCTTCTGTCCACCTGATATTTTATAACAATGACAAAAATGACCATTTTGTGCCAGACCCTGTCTATATCCAATGAGAGCTTCAACTGAGGCATTGAAAGCTCAAGAAGCCAAAGTAAATAGTATTGATGACGGGCTAAAGGAGAAAAAACTCTGCTATTATTTCATAGCATCTTAATTTATAAGTGTGATGAATATTTTTGCTAATAATATTCTCTGTTGTTGTTGTTTTCCCCAAAACTCATGGCTAAGTCAGAGAACAGAGATCTAAATAGAAAATCACTAGAATGTTTAAGAAGTTGTCAGAAATGGAGACACCAATATTTTGTAAGGTCTAATTGAGTTCATGTGTGACATTAATGTGCCTGGCACACAGGAAACACTATATTATCCCATTTACTGTTGTCATTAATATAACTAGCTCTCAACTAGTGTGGAAAACAGAGATGCAAAACGATAGATTATTTAATACAGTTGTTATCAAAATTCTATGGGAGTATAAAGATCGATGAAGAGAACAGGGAGAGGGGCGAGAGAATTAGATAGCATCTCGAGGTCTGGTGATAGCAGAATTTTCTAAAACTATAACTGTACCAAAAAGATACCAGAGAATCAAAAGGGGGGAAGAGGTCATTGAAACTTATGCTGGCATCGCCCTGTACTCAAAGGAAGTTCCAGATGCAACCAGAAGTCTAAGTAGGGTGATCAGACTCCAGGACAGAGGAGCCCATTCCCACCCCCCAGCCCCAGGTCCTCCCTAGCATAGAAGAAACAGCCAAGTACAACACACAGTGACGTGTACATTAAGAGGGCGGTAAAGGGGAGGCCAGGGACCTCCTCAGCGAACACAGCCCTCTAAAGTCTACCCCCTTTCTCCCAACCCATGCCAGGTGTCTAGCACACTGCCCCACTGTTTCCAACCAAACAACATGGAAGGCTGCTTAGAAATCGACATTCTTTACCACAGGCCATTAACTTTATATAGGCAAAACATATTTATGTTCCTTCAGTTCTTCAACAAACAGAGTAAAGAAAATTTCTGTGAGTATTTCACTCTGCCCACCCCCTGGGGAAGGGGGACCCCTGAGGGTGGGAGCTGCTGATGGGAACCACTAATGAGACACATGGTGGGGGTGGGGCCCAAGGTTAAACAGAGGGACACTGTTGGTAGAATTCAATAGAGCCATCTTTTTTTTTTTTTTTTTTTGGAGGACAGTTCAGCATTACCAAAATGAACCTAGCAATATCACTTTGTCAAGCTATCCTACACGTATGCTCCCTGGCGTGCATCCAAGGTTAAACAATACTGCCTTATTTAGGAAAAAGAATTTTTTTCTAAACTGGAAATGACTTCAGTGTCCATTTATAGGGTACAAGTGAAGAGATCCTCTAAGACGCCAAACTTCTCAGTGCGATGTGAAAGAGTAAAACTCAAAGCAGCCGCATATTGTAATCCTGCTTGCAGAAAAGCTCCTAAGGGCCATGTTATTAAATGTAACGTCGGTATGTAATGCCGATATCGGGGATATCTTCAGTCATATATCAGGAATGCCTGTAAAACCCTGGGGGTGACAAAGTGGGGGCAGGGACCAGTCTGTTCTCTGGAAGATTGGTTGGTTGGTCTTAGATTTCAATTTGAACATCTTAGGGGGGTATCTCCTGCTGATTCCATCAAGCTGCCTGTTCACTTCTGCTCCCCTCCCCCTCAGTCTATATGTGTCCCCTAAGTATACATGAAAGCAGACCAGAGGCAAATGGATGCTTAATCCCCACTTTCCATTCTAGGAGACGGACAAACCTCTGTCTCAAACCCCAAGGGAGAGCAAGGCTCAGACCCAGGATGTTCTGCAGAGAAGAGTGGGAGTAGGGATGGAGACTGCTGGTCAATAGGTATCTGAAGGAAGAGACGATGCTTTGGGAGCTGGGGCTGTCAGATAAATTTTTAAAGGGACCATCGGAACCAACCAGGGAAGTCAGAACTCCATTTTCATTCCATCCTCAGCCACTGCAATAAGAGGAAGTCTGAGCATCGTCTCTTCTTCCTCTACCATGAGTACTGCTGGGCAAGGGTCTAGCATCTCAGGGAAGGATAACTCTGGTCCTGCCTCTGAGGGTCTCACTGTCTCAAGTCCCTGAGTGAATTTCTCCCTCGTTATTGTGTTGGCATCAGATGTATAGGAAATGGGAGTTGTCTCAACCGAAGTACCATGGAAATCAAACTGGAACATCGCTGAGCCAAGGTCTCCAGAAGATTGCTGCTCTCCTGGCTTATGCTGCCCACCACAAAAGACTGATGGTTTCCACAGTTTAAAAAAACCTTCAAGTCTGCAAAAGATTTACCTTAAAATAAGAATAAGGAGCATTTCCAAATGAAACATACTCTTGGTTTTGGCAGCAGCTAGACAGACTGGCATGAGAATTCTTAAGCCACACCATACTGTTTCATCTACTGGAAATTCTTCCACAGAATAAAATGTTTTATTTTAAAAAGTTTTGCTGAAGGAAGGTGGGTAATTTAGAGTCTTCTCTACTGTGGTAGTGCTGTGTAACAGTTTCCTCTTAGATTAAAGCATTCTATCCTGCAGTACAGGGAAGGTCCTTAAACAGAAAGGTAAACAACTCAAAATAGCTTCAGGAAGTCCCTGAAATTGATCAGATTCACTAGGCCACTCCCTGCTATATTAAGCAATAAAAGCTGAGAGTCCCTCTCTGAGATGAGCTACTGAGAAGACTCTCAGACAAGCCCTGCTGCCTGGGAGAGGTTTAGACCAGAGTCACTTGGAACAGACTTACTCTCCAACCTGCTGAACTGCCTGCAGGTATGCAGTGTGTTCCCAGTTTCCAGTTTTGTGAGCTGTCAGCCATACTGGAGTGGGTTTTGGTGATGCAGCTGTCTATGAGTCCTTTCTGCTCCTGTAACCCCTCACCCATATCCCTGTAAGTAACCCCAAAGAAACTCATTGGTTCACCAAGTTGGACCTTGGTGGTGTCCATACTTTGGTCTGTTAATGGGATCCCTACCTGGGGTGAGTAGACATGTGTTGTATCTCCCTAGGAAAAATTTTGTCATACAAAGGGATGAAGAGTGGGCAATGCACAGTGATGCTGAAGTAAAGTATAAGAAGGAAGTCTGATCAATAGTCACCTATCATTTTGGTTTAATTTCTTAGAAAAAGAAAACAACAAAAAGAAAGACAGGCATAGAAGCAGCAGGGTTAATAGCCATCTGTCATCCTATTACCTCCATTTCTGTCAGGGGTGTGCAAGTCTTTCAAGGCAAACCTGACAAGTGTACCATATCTATACACTGAAATACAGTTGATATGTAGCCTCAGACTCACAGAGCTGTGTCCCCGTGCTGGTATCAAAAATATGTGCCACCATGCCTGGCTCTTTTGACCTTTTATTTTAAGACACATCTCACTAAATTGCCTAGCTTAGTAGTCCAAGAAAGACCTGCTGTGATCCTCTTGTCTTAGGCTCAATAGTAAGTGTGATTAGAGTCAGTATCACCAGAACAAGTTATAGCTAGTGGTTTTGCTTTGGTTTGGGGGGCTGGGGACTTGTTTGTTTGTTTGGGAGTATGGGGTTTTTTTGTTTGTTTGTTTGTTTTGTTTTGTTTAGACAGGGTTTCTCTGTGCAACCCTAGTTGTCCTGGAACTTGCTCTGTAGACCAGGCTGATCTCAAATTCAGAGATCTGCCTGCCTCTGCCTCCCAAGTGCTGGGATTAAAGGCTTGTATCACCACCTCATAGCTTAGCTAGAGTTTTAAATTTTCTTTCTTGAGAACCTATGGAAAAAAACAGACAAAAAAATATGTCAGGATGTGAAATAACATGAGCAACTACAGCAACTATATCAACTCGAACCCATTTTCATTAAAAAAAACAAACAATGAAAAACCTTTCGGGCCACTAACATAGAATATGCATTATTTTTAACATGTGAAATATTCTGGACCATAAGTCTCAACAAATTTTGAAACTCATGTCACCTGTTCAAAAGCTGTAATAGAATCAAATTAACAAAGTCATTATGGAAAAATATATGGGATTCCTCAAATATTTAGAAATTTAAAAAATAAACTAAGTGATCCATGACTCAGATAATAAATCAGCTGGAACAAAAACAGAAGCACAGCAGATCGAGCCTGTAGGCTGAAGCCCACCCTGGGCTAACATGGCAGCCTTGTAGGCTGAAGCCCACCCTGGGCTAACATGGCAATTTGAATAATGAATGGCTCAAGAGAATGTGTTTCAAATGAAAAACACCATCGTCTACCTAGAGAAACTCTAGCAAGAACAGAGTAACACAAAGTCAATAGAAGAAAGGAAATGTGGAGAACAGAAAAACAATATTTAAAAAAAAAATTATTGAAACTGAAAGCCAATTCTTTAAAAAGATCAATGCAATTAAAAGTCTCTAGAAAGCAAAGGGGTGGGAAGAATTACCAATATCCAGAAGGATATTAGAAAGAATCCTAAAATAAAAATAAATAAATAAATAAATAAATAAATAAATAAATAAATAAAAAGTTATGTCGATACAGCCAATGAAACATCAATGAAATTCATGCCTTTAATCCAAACTACCAAGACCACTAGGAGGGAGACTGAGGCCCCCACATCTACCCAATGAACTGGACTCAGGGTTCGAATCCTTCCCACAAAGAAAATCCCAGGGACCTCATCGAGTCCTTCCAAATACCTCCGGAAGAAGTAACCCCTATTTCTCTAGTCTCCTACACCCAGAAGAGGCCACTCTCCAGCTTGTTTTGTGAGGCAAGTGTGATTCAATTGCAGAACAGGTGAAGGCAAAGCAAGAAAGCTACACGCCGATGAGTCCACCAAGCCCATTTGCAGACATCCTTAATACGTTTTTTGGCAAAGCGAATCTAGCAATATATAAAATGGATGACACGTTATAACTAAATGGAGTTTGTTACAGAAATGCCAAAAATCATTTTAATATTCAGAAGCCAATTAATATAATTCGCCACATTAAAAGATTGAAAGTGAAGAGTCATCTCAATAGATTTAGAAAAGTATTTGGCAAAATTCGAACTCCACTCTTGATTAAAGTCTATCAGCAAAGTAGGAACAGAAAGGATCCTCTCAAATCCAACAAAGTCTCAAAAACGTAGCCAGCAAGTGCCATTGTTGAGGCCTTGCCTCCTGATAGACTGAGCAAGGCTTTTTCATCCTTCCCTTCCATATCATTCTGGAGCCTTAGCCAGTAAAATAAGGTAACAGAAAGAAGAAACAAACACTAAAAATCCCATAGATACTGGAGAGAAGAGGTTGAATGTCTCCATTCATACATGTGACATTGAAAATCCCCAAGTACCAACACAGAAACTACCAGAAACAATCACTCTGGTAAGTTTGTGAAATACAAGGTTAATGAATAAGATCAATGGATATGTCCTTTTACCAACAAGGAGCAGTTAAAAATTGTACTTCAGAAATATCATTTATAGTAGCATCCACGAGTATGAAATGTTTATGGATAAATTAAATATAGTACACAAGTGGTACCCTAAAGGAAAATCAATTGTGTGAATAAGAAGGGTGTTGCACCTGGACTGGAAGCGTCCGTTTGTTGAAGGACCAGTCATCTGTTGTCTTCAAACCGATGTGTATATAGACTGAATAAAATCACAAGAATTTCAAGTGTTTTATGATAGAAAATAGCAAACAGATTCAAAGTTTGTGTGAAAAGCAAAGGATCAATAGTACATTTACTTGTAGTCCCAGCAGTCCAGAAGCTAAGGCTGGGGGATCATAAGTTTGAGTCCTGCCTGGGCTACATGGTGAGTTTCAAGCCAACCTAGGCTAAAAAGACCCAGTCTCACAAACAAACAAGCAAATAGCTAAATTAAACAATAAATGAAAAGGATAAAGATAGCCAAAATTTTAAAATAAAGGATAACGTCAGAGGACATCAGCCACCCATTTTGAAATAAAATGTTATTAATTTTTTTTCATGCACTATATTTTGATCATGTTCCCATTTTAAGACTCTAGTTGTAGGAACTTTGCAAAGCTAATGTTGGTGTAAAAAACCAGACATATAGGACAAGGTCACAGTAAAGAGTCTAGAAATCACTCTACATACATAAGATCATTTGATTACCAGAGAGAGCCAGAATAAAAGAATAATGAATACACAAAATTGAATAAATGGATATGTGTGTGCAAAACATGAACAAATAAAGAGCTTTGAACCTTTGCGTCATTTACACACCTTAATTCAAGATGAATCATAGGCAACATTAAAATATACTCAGAATGAGTCACAGAGCTAAATATAAGTGCCACACAGGCGCTAGAAGAAAATTCTCAGTGGGCTTTGGTTAGGCAAAGCTTCTCAACTAGACTATAGAAATACTTTTTAGAAAATTCTATTGCACCCTTTGATCCTATAATTTCTGCCTTTTCATATCAGTCTTTGGGTTGCTGAAAAAGAAACAGGAAAAGGAAGAATCTGCCATTTTTTATACTTAAAGGAGCCGACATGGATTCAGACACAGCTAGCTCTAGCACTGGGATGAACCCATCGTGGACCGGCATCTCTTCGGCTGGCTACTGTTTGGTTTGTGTTGATTTCCTTTGGGGACAGCTGCACTGTTTAGTATCTGTGACAAAGCTCGGCGACCCCAGAGAGAGACAGAACAAAAGTCCTGGACGAACTCTTCACGCCCCAGCATGGTTATGTGGCCTTCCCTAAACATGACTCTGATGGCCAGGCTCAGGTGCAAGCTTGTCCTCAAAGCAGAGAAGGGATAGAGAGGACTCCGCCTGGCGAGGGAGGAGGGTAACGAACAGAACAGGAGGAGAGTTTGCAGCTGCAAGTTACAGTGGCCAGTGCCTAGTAGAAGGCACTCGTTTCCAAATCAGAAAATAAAGCTGTTGTTTTCTTTTCAGTCTTTAGAATGGCCTAAGGGACTCCGCCTTTGATGGGTCTCTAAGAACACAGAAGGAGGGAGGAGGAAGCTCCAGAGGGAGGAGGTTCCAGAGCTGAAGGAAGATGTCACCTGAGGGCTCCTCTTCTCCCTTCTGGCTGAAACAGAAGGGACTTTCCAGAAAGAAGTAGAAATGAAATTGAGCTGGAAGGGTTTTTAACAGTACATTGAGGGAAATGCCCCTGGAAGTTGGCTAGGTGTAAAAATGAAGGACGACCCCTGGACCACAGCGGGCGGGCCATCAGTGGGGTCCTTTCTTGGGCCACTTCTCCTCAAGCTCCAGATTAAAACTACTGTACTTCCAAAGGTCAGACCTATTTTGCTTGATGGTAAATCACTTGAAGCCCATTTATATTAATACAAACAGGAATTCATTATGAAGTCAAATACAAGCATTACATGAATTTTAAGATCCAATGCAAATTTCATGCTTCCAATAATCCCTTAAAATCGCTTTTCATTCCCCTCTTTATGCAAATTCAGGCCTCTCCTCTGCTGTTAGGAAGATTTTGATAGAAACATTTGCAAAGTGCCATTTTCAAGAATAAGGGCTGGGAATCAGGGAAGTTCTTGGGATTTTTTCTTTTTCCCAGTGACCAGACACTTTGGCAGAAGAAACCAGGCAAATATTCCAAGTGGATAGATTAGGAGCGTGAGGACAGAACTGACCTGCGGCTGGGTTGGGAGAACCGATGCACGTGTATGAGGGACTTGGAGGCTACTCCTGCAGCGCGGGGAGCAGCTGCATTCCTGGGTAACATTTCACATGGAAAGTATGGGATCCTGCCCTGGCCTGGGTCTGGATGAGTGTCTCTTGGAAGAAGTAGGAATCTGATGTTCTTGGAGAAGCAGATTTGTTGTTGGGGTCAGAGGAAGTTCATCAAAGAACAACCAGCTCTAGTAAGCTGGCTTTCAGCTTCAAAATCAGGTGTGTGTGTGTGTGTGTGTGTGTGGGAAAGAAAGAGAGAGAGAGAGAAAAAGAGAGAGAGAGAGAGAGAGAGAGAGAGAGAGAGAGAGAGAGAGAGAGAGAGAGACCAGAGGTCCTTGAGTTCACAGGTTCAATCAAACAAGTCCCACAAGGCCTTCTTAACAGCAGGAAGAAAGAGAGGGGGTGGGAGAGAACTAGATAGACCTTTCCCAGGAACAATGTCTGTTAGCTGGCCTCCCTTTTTATACTTCCACACAGACTCCAAAAAATGTCTTCCTGAGAGGGGGTCAGTGCTGGGCAGTCCGGTGTTCACAGTGATATGAGAATGACTTCAGGGGACTTAGGGAGGTGGCTTGGGAAGTGTTCACTAGGTGGCTGAGGTGAGTTCTAGTCCCAGAATCCGTGGTGGTGCTTGTGATCCCAGGCCAGGGAAATAGAGACAGGCAGAGCCTTCCCCTGTTGGTGGGTGGGGGGTGGGATGGGGGTGGGGGCGTGAATAGCTTCTGAGAAAGACAATAAGGTTGACTTCTGACCTCCACATGTATGTGTGCATACGCATCCATGTGCACACATACAAGCATGTGTACGTATGTGCACATACACACAAAAGAGAGAAATAGGGGGGAAAAAGGACAGACAGACTGACTCACTGATGCACAATGGCCTATAAGAGAGAGTTTGGTTGTGTCCACATTTCTGAGAGTGAAATACGAATCAAACCGAACTGTAATTACTGTTAATATTTTTATACATTAATCATGCTAAGTTAATTTAAATTATGTCATTCTACAGATTATAAGACTTACACACACACACACACACACAGGTCGAAGGATCAGCTCTTGGCCATCAACACAGAACCTGCAGCCTGACTACAAGATGTCCAAGGACCCAGTTATTTCTGTCTCTCTTGGTTGGGGGTCCTCTGGAAATGTTAATCAATATGTCTTGATTATCACAGTGGATTTGAAAGGCCAGAGAATAAGGGGGTGGAGTGTAATGAAAGAATTAAATTGGCAATCTAGCTTCTTTGGCCTAGGTGATTGAAAAAAATTAAATAAGCGCAAACCCAAAGGCAAAAGAAGAAGAAAAAAAGCAAACAAGAGAGAGAGAGAGAGTCACAATCAGCCACAGCACCTGGAGCATTAGGCGCAGAAAATCCAATTTGCACATAGCTAGTGGAAGAGCCATCGCTGAGGGGGCAGGGGCTGAGGACTTGCGAGGGAGGGAGCAGAGGACCGTTGCCCTGGAGACAGTCTTAGCTTGGAAATGGCAAATAGGAAAATAACAAGGACTTAAGGGAGAATAGGGGGGTGGGGGGGATGGGCAGTACTTAAGATGGTTGAAATCTCAGAAACCAGACTAGACCACATAAAAGAACAGTGCTTAAAAGAACAGATACAGATTTTAACCACTTTGAAAATGAAGCTAGGAGCAGGGAGGGGAGACAATCTTTCATTGTCTCCATGTAGCATTCAAGATAGGTGTTCAGACACTGAAGGGATTTTATATTGGAAAGGAGGGGTATTTGCTCAGAGCACAAGGTGGCATATGCTTACCTATGTCTTCATTTCTGCCCCAGAACATACCAGCAAAGGTGTTCTTGGGGAGCCATGATTAAAGGAGAGTAAAGCTGGCTGCCAAGACTCCTCCCAGGTGCCCTTAATCATATGAAGTGTCAGATGTAAAGGGGTGTGCACAGAGCTATTAAAGCAAAGGGCTTCAGGTTGATCAACGAGTTTCAAGGCAGGATAGCCACTAGGGGAAAATGGTTTGTCCAGTGATCAGCTGGACAGATGGCTGAGCAGTGAAGGGTTTTCTACTCTTCCAGAGGAGCAGAGTTTGGTTCCCAGCACCCACCCTGGACCACTTAAAACTGCCTGTAACTCCAGTTCCAGGGCCTCTTGTGGCCTCCAAAGGCACCTGCCAAGTGCAAACACATACACATAAGACACATAAAATAAATCTGGAAAACATGGACAGGAAGTTCTTGAGCTAGATTTTGATTAGAATTGATCTGAATAAACCACTCGAGATGCCTTAGGATTCTGGTGCTAAATTTGGGACCAAACAAGCACAGAGCTTGAAAAGGGCCCAATGACAGAGAACAGAAAAAGTCAGCAAGATAAATCAAAGAGTTCAAAGATGAGAGAAAGAGAGTCTCAATCCAGAGAGGGGCAGCACCAAGGACGGGTGTGCTAAAGAGAACACCCAGAAGGTGGTTAAACGGAACACCTAGGAGGCCGCCACTGCTGCTGACAGCGGGCAAGCTGTGGCTCCAGACGCACTAACACCCCACAGCAGCAGCAGCCGCTAGTAGGATGCAGTAAGATACTCAGTTCCCCTGAATTACCAGCTTTGGGAATGTCTCACAAGCAGTCCTGAGATACCAAGCCCAAGAAGCACCCTACTCAAGCTGTCCTGATTTGTCTGTAAGGATGCTAGGCTCACACTTGCTAGGGAACAGACCTCTTAAAACCTACATGTCTATTTGAACAAGTAGAGAAGGGGTGAGGTCCCCTCCCAGGGAGTCCCCCCTGGGTTTGAGAAAGCTGTAAGGATGGTGGTGGGAAAGATTTTTTTTTTTAATTTTTATTTATTTATTTTATATATATGACGAGTACACTGTATACACTGTAGCTGTCTTCAGACACACCAGAAGAGGGCATTGGATTCCATTACAGATGGTTGTGAGTCACCATGTGGTTGCTGGGAATTGAACTCAGGACCTCTGGAAGAACAGTCAGTGCTCTTAACCACTGAGCCATCCCTCCAGTCCCCCTGAAAACACTTTAATTAATGAAAAAAATGTAATAACAAGATATAAGATAAATGTACAAAATAATATCATTACTATGTAAAAGAGATTTAAAATTATTATAGGCTTGTAATAGCCTCAGTGGAACACACAGCAAAACACACAGGAACACACACACAGTGCAGAAGATTGCTCACTTTTCATTCAGCAGTTATGTTCCAAGTGGGTCCCAGGTGCTTATATTTGGCTCCAGGAACACAAATGTAGACAGAATGCCTGGTCCCATGAACCTATACACATCAAACTATAAAACCACTGAGAGATGCTAAATAAGGCTTGAACATTGTCATTCAGGACTTGTGAGATGACTCACAGCCTGACAGCTGAGTTCCATCCTTGGATCCCACCGTAGAGGAGAGAACCAACTCCTGAAGGACACCCTCTGACATGTACACACACGCACACACACACACACACACACACACACACATACCCCATACACACTTTTTTTTAATGTTTTGACAAAATGATTTAATTTATTTTAATCATATTTATAATGTGAAATTATAAGATGATGATAATATTGGCTTCTAAAGTTTTAGCCTAGAAAATAACATTTGAATTATCATAGAAATGTCTACAAGTAATTTCATAATTTATTACTTTTGTATTTAAATTTATTTTATTTTATTTATTTATTTTTTGATACTTTATTTACATTTCCAATGTTTCCCCCTTTCTAGGTCTCCTCTTTGGAAACCACCTATCCCCTCCCCCTCCCCCTCCCCCTCCCCCTCCCCCACCTCTATGAGGGAATTCCACCTCCCACCCACCCACCCATCCACTCCCATCTTCTTTTTTTTTTTTTTTTTTTAAGAATTATTTATTTATTTTATGTGTATGAGTACACTGTACCTGTCTTCAGACACACCAGAAGAGGTCATCAGATTCCATTACAGATGGTTGTGAGCCACCATGTGGTTGCTGGGAATTGAACTTAGGACCTATGGAAGATCAGTTAGTGCTCTTAACTGCTGAGCCATCTCTCTAGCCCACGGTGGGAGAGATTTTAAATGCAATTAGCCAACTCCCTAAAGAGAAGTACATAGCACCTAGCACCATAGCACCGGATTAAGTGATAGGACTCTGGAAAGAATCAGAATCCACTGCCACCTCTCTCTCCCCTCCAGAACTAGCAATGGAAACCTACTAGGTTTGTTAAAGATGAATTAGTGAGCCCAAAGAGACAAAACAAACAAAGATAACCCTAGGATCTCAGTACTAACCAGATGTGCAGTTCAGAAGGCCCCTTTTCAGCTTGGGGAGAGCAGATACTGAAGTACCAAGAAGTTTTAGACATCAGGAACCAAACATGTAGACATAATGGGCTGGGGTCAGGGCACTAATGGAGAAGACTGCAAATGACTGTAATTTTCAGAACTATGAAACCATAAATCACACCAGGAGAACTCTGCCTGCTGTTCTTGTAGCATCTGCTCTCATGAAGAAGCAGCTGGAGGCTGTGGAGTTGGTTAAAATGACTCTTGGAAAAACAGAGAAAATTATATAAAGGGTCAGAAGTGTGGCCCAAAGGCCTGGATGTAGTGGCCTGGACCAGCATCAGGGGTAAAACCCTGCTGGTGCTTCAGCAATGCATGGATGGATTTATTTATTTATTTTTTAACAGCTGGAGAGTCAAGGGCATTAAAACAAAGGAATTGCCTGGTTTGGTTTGGTTCTGGTTATCATTAAACTTTTAGTTTTACATAGCAGCCGTGGAAGGGCCCTAGCTTGTCTAGGTGAGAACAATGTTCAGGAAGTGTGGGACAACAAAGCTGTTACTCTCCCAAGGGCCTTAGCTTTGGGGACATAGCAGGGATCAGAAAAGACCAAAAGACCTGATGTCTCCTCCAAGTTCTAGCCCCAGAAACTGCTGACAGCGCGCAACAGGAAACCACAACTGAAACCCAGAGTGAGAGGGGATCCCAGGGTGACAGCGGGCAAGTTCAGGAGCCAGAGGCGAGTGGCCACCAGAGTCACAGTCCGTTACCTAGAGCTTCCGTCGGCCCTCTCTTGGGTTTGAGGGTATGCACGCTTCATTGGGTCATAACCAGTGTACAACAACTGGCCAAAAAGTTCGTCTTTTCACAAATCCCAGCACATAAGTAGACTCGGAATTAACAGCACATTCAAAATAATGTACACATCTGGTGTCTGTCCCCCACCTCCACACACTCATGCCCCATGATACGGGGCAGAGGGACTTGTGCCCACACCGGTACCATTCACACATGGAGACATCAGCGCCTTTTCGGTCATTGCGGTCTGTCAGCGGTGGAAGTGGTGGAAGTCTAGTTAGTCTTGCCAGCACTTCCTGGTTTGTCTCTGGTTTGGGAAGCAGCTGTCAAAGGGAGCAATTCTGTAGTTTTTGAGTTTAGTCCTGATGTCTTCTGCCATGGTGCTGACTCCTAAAGGGTGTCCCGGGGCAGTGTTACTTCAATGTGACCTTTAGCAAAGCCCACACTTATGCATCGCTCTAATCCCTTTCATCCCAGCTCCCAACTATTCTCCCCAACCCCAGGGACTCACCTATTGGCTCAATTCCTGTTTCTATGGATTAATCAGTATAGTCTACAATTGTATGTAAATTGTGCCATGAAGTAAGTAGTACCCTTTAAATCTTTTTATTAATTTATATGTCTATGTGTATGTGTATACCGTGTATGCATGCGAACATCAGAGGACAAATTTTGAAAGTCAGTTCTCCTTCTCCTATGTGGATCCAGGGATTGAACTCAGGCAGACAGTCTTGGCGGCAGGCCCCTACCCACTGTACCACATTGCAACTCCCTACCTGCTCCCTTCTGATAGACCTCTTTTTACTTAACATAATGATTCTGATATCTATGCATGCCCTTTATTTTTCATTGCTAAGTTGCATTTCACTATGTGTAGACAGATTTCTCTTAGACAAATGCAGTATTTGATTTCCCTACGATGAATTTTTCTTAATTCTTACACTTAATTAATGCTGACCTAAAAACATGGCTTGGGAAGTGATCCTCTTTTGTGTAGAATGAATATTATTCCTCCCTTAAATATTTGGTAGAATTATCAGGGAAGACATTTTGGCTTCAAGGGGTTGTTTTGAAGAGACTGAGTTGGTCTTGTGGAAAAGAGATTTTAGCCTTTATATTGGATTCCTTTAATAGGTACATGACAGTTCTTGACCCCTGTTTGGTGCTGAGTAGTATATTTTGTTGGAAATTTTTTGCATACTTTCTATTCATAAATATTAATGTCCTTTTGACATCTGCAGGGTCCACAGTGATACCCATCTCTCTTTCCTTACAGAAGGAACCTATCTACTCTCTTCTTCTTGACAAAATGACGGCAGACTTATCCACTTTATTGATAAACCCAAATAACCAGGTTTTAAACCTCTCATAACTTTCTATCACAAGAGGAGTGTAGTCCAGTATGTAAAAGGATTCACCAAGCCACACACGGTCAATTGGGAGGCTGAGGCAGAAAATTGCCTCAAATTTATGGCCAGCCTGGATCAGAAGATAAGTTTCAGGATGGCCGGGAGAACAAATAAAGAAATCAGCTCATCTACTAGTGCAGCTGAAGTAAGCCAGGCTGTTAGGAGTGTGCTTACACATGGATTCTCCATCTTCTAGCTACCCGAGTCCACAGCAGGACCAGTAATGCTGGCCCTCATGATGCCAAGAAAAAGGCAAGTTTTCACTCAGAGTAAAAATATCTCCATGCGTTCTTAGGTCAGTACCTAAGTTTACTGATTTCCTATGATCACACACACACATCACACACACACATCACACACATACACACACACACACACACACACACACACACACACACACACACACTTCCTAGGTCAATGTGCTATGAAATCTAAACATGACAAATCTAGGATCAGCATCTAGCTTAGTATATAACATTTTCTTTCTTTCTTTCTTTCTTTTTTTGGTTTTTCGAGACAGGGTTTCTCTGTGTAGCCCTGGCTGTCCTGGGACTCACTCTGTAGACCAGGCTGGCCTCAAACTCAGAAATCTGCCTGCCTCTGCCTCCCAAGTGCTGGGATTAAAGGTGTACGCCACCACTGCCCGGCAACATTTTCAAATTAGTACAAAGCCAGGCTTCGGGTTAGCTCAGTGGCAAGCAATTGCCTAGCACATATGAGACTTTGTGCTCAATCTCCAATGCTATAAAAGACAGAATAAATGGAATCAAACAGGCATCTTGAAAAGACTGATACTGGAGTGGAATGGGGCAATCCAAAACAAGCCTGAAGCAAGCACTTTGTAATGCCAGAAGGTAGAAGATGCTCAGCAAAAGGGTAGGCAGAGAGACTTGAAGGATCAACCTGCAAGACTGCTTAAAGGTGGAAATCCCAGACAATGCAAATAACAACAGAATCAGCATTGAATGTGAATCCAAAGTAAAGTAAATGCACATTAAGTCCCAAATAAGTAGATAGATGATAGATGAATAAATAGATAGATGATAGATAGATAGATAGATAGATAGATAGATAGATAGATAGATAGATAGATAGATAGATAGACAAAGTGCCACAGAAGAACTCAAGGCTCCACAACCCAACCCCCCCCCCATAATATCTGTATATGTTCTCTGGCTCAGCATGGAGAATTTAAACCTTTTTCCCCCTGACACCCTTGGAAGAATCAAGTGTGGAAAAGAAAACTATCCGCCATACCGTAGTGAGGCCAAGCACAGACTACTCCACCCGCGGATAGAGAATACCCTCACTGGTGATACCACATGGATAGAATGTGCTCCTGCTCTTCCTGACAAAACCCAATATCCTCAGTCTCATCGCAAGAAATAGCACCAGGGAAACGTTCAGAAGAACACTCGGTCCTGTGAAAGGAGGATAGGCTGGAAACAGGCTGGAGAAGACTAAGGATGGATAACTTCAGAACCACATAAGCAAACCCGGGCAGGAAAGCGGGAGGGGGAGGTTGGGGAGACGAAGGGGTGCATAAGAACTGGGAAGAGGGATGGTAGAGGAAACCGGGAACGAAAACGACCAAAATACATGATGTCTGCGTGAGATCATCAGTGAGTGAGAGAAGTGATGGGCACCTGGGCTAGGATCCAGGAACAGAAGAGCATGTTGGTGGCAGAGCGGCTGCCGGGCGGATGGAGTCTGGAAGCGAGGCAACAGCACTGGCTTCTTGTTTGGACAAGGGCGCCCTGTAATGTAAGAGGTGCCAATGGGGGAAAGGTGGAGAGCTGCCAATATCCTCTGCGTTATCTTTGTAACTTTTCTGTAAGTTTAAATCCATTTAAAAATTAACTCCTCGTCAGCTACCATGTGAAGGACTTCAGCCTCGTATTCCTGCCTTCATGGACTGAGCATTCCTGCCTCCATTCCTTCCCCACCACGATGACTGAAATCCTGAAACCAGGAGCCCAATAAACCTTTCTTCCCTTAAGGTCTTTCCCTCACGTAGTTCATCCGGATGAAACAAAGCCACCAGTGCAACCCAAAAGAGAACAAGTATATGAGTTAAAATAAATATCTTTCTACTTTTATAGTTTCCTTAGAGTATAATTGATTAGACCAACATATTGATAGTATATTTCTGAATTTTCGTGTATACAAGCAGTTTCATGTTTTTTGTTTGTTTTTTGGGGTGTTTTTTTGTTTTTTGTTTTTTGGTTTGGTTTTTTTTTTTTTTTTTTTTTTTTTGGTTTTTTGAGACAGGGTTTCTCTGTGTAGCCCTGGCTGTCCTGGAACTCATTCTGTAGACCAGGCTGGCCTCGAACTCAGAAATCCGCCTGCCTCTGCCTCTCAAGTGCTGGGATTAAAGGCATGCGCCACCACTGCCCGGCCAGTTTCATGTATTAAAGAACCAAAAGGATGGAAAAGGCAAGCCGAGTTTGCTACATGGCTTAATGGATAAAAACACTTGCCACAAAGTCAAGCAGTCTTGAGTCCAGTGCCCTGAACACACTGTGTAAGGAGAGAACCAACTCCTGGAAGTCCTCTGATCTCTACATGTCCCATGGCACATGCATGCCCACATTCCCTCACACGCACACGATAATAAACAAACAAACAAATAGAAATACAAGTCATTCGATTGCACACTTACACACTTAACATAAAATAATAGTTGATGGGACAATGTAATCATTAAGAATGGGCATTAAATGACATCAAACAACCACGGGAAAATAGAGCAAAGAGCTGTCCCAGTAACATAACAAAGGAGGTAAAATACAGCATGAAACATATCTAAATAAAACAAAAGAAGGTATGTGAAAGAAAACAGCAAATGCAGATAAAAAATAAATAAAATTCCAAGTAAATAAATTAAAATAAGTAAAATACCAAGAGTAGATACGAGTTAAGCCATAGATGATTACATCTAAATGAACAAAGATTTCTATTATAAGGCAGACATTATCCCAGTGAATAATAAGACTCAACCAGATGGTGGTTACAGAAACAGGCAAACATCTAAAGTACCAGACACAAAAATGCCTGCAACGTGCAAGCCCTAAGCATAAGAAATCTGAAGTAACCATATGTGAAGTTCAGCCAAGTAGACTTCAGGATAAAATATATTACCAGAGATAAAGGAATGTGTCTACTTTTTATTGCTTTATAATAAATGGCCACAATGCTTTTAATTTAACTTTAAGACAATCCCCATGTGCTAGTTCACAACCCTGTACACAGGAAATCTGGACAGGCATTGTTGAGTTTTCTACTCCAGTTATTACAAGACTGAAACTCACCGAGTTAAAGCTTCATTTAGAAGCTCTGAGTGGGGAAATCTGCTTCCAAGAACCCAATTCCTTGTGGTTTATTACTCAGTCCTGCGTGTCTTTGCTGCCTGTCGGCCAGAGGTCACCCTTGGTTCCCACAGGTTGTCTACCATAATTGACAGGTGGACCCTTCCATCTTCAAGCCAGCAACAAGGTGTTAAATCTTTCTTACGCTTCAAACTGCTGGCTCAGCTTCTGGGACCAGCTAGAGAAAAACTCTACTTACAAGTAGTTAGGTCAGACCCAACTAAACAATTCCCATTTTAAGGGCAATAGCAACCATGTAACAAAACCAAAACTCTAAAATCAGTTAGAAGAGCAGCCATATTCACCAGAGGGACAAAGACATCTGTGTGGCTGTTTTAGAATTCCACAGGGACATTTCCTAGTGATAAAATAGTCAATTTGTAGACTAATAACAGAATCTCAAGACACACGAAGCAAACACTTATAAGGCTGAAAGAAGTGGACAAAGTCAACCTTTCTCAGAAATTGGTAGAACAAGTAAAAAAAGGAGGGGAAAGATATAAATGACTTGAGCAATACTATCAACTAAATTGCCCCAATTGACATTTGTAGAGTACATCCAATGATTTTACAATGTCTCTTTCCCCCAAATTCACATTTATTCGCCAGTATAGACAGTGTGAGTGCAGTGTAGAAGGATGAAAATCATACAGTGTATTCTCAGACCACAAAGCCATTAAACTGGAACTCAGTAAAACCCCTGTCACAGCAATTCTACCATGACGAAGAGAACATGTTTGGTTGTCAACAGGACGGTATTCCTTTGGTATGATCAAAGAAATATTAATTTCATAGGAGTGGAGGTCTCAAATTGAGTCGGAGAGAAGAGGGCTTTCCAGGACAAAGTTCAGAACAGGAAGTGAGGAACAAGCAAGCATGCAACGTTTTATAAGGGAAAGTCCTGTCAGTGTGAATCCTGAAAGAGGTTCCACCTACCATGAAATTTCAGAGGCAGCAAACACATGTGCCTGTGGGACCGGGAATGAGTGAACTTTACAACATCCTGCAGAAAGCAACGGACACTGGCAGGAGATGAACCTCAAAGATTTAATGCTAACAAAAGTCCCAGGAGTCTTTGTATGGTCCTCATAACCAAGCGGAAAGAACGCAAGCAACACATTTATAGCTGCTTTGTGGGTCAAGGCAATCACGAAGGAAATGAGAAGATATTTTGAACCGAACAACAATGAAACTATATCAGGAGCTGGGGAATGCAGCTCGATGGGTAGATTGCTCGTCTTGTGCAGATGAAGCCCTGGGTTCAGTCCCTGGTTATCACATAAAACCAGACACGTAGTATATGTCTGTGATCCCAGCACTGACTTCCTAGTGGGAAGAGAAGCACTCATCTAAAGTCCTTCTTGGATAGATAGTGTCTGACACCAGCATGAAAACCTGGTGGGGTTTGTTGTTGTTGTTTTGGTTTGG
>CM052700.1:104288322-104435822 GCA_028551405.1 Uromys caudimaculatus
TAAAGAAAAAATAAAGAGAACAGAAATTATTATTCAGGAGAAAATAGAAGGGAAAAGTGCTTCCTTGGAAACATCAGCAAAACTGATACAGCCTGGGCTTGCTGTGATCCAGGGTGCGGGCCGGACATCAAAGGGAGGGGCTAGCGGCACAGGCAGGACAGATGTTTGGGGGATAAAGCAGCCCTGTTAATACGTTTATGGTGAGTTTGACTTCCTAAATGAAATGGCATCCTTTAAAATATACAACTTGCAACTTAGACGACCCCCCCCCCCCCAATTTACAACATATGTATAAGAAAAAGGGCTTGTATTCAGCATGTAACTTTTTAAATCCTCCATAAGAAAACCAAAGGTCTGAAGAGCTCCTTTCCAAATAACATGTTTAAGGAGCCAAGTCACACAGAAAAGGATACAATATTACTAATTTTCAGAGGGATGCATCCCAAGCTACCATCTTTACCACTACACATCCTTCACAATGACTATGAATTCAAAACTTAGACTACTCTGGGCTGGGAAAAATATAGACAAAACAGAAGTCTTCTTTCTCTCCTCTGTGGGGTCTGCAAAGCTTTTCAGTCACGTTCAAAGAAGTTTGTCATTTCCTTACCAGATAAGCATACCCTTATCCAGCACCCCAGCCATCCTGTTTACGAGAGGGAAGTAAAGACACATGTCCACATAAAAGCTGGCTAGGAATGTTTATAGGGGTTTTACACAGAGGCTCTGAAATCCCAAAATTATCTGTCAGTTAATGGGTCAATGGAAACAGACTGTGGTATATCTATACTAAATAACAGAAAGTAACAGAGTCCTGAATCCTGAGAAAATGATGTTCTGGGGGGGGTATGCTAATCACCCCAATCAGACCATTGTATATACGCATTGAAATGCTACCCTGAACCCCATGAGACTGCGCCATTGCTGTGTCCAAATTTAAACCAAACATATATTTTAAGACAGTATGATTAGTAGCAGTAACCATACCATATGATTCTATATGGATGAACCAGAAATGAAAATCTAATTGGTAGTAACAAAATTAGATCTGTGGTAGCCAACGACTACAACACGGTGTGCTGCCTGGACACAGGGAACATTCCAAGTGAGACCGAACTGATTGCGGCTGTGGGTCTGTGGGCACATGTGCTTTTCAAGATTCATTGGCTCTTATGTTTGAAATTGGTACATGTTACTGCTCATAAATTACACCTCAATAATGTTGAACATAAACAGTCTTCCTACAAGAAAAGCTCCAGGCCCAGATGGTCTCACTGGTTTCTATTAAATGGTTAAGAAAGAAATAATACCAAGTTTATACTGACAGAAAATAGAGGTGGGGACACTTTTCAATTCATTTCATGAGACCCACAGTACCACGACACCAAAGCCGCATACATTACAACTAAGCAAAACTCCAAGCCAATATTCACTCAATAACATATATATGAAAACAGACTAAATATTAATACATTGAATGTAGCAACAAAAGGACACTACATCATGACCAAGCAAGGGTTTATACCGACAATGCTTAATATTTGAAAATCGATAGGTGTAATTCAATATTGGAGTTAAGGCAGGGGGGGAAGCCCCCATAAATGAGGCAGATGATTCTGTAGGCGTACACAGGGTGTTTTTCAAAAAGTCTCCGTCCAGCTGATTCTTGTTCAGTGCTAATGTTGAGTGGTTTGCTGCTGATTTGCTTCACACCTAATCACCACCTCTGTTTGCCTCTGGTTGGAAAGACCTTTGCATTATTGACACTGCAGGCCCGGTGATGGCATGGGGGGAGAACAGACCTGGGCAGAATAGCATCACTCCAGCCTCCTGACCAGTTTCTTGGTTTGTTTGTTTGTTCTACTGAGAAGTTTCTCTCTTAGGGAAGGTTTACACTACTGTAGTAATTACACTGAATTAATTTCTCATGTTTTATTATCTTAATGAACAAAATTAAAATATTTGTTCCAGACGAGGAGAATTTCCTCCTGGTACTCCTCTCTTCTCAAAACAAGAAGGCAGTGAGTGAAAAGCTGTCTGTCTTCAAGAATGAAGAATCCAGAGTTCTCTCAACCACAGCCAAGTTTTACCTTGAACAGGCCTCGGTCTCTACTCTGGCCAATCGCTATGGCTTACTTACAAGGCCTTGCCTTGCGCGGAGTCTTTTACCCTGCACCTCTGAGGGATCAGATAGCAAGCAATGAGCCAATCCCACCTGACAGCCTGGCCTCCGGAGCTCTGAGGGGCCATGATGCCCCTGCCACTCCTACCAAAGTAACGCCAGAGCCTGGAGGAGGCCCAAGTTCACCTGGGCACCCAGCAGGTGAGGGGGGATCTAGTGATGACTGTGAAATACGCAGAAGGAATCAGCTCTAAGGAGAACTGCCCCTCCCTCAAAAACAAGGGGGTGGGTTTTTTTGTCGTTCAAAAAATAATCAAGAAGCCCTCGGCAGCCCCTCTCTACCCTTATTGGGGAGCAGGCCTTTCATCCTCAGGTTCATTCTTGACACTAGTCTGCCCTTAGTTTCCACTCTCACAGCGGTCCCTGAAACCGTGGTCTGGCTGCCCCACCCCCTGCAGCTGCACCCACCATAAAATATATCACCCGAACTGGGGCTTTTTGAGAGTAAAAAGTGAATGGTATTAGTTACACTGTGTTATTAATTAATTAATTAATTAATTAATTAATAATCTGGGTTGTTTCGGGGACAAGGGCACATTATCCTCTAACAATTGTCCCTCCATACCAAGGACTGGTCCTCTCAAAACCAGCCGGAAAGCTACTACCATGACATGACACGGTGCTCTTCTGAGCCCCTCAGAAATCCAAGCAGGCTTTTCCTTTTAAAGAGTTTATTTTCGAGACTCTAAACTGAGAGTGAAAACGGAAGTAACCAATATGGGAAAGTAAAAAGAATGTTCCTGAGCCATCAAGATAGTTCACAGAGTAAAGGTGTAAAAGGCGTTCACCGCGAAGCCTGCTGGCCCGAGTTCAGTGCCTGGGACCACATGGTGGAAGAAGAGAACCGGCTCCTGGAAGTTGTCCTCTGATCTTCACAGGAACACTATGGTACACACACGTGCGTACACACCCACACACACACACATACACCACCACCACTAGCAGCAGCAGCAACAACAACAAATAAATAAAGCTATAAATTTAAAGACTAATAAAATAATGTTCCTAGCTTGTGGTCCCTAGTTTATAAATAGCCAACCTCACTCTGAGAAGGTAAGGGAAATGTCATGATTTTGATCTTACATTTAATTTCTTTTTGTATGTTTAAATGACTGTTTATTGTCATAACACACATCACATATGTTGTGGAAAAATAGAAAGTTTAAATCAACCTAAAAAATTAAATTATTACATGATTGTCAGAGTTACTGTTGCTGAAATGAATGATGTTAGCAAAGGCGGTAAACTGAGGACCTCGAAATCCAATTCTCCATGAAATGAAATGGTTTCCAATTAGCTTTTTCAGAACTCTGGGACTCAACCCTGGGCTTTAGTAATCCAAATCTCCATTAAAGCCATGTGTTTACGATCCTTTAACTTGCCCTGTTCCCATACCCCTGATTCTAACTCCACAGTAGCCTTAAAAACAAAGGGGCCACACTTGCAATAAACCCAGAGCCCTGGCAGTTATGGAGAGAGCCCATTCCCGCCTCTTTAGAGGAACTGGGGCCTCTTAAAACCTCATTCAAAAAGAATTGTTATTATTTCACCTCTCTGGTGTTTCCCTGGGAGACCCCATTTGCAAGGCTTTCTTTATTTGACTAGAGTTCATCAGTGCAAATAAAACCCACTTTCCCTAGGATGTTTGTCAAAAACAATTAGAGCTAATTGTTTAACGTCATGGCTGCTTGAGTCGGCAAATAATGGTTGGGGCAAATAATAGACTAACCAGGAAGCTTCAAAAGGAAAGTCTTGTGGATGAAATGCTCCTCGGGGAATCAAAATTCATATCTTTGTGGACTGTCAGAAGTTATGTGTGTGCATACAATACACTACTGCCTCAGGCTATGCTCACAGTCAGCAAGACCAAAGAAGTCTGCTTCTTCGTCCCTAAAGACACACACAGTGAAGACATTAGCATTGTTGAAATAACCCAAGTAACCTTAGAAAATGGAATGACACACTGCTGAAAAACTGGTAGATGTTTTAGTTAAGACAGCAATGCTTTCTAAACTGATTCCATAGGTTTGGTTCAGTTCCTATAAAGTTTCAAACTACCCCCCTCCTGTGGGGTTTTTTTTTTTTTCACATACGAACAAGATGATCTTAAAATTTTAATGGAAACACAAGGAACGAAGAAGATCCCAGAAAAAAAAAAAAAAATATATATATATATATATATAAATTTACTTTTTCCTTATGAATATGTATGTGAAGCTTCATGAGTTTATATGCACCACATGCTTTTGTGCCCACAGAGGCCAGAAGAGGACTTTGGGTCACCTGCAACTGGAGTTACAGATGTTTTGAGCTTTCACGTGGGCACTGGGAATGGAACCTGGGCCCTCTATGAGAGCAGCCGATGCTCTCAACCACTGAGCCCTAAACCTAACCCCACGATCTTAAAAAAGAACAAAGCTGCAGCGCTTGTATTTCTGCTTCCCAAATTCAAGTCGTGAAAGTCACAATGTGCAGCCCCCTGTGGTTGATGGAAATGTAGGTGACCAGAAGAGATGAAAATTCAGAAATAAACCCAGTCATTTAGGACCCATTGATTTTGGTTTGTTTGTTTTGTTGTTTAAGACAGGGTTTCTTTGTGTGGCCCAGGATATCCAAGAACTTGCTTTATAGACCTGGCTGACTTGAACTCAGAGATCTACCTACCTCTGCCTCCAGAGTGCTAGTATTAAAGGTGTGGGCCACCATGCCTGGCTTTGGTCCATTCATTTTTGACAAGGGTACTGAGAGAATTCAGTAGGTAAAGAAATACTCTTTTTTTTTTCTAAACAGAGTCTCTCTGTGTAGCCCTGGACATCCTGGAACTTAGATCAGGCTGGCATCAAACTCACAGAGATTCACCTGCCTCTGCCTTCAGAGTGCTGGAATTAAAGGCCTCCTCCACCTCCCCGAGAAATACTCCTTTACCACCAAGGGCTGTGGTCCATGTTGGGGGAAGAGGGGTAGGAGGTAAGGGAGGGTATGTCTGTGGTCCTGCGACAGCCGGAGCTGTGTTGGTGTCCATGTCCTGAACTGTCACCAGAGACCATGCTGAGGTCCGTGGTACCGTGAGGACACCAGAGGCCAGGTGGATATCCGAGGTCCATGCTGTCACCCTTGGAAGTCTAAGATCCACATTCTTGCTGACTGGAAGAATGAGGAAGCTTCTTCTGCAGTGATACCAATGACTGTTGAAAAAATAAGATGTAGAAGGCTTCTGTGACAACACCCCCCGGCCCCGAAATGTAATAATCTAGACAGGAAGCCATCGAAGAGAACGCTTAAAATCTGTGATGAAGATGCTGAAGTGTCTCTTCACAACAGATGGCTTCGGTGGGGTGAGGGTGGAGAAGGACTCGCTTTTCTTTACGGGGCTGGCCACTGGGAGTTTGACCGTGCTCCTATGACTTTATAGACAACACAAATTGAACTTACTTTATCTTTTCTTTTCTTTCTTCCTCATTCTTTCTTTCTTTCTTTCTTTCCTTTTTGTTTGTTTGTTTGTTTGTTTGTTTGTTTTAGGTGGAGGCCATGAGGTGGGGGCCAGATCTGGGAGGACTGGGAAGTAAGGGTGATTGGGGTGCTTTGTGTAAAAGTCCTAAATAATAACAATATTATGTTTAAAAAAAGAGAAATATTTCTTTCAACAAATGTTTCTGGATCAACTGGCTACAAAAGAAAAGGGGTAGATATTCTCTTATAGTCTATGTAAAAATTAATAATATTGATAAAAATACTCAAGTTAAAA
The DNA here is from genome assembly GCA_028551405.1 of Uromys caudimaculatus. Classification (NCBI taxonomy): domain Eukaryota; kingdom Metazoa; phylum Chordata; class Mammalia; order Rodentia; family Muridae; genus Uromys; species Uromys caudimaculatus. The sequence goes on from CM052700.1 coordinate 104,294,250, forward strand.
TTATAAAATTATTAGAAGAAAATGTAGAGGCAAAATGTCATAAATTTAGCTCAAACACAGATTCTTAGAAATGACACCAAAGGACAAACGATAAAAGAAAAAATACAGAAAATTTGACTTCATAGAAAATTTAAAGTTTTTTTTTTTTTCTTGGAAAGAGACCATAAAAAAAGTGAAATACCTTCTAGAGGTCTGACAACCTTTCAGCATGGAGTAGGGCAGTGGACACAAAGTCCCACCCTTAGCCAAGAAGCTATTTGCAACTGGTACCTGCTGGGACAGGGAGGATCAAGTGACACTGGGTGCATCAACCCCAGCCCAGGGCAGGCCCACACAAAACTCAATGCTGTGTGTGTGTGTGTGTGGGTCTGTGTGTGTGTGTGTGTGTGTGTGTGTGTGTGTGTTGTCTTTGATTGTTTTTTGCTTGATTTTGTTTGTTTATTTTATCTTTTTGGTCTTGTTTTTGAGAGGGAGAGAGAAAACATGAAATTGGAGGAAATGATATGATCAAAATGGGAATTTTTTTAAATAAAAAAGGTAGGAAAGGTGTAAAAAAATAATATATCTCAAAAGTATTTTATTGCAGAATATGTTTAGTGTTTTCCTTGATTATAAAGCACTCTAATCTTCAAATTGAATACACCTGAATAAAATATAAAGAAGCCATTCCACTCCCTGCTTTTCTTATTGTATAATTCTTTCTCCACCCCGTGGCTCCTGTGCTGCTGGAGACTCTTCTCATTACTCATGTGGAAACCCCATCCAGAAAGCTTTTGTGTTGGAATTCCTTAGTGTGGCAGATTTGGAGGGAGCCTGTAACAGGCAGTCTTTGGGCTTTGGGTCCTAAGGGAACCCTCACAAAGGGATGATACTTTTCTTGACGGACTAGACTAACCAGCATAGGCCAGGTCCCTTTCACATGGAGGGGGGTGTTTTTTGTTTTTGAGAGGGTCTTACTATGTAGCCCTGGCTATCCTGGAACTCACTCTATAGACCAGACTGGCTTCAAACTCACAAAGATTCACCTGCCTCTGCCTCCCGAGTGTGAGTGCTGGGATTAAAGGCGTGCGCCACCACTGCAGTGGTTCATTTTATTGCTTTTTTGTGTGTTTGTTTTAAGATTTTTTTAAAATTACTTCTGTGTATGTGTGTGTATCTCTGTATGTGGGTGCCTGAAGAGGCCAGGAGAAGTTAGATCCCCAGAGCTAGAATTACAGGCAGTTGTGAATCACCTGATGTGGATGCAGAGAACTGAAGTCTTGTCCTTTACAAGGTCAGCAAGCAGTTTTTACCCAGTATGCATGGCTGCATCCCCAAAGCCCTTCCACTCTTTGCTCATAGTGACTCACCTTTGTGCTTCCCATTGCAAGGTTAAGCAACATGTGGCCCTCACAGAAGAGGAGAGGATGCTGGTACCTGATTTTATAACTTCTAGACCTGTGAGACAAGACAAAGCTCTTGTTACAGTCACAGAAAGTAAAAAGAAATCTGGGTCACCTACCCTGGGAGCTGAACATGCTGGCTCAGCCAGCCTATAGTTCCAACACTGGGATAGCTGAGGCAGGAGGATTACCTTACATTCAAAACCAGCCTCTAGGCTACAGAGTGAGTTCCAGGTCAGCTGGATTTATGTGAGAGAGAGGGTGAGGGTGAGCTTGGGGTTGGGGATATTTGCCATGAATTTGCTAATTTGATAAAAAATATCCTAAACTGTCTCTTCTTCTGCCTCCCCCAAGTGCTGGGATTATGGGCAAGTGAAGCCTTTACCTGGTCTTCCCACCATTTTTTGTGGATCTTTGTCTCAGTTTGAAATGCTCACAGGACTTCTCTTCTGCCCCACACTGATCCATTTGATATCTTCTGTCAGTGGTCTCATTAACTTGGCATTTATTCAGTGGCTCTCACCCTTCCTAATGCTGTGGGCCTGTAATACAGTTCCTCATACTGAGGTGACCTACAATCATATATATATATATATTTGCTACTTCATAACTGTAAAAGTGCTACTGTCATAAGTCATAATGTAAATATCAGAATTTCTCAATGGTCTTAGGTGATCTCTGTAAAATAGTCAGTTGACCTCCCACATACACAGGGGGTTGTGACTTACAGGTTGAGAACCACTGATTACCATTCCTAGAGGTTCAATAGCCCATGGAGACAGCACCCAGAATAGTTATAGGTCTGTCAAGCCATCAGTGGAGCTATAGAGCCTCCCAAATTGTCTAAGCATCCATTCCAATCAGGCAGAGATCGGTCTCCTTCATCCTCTGTTCCAGTTCTGCTTGAGCTCTTGATGAAGTGCCTGAGCTCTCACTCCCCAGAACTAGCTCAAGTCTAACCATCTCTCTGAAAGTAAGATTCCTCTCCATCTGCAACCCTTGAAAGTGAGCACTAAAGTGAGTGAACTCACTGGGGAAGAACCCTGGTGTGGGCAGATAAGAACTGTGCATGTGCAGGAACCAAATTTCTGAAGAGGGGGAGAGGGCCAAGGACGTACCCGAAATGTGCGCCCTGGCAGTGGGTTGGATGATGGAGAAGAGGCGAGCCCAAAGCAAAATGGAAGATAGGGCTCACTTGAGATCCTTTGTCCTCTGTCTACACTGAGTGAGGTGGGAAAACCAGGGGGGATAGGGCCCTGCTGAGAGCCTGAGAGAATGAGCACCCCTGCAGCCCCTGGGCTGTATAAACTGGCTGATATAGAAACCAGAACACTAAGACATTCATATACAAAGAGAACTCTTCCTGCCAAATGGACCAGATGTTCGTGCTGACTGGTCAGCGCATTCTCCCCTGTTGGAAAATCTACATGGGAAGCCAAATTATAATCAGGAGGTTGTTTGTGAGCATGAAATCAGAACAAAGGGAGGGAGCTGGATGGATTCTGTGGCATCCATGGGGATATAGGGTGGACCACATGCTTGTGTCTAACGGTCAAGAAACAACCCTCTCCCTTGACAGGGCTGGAGACGTCATGACAAATGTTTGTTCCTTGGCTCCACTCTTCAGCACTCCCCACAGACTATCCCCCTCCTGTTCCCATAGTCTTGCTTCAGCTGTTAAGACCATTGATTAGGTTACAGCTCTCCTTCACATTCCGTCATGCCTTGATTAGATTTCCAGGCTCTGCTGCACCCTGTTACTTAGGATGACATTTGCAGACATCTATGTGTGCTTCTCGTTGGTCTAACAATTAAAGAAAGATATTATCACTTTGGGAGATGATTTATCATCATGCCTTATCGATACACTAGACAGTAGATTTAAAAGGTTGAAAAAGTCCACAGTGACAAAGGAGGCCGCTTTCCATGTGTCAGTCTCCTGTGTGTCTTCATAGGAACTGTCACACTTCATTCTTGACAAATATTGAGCCCCTATCTAGTGCCAGACACCAAACCAGGCACGAGGAATGTGAAGAATGAGGCTTGATGGACTGTCAGGTAGGGGGCTGGAGGATGAAGGAAACAGATAAAGAGATCGCCGATCCCAGGCCAGGCTGTTTTCAGGCATGTGTTTGTGGCATTTGAAAAGAGTCTCTCCCACAGTCTGGGACAAAGACAGAGGTCAATCATGGAAGGTTCCCAGAGCGAGTTGTGTTCATATTTATCCTAAAGGATGAGTAGAAGGTAATCAAATGATCCAAAGTCAGACTTACCAAATAAGAAGCAAGTTCGGATAAGGGACTGAGCAGCAAGAGATGTCATGGCATGCTGGAAGGGCTGTCCTCCAGGGTGACTAAGGTTCTCAGGATGGTAAGAGGCTGTCCTCTGACAGTTGGTGAGAATAGAAACCTCTAAAGACTTCACTGAGGAGAATCACTGAGTGGCTCTAAAACCTGGCGTGATTTGAATGTACCCTCCAAAATGCCATTCTTTGGAAACTTGATAGCCAGATTCATGTGTTCATAACATTTGGAGTTGGGGCATTTGAGAGGCAGAGAGGATTAGATGGGGTCATGAGAGTGGGGCCCCATGACATTAGGAACTTTATAAGACAAAAAGAGACTGTGCTCTTGGCTTCTCTTACCATGTGACCCACGGAGAAGGGCCCTGACAGGTGCTGAGCAGATGCTGGCGCGATGCCTTTGAACTTCTCAGCCCCCAGGGCATCTATTCTTCATAAATTACCTGCTCTTGAGTATTTGGTTATACACACTATAAATCACATGAAACATTGTTACCACTTCTACTTAATGAATTTTCTTTTAAAGACAATAAAAATTGATGGGCAATGTCTTCTGAATTTATCCTCATTAAAAAAAATCATCCCCATTGTTCGTCGTGTCTTTGTATTTGCACAATGCTCCCACTATGATCAGGCTTTTTCTGACAAAGAACGTCTTTAATATTTTGTTTAATACAAGACAATTGCCAATGAATTTCCCAAATTTTGTCTGAAGAGTATCTTTTTTTTTTTTTTTAATATTTGCCTTGATACTGTGCTGTGAGCCTGCTCCATTACAAGCTGCTTGCCAGGATAGACAGAGATTCCCAAACAATGAGCCCAAATCAGTCTTCCCCCTAGTACCGAACCAACCAACCAACCAACCAAAGGGTACCCTGAGTGTAGAATTCAGAATTGACCCATCCTTTTCTGTACTTAAAACATATCCCTTAATTTTCTGTTTTATTTTTGTTTTTTTTTTTGGAGCTGCTGTTGCTACCAACAAGAAGTTTGCTATAACCAGATCCTTGTTCTTCCATGTATAATATTCCTCATCTTTCTGAGCACATTGACTTTGTCTCTGTGTCTACACTGTGTAGGTGGCTCTAATTTCTGCTTTCATCTGGCTGCACTTACAACATTGAGTTCTCAGACTTCCACCTTGGTTGCCTTCTACTAGTTTTAGAAAATCCTTCCCTGCTACATCTCTGTCATCTACCTCTGACTTGCTTGCGTATCTTCTTGATGACATTCCAGGAATAATTAACTCTTGTGGGTGCATGCATTATGCTTGGGTGTGGTTGTGCATACTCGAGTCTGTGAATGTGGGTGTGCATGCCAGGAGCAGAGCTCCTTATCAGGTAAGCCATGGCCCCAGGCGCAGCATTTTTTTGTGTTCTTTCCTGTACTCTGCCCCCAGACTTGCCCTGAGTTTCATTTTGGATGACTCTCTTGCGGTCTTCATGGTCATGTCAGCTCCAGCTAGGCTGCTGTTGATACTAGAAACATTCTTCAACCTTTTATAAGATATGTATTTATTTAGTGCACGTGTATTTCGTGGCACATATGTGGAGGGCAGGACACTCCTTCTACCATCTGAGTTCCAGAGATCAAACTCAAGCATCAAATGTTCATAGCAAGGGCTTTTTATTGACTGTGCCATCTTGCTTGTCCCAAATTTTTCACTGTTGATCCTATGTTTTTATTCCCTGTATTTCAATTGTCATAGTTCCTCCCTGCTTGCTAAAATTCTCCACATGTTAATCCATATGTTTTCTACCTTTCTCACTAAGATTTTTAGTCTGTTAGTCAGTTATTGGAAAATCCAGATCTTTACTCAAGTGTCCCTTTCTCTCTTCTTTGTCTCTATGGCATGATTTGGTACCGAGTGGCAGCCATGATGGAAGTTCCTAGGACTGGCGGAACTTGCATTTACATCCGGGCAGCATGCTCCAGCAGAGGAGAGCTGCTCTTGAGGAGTCTAACTCACTAGTCAGTAGCTCGTTCATGTGCTGCACTTGCTCTCACTTCCCTGGGTATCAGACACAGCCACAGCCCTTTGCGTGGAGCTGGCAAGGTTTCTTTGGTTTGCAGATTACCCCTGGCATTCTTGCCTACCTGCACACTGGCACTCAGAGGCTTTTCCCCACAGTTCTCCCTCTAGTCCTGTCTCCCAGTGCATGATAGAAGCTGCAGCTCAGCTCAATGCTTGTCACTGGGTTGCAGTAAGAGCAGGGAGGTAGTTTCTCTGGTCAGGGCCCCTCAGTCTCTCACAAGAATTATTTGCCTCATCTCTAGGGGCCTGTTCAGTCCCTCCTCTTTTACCTGTCCAAATACGGCCTGGTACCTTGGAGGGCCTAGGCAGAAGCTTATTACCTGTCCCTCCCCTGGGCACTCTTATCTCTACAGTGTGTTGGTGCAAGTTCTTGGGATTTAGAGATTTTCTTGACCCACCCCATCCTGCCCCTGACGCAAGCAGCTTATGCCTCTCCCCTCTCTCTGAAAAGGCAGGTGTCTGTGGGATTCCCGGGAATGGGAAGGCCAGCTTCCTTCCTGGCCCCAGATGTTTCCCCCTTCGTGGGGCCCCCTATCCTGATGGTCTGTTTTATCACTTACATAGGAGTCGTAGGATATGGGTAATGTTTGTGCCTGTCCCAGGCAGTGACCGATCACTTCCTGAAAATCTACTCCACCAAGGTAGCTTCCCTTGGCTACCTTGTCTTGCTCCAATCTTTCTGTGAGTAACCAGAGGACACAATGGAGAAGAGAGTGCAAATGTCCTCTTGTGATAGAGTCTGTATCCTGGTCAGTATTCTCAGAGAAACAGAAACAGTCCAGTGTAAAGATTGCTCCCCGTTTATCTACAAGAATATTTCTCTGTATGAGGGGAGGAGGAGGACAGGAAAGAGATAACTGGTTTATGTAATTATAGAGGTTAGCAAGTCAAAGGGAAAAAAAGTCTGCACAGGGTGTACAGGCTGCAGACAAAGGCAAGAGAGTCCAAAGGCAGCTTGCCGGCCAATTCTCACTTCCTTACAGGTGGTCAGTTCTTTTTCTCTCAAGGTTTTCAACTGTTTGGATGGAGCCAAACCACAGTCTAGAGGGTTATCTGCTCTGCTCAAAGTCAACCAATTAATCTCATTTACACTTTACACTTTACAAAAATTCCCATGTTAATGTTTGACCAAGCGTCTGGGTGCCGTGGTCCAGCCAAGCTGACACAGAATTAACTAACACAGGCTCCCCATTAGTCCACCCTGGTCTACTAACCCACATGCAGCCTAAGGGCATGGGTTTCTTCTTCCCTCCATCTATAATCAGAACCTTTGTGCCTTACCTGTCGGATAGTGTGGGAATCCATGGGACTCTGGAGTTAGTTACGAACTCAGGAACATGAGCTCATCTCTCTGAGGGCTTCAAGAAGCCATGATTTTTATAGACGAGTTACTTTTCTATTTGTGGTGATGGGGTAATGTTCCCTCAAAGTATTTTTTTGCATACAAAATGGAAGCAGAGTGTCTGTCAGTGTATTTTTGTTTTGTTTTGTTTTGTTTTTACCATGATCTTGATTGTTTAAAAATTATGAACAAGAATTATATTTGGAGGGAAAAGAGAGGCAAAGAAAGCAAGGAGAGGGGATGCAAGCTGGTGGCCTCAAGTTTTCACAGAAACCCTGAGTTCTGACATTATTCTGACAAACACGACCATCTGACACACTCCGTCCTTATTGGCTCTCTCCTGACACACGGGCCTGCTGGCCATCCCTTGTGCCTGCAGTACAATAGGCGCCTCCCAACTCTGACTCTACCTCCATTCTGACCCAGGCCAGACCTTCAGAGTGCTCTTGGTACTGGGTCTGAAGCAGAACATTTCCCCCCTAAAATCTCAAGCCAAAGACCAAAGCATTCCCTGTACTATCCTAACATCCTGGATTCTGTCACAAGTGGAAGATCTTCTGGGAAGGGACATCATGTCTGACAGGTCTGACATAGTCTGTCACAGCAAGGCAGTCCATGTGGCCCTCTGTTAGGGTTTGAACGTGTCTCCCAAATCTCATATGTTGACAATTGAAATCCCCGATTTATACATTTATACTTGGCTATGGGGTATTTGAGGGGTAATAGGTCCTTAAGAGCTCATGTCACTCATGGATTAATAGATGGATGGGGTACCCTTTCTGGCAAATAAGCTCTATAGGGCATGCCCTCTGCCATGTTATGGTGTAGGAAGAAACCCATCACCAGGTACTAAGCAAGTGCAGGTACTATGCTCTTGGAGTTCCCAGCCCCTAAAACTCTGACTTAAATAAATCTCTATTCTTTCTAATTTATCTGTCCTCTGGCATTTTGTTATAAGGACAGAAAATGGACTAAGACACAGAGGTGGCTTCAGAACTGCACATGCACATGGACTCCAGCAGCAAGTCAAACAGGCTATCATTTACGTCGCTACTTCTTTGTTTCATTAGAAACAAAGTAGTACAGTGTATGCCTATAGATTTGGGTGTCCATCGCTTCTGCTCTCCTTGGACTGGCTGTAGGGACGCATAGGCAAGGGTCAATGTCCCACTCAGATTTGGTGTGCTCTTCCTTTGAATACATCCCACACCTATAGAATGGCACCCAAATTGTTGCCACTGTTCCAGGAGCCTTTCATGGGGTAGAGGCTCACTACTTCAGCTATGAGTTCTATTTCTTGGGACCCAGGAAAGGATCCCAGAACTGGATTAGACTGGCTGGAACTATTTCCTTAACATCTGGACATGTATGTCATTTAGGAATTAAGAACAAATGAAGCCAAGGAATGGAGCCAAGGCCCATATCCAAAAAGGAACATCATGAGACAGGTCTGATGGAGTGGGGAGTTTGGACTTTAATCAAGAAATAGACTTGACACCCAAGGGAGGCACAGAGAAGAGTTGGACGGAGGATGCAGAACTGGACAATTAGAGGGGATCAGAGTGAAGGAAGGAACAGAGAGTTGGAAGCATGCAAATGGACCAAGCTGCTGGGTACCAAAATGCCCATTTAGTTCCAGAGAGAGGAGTCAGGGGACTGAGTGGACCCAGGGACACCTAAAATACAAACTGTCTATCATCCACGCTGACCTGAGGCTCCCTCTCCTCAAACTCAACAGAGACTAAAAGCTTCTGGGAGCCCATACAGGGTTAAAAAAGAGACATCAAACAAATGGAAGTTCATAAGAGTACTTATAACTTTGGAGAAAAATAAGATTAATCAGTGAGAGTAGAAACTTCTAAAGAAAAGAATCAGAACTTCTTCTCTTACAAACAAAGCTTGAGCCTCTCAGCAATCATCACTCTGATTGCAAGGATCTCACTCAAGTGCCTGGAGAGTCTTTTACTGCCAAGAACTGCAGCACTTCACATAGGAGAATTACTCAGAATTCCGCTCTGGTCTAAATCAGCCGAGACAAAAGCCATAGACAGCTTTCAGGATGCAGCCAGCATCATGAGGGAGCTTTGTTTCTTAGGGTAAGAATGTGATTTTTAAAGTATGGAATACTTTAAATTCATAATCACTAAGGAAAACCTGTGAAACTCACAAAATGTCAACCAAATAAAACAAATATCTATATTTTGTAATCCAGATATAGCCTTTATTAATTTTTTTCATTTTTTCCGTATAGATACCTGTAATTTTTTTCCTCCGTATATACCAGGATCATATTAAGTAAGACGTCTCTCAGTGTTCTTTTCATTTACTGTGTCAGGAGTAGCTCTCTATTGCCCCGATTATTCCTTAAAATATATGTTTTCACAGTTCTGTAAATTATCTTTTACAAATATGTCAGTATATAGTTTAACAATTTTTTTACTTGATGACCAATTAGGGTGGTTCTAATTTTTCAGTGTTTTAAGTAAGAGTCCAGTTAACATCTACAAGTACCACTGCCAAACATTATTCTGATTATTTCCTTAGGTAAAATTCTTAGGATATTAAGAGTTGAGGATTTCTTTTGTAGTTATCAAATTACTCAACATGTCACACTTCTTTATATGCACACTAGCAGTATCTGAAGGTGTTTAGTTCATGAACCACTGGGCACTATATGGTTAACATTTTAAAAATAAAAGTATCCTGTCGGTCAGTTGAAAAATGAGACAGCTCTTTGCCTTGTTAGACATGTCTATGTTTACTGAATGTTATTGTCCATGGATTTTCATTTGATAGCATTTAGCTATTTTTCACATTGAGAGTAAACACCTTCCTCTAATGTTGATCCAATTTTGACACCGTAGGATCTGAAAGGAATCTTGATGCTAAAAGCCTTTTTGGTTTGTAGCTTGACACTACCAAAGAGTCCACGGAGGCATGCAATGAAAGCAAGGCGTGGCTCTTCCTGGGCAGAGTCTCTTCAAGAGCAGGGGATGGAGAAGAATCCTGTATTTAAATTGCTCCATCCCAGTAACAAGGTAGCATCAAACTCAAGAATACACACTTCCATAATCTTGCTATATGCCTTGTATGCTTACCTAATTTGATAAACATAATGGCCACGAAGGTCAGTAAGCCAAATATTTCTATACCCACTGGAACAAGAATTAACAACAGTCTTACAAAGAGGTGAACCCCAGCTTTGAAGAATGGATGTTGAATGTGTGCTGGACATTACATTTTCTGTTCTTGGGAACTTGATGGTTGTTCTGTGTCTTTATGAATGCATTCTCACCAACCCAGTTGCTTGATTTCCAGATTTAAAGATTTAGAGCTACCCTTGACACAGTCCAGGTCCTCATTCTGCTTACCCCATTTCATGGTCAACTATCAATTCACCTATAGACATCGTCAAGTTTCTCCTTTCCTCCTTTTCTCCAACCTCTGGGCTTTGGCCCCTTATTACTCTTTCGTTTTCTCACTTTACTTATTTTGTGAGTATGCATGTGTGTGCACATGTGTGGAAGTCACAGAACAACTTGCAAGTACTTGGTCCTCCCCTTCTACCATGTAGGTTCCAGGGATTGACCTCAGTTCATCCACCAAGCCATCTCACCTGTTCCTTTCCAAAATTTCTACCAATAATCCTTATGGTCACTTGAAGTGGAAACTTAAGAGTTCTTTGGGAAGGCGGTTGGATGGTGTTTTGCTGGGGCAAACTCGTGAAGGGATGTTTTGTTAAAGTGGACCCAGGTGTGAAAGGCTAAGGCCAACTTGTGAAGAAACGTTTGGCTGAAGCAGACACAAGAGAGAGGATGTTCTGCTAAAGCAAGCACGGAAACGGATGTGTGCTGAAGGGTTCTTTGCTAACGACATGCATGTATTGGTCCGCCTTACACTGCGTAGTTGAGCTGTATTGTCAGGATGCCATAGAGAAAAATATACCAAAAAACTTCTGGTGGTATGCTGCAGTTTGTTGCAGCTTCCAAGGACTTGGCTTGATTGGCTGCACATGCTGAGGCAATAGCCCTGAGGAGGCAAGAGCCGTTGCGAGACAAGAGCCGTGCTGAGGCAAGGCACATGGAGGACACGTGATGTTTGGAGGGTATAATAGGACTCCACGGAGTGACGGAGACAGAGCTTGGCTTGCTGGTACAAGTCTTCGCTGATCTTCGATCCCTGAGAGAGGCACAGCCGAGAACTTCTGTTGGTGTTCCTGCTGGTCCCTCCTACTAACTCAAGCAGAGGCTGAGGCCTGCCTGTCTCTGCTAGGTCTTGTCACCGCTGTTGCTGACCCGACTCTACCGAGCTGGACTCCTGGTGTATCTGTGAGGTGTTTGCGATTGGACCGAGCTGCTGCTGCCTGCTGACCTGTGAACTGAACTGCTGATTTCCAGACAACACCGAGTTGCTCCAAGGAACCTTTCTAAACAGGTCCACTTCCTCCGTATCCTTTCTTTCCCACTACCTCTGGTGGGTGGTGGGCTACAAGGAAGGTTAAAGCGTTTAAGAACCATCATTAAAATAGGATTTGAAAAAAATTAAAGTTAGAGTTACTCCAATCCAAGCTGTACAGGTGCTCCCTATTCAGAGATTTGATAAATATACCTCCTTTCCTTTTGCAGCCCCCAATCCTTTATTCTAGTAGAATGATGAGTGAGGATTTTAGAAGGGTTAAAGGACTAGACATGATAAAGGACTTAAGATAAACCTTGGTAGGTATTAAAGACTAGACACAGTCCAAGGGGCAGTTAGGACAATAGTGCAAGATCCTGGAGGTCCAGTCTGAATGACTTGATCCAAGATACGGCCCTAAGATCAGGTTCCTGAGGTAGTTAAGAGGACAGGGTATGAGAGACTATGTTGGTGAATGGGTCATCTGCATAGACCCTGCCATAGTTCACACGGATGTTGTTATTCACACAGAGCTAGCCAGTATGAACAAGCCAATGTAACCTTTCTCTATTCATGGAAAAACGACTTAGAGCAAAGGACAAAGGGTTACCATGCTGATCCTTCCCTGTAAAAGGAAATAATAATTTTGATGGATTTGGTGGGACATTTAGGAGTCTGAGTCAAACTGTGTGGGTAATTGTTTTGTAAAGGTGCTAGGACTTAATTTTCAGATCTGGAATGAGAACAGGTGGTGGTTGGTGGCAGGAGTCACAATGGTTTCCATGACAACGGGATCGGGTTTTAGTCATCTTTCCCATCCTCCACAAAAACGTACTGCAGCTTTCCTCATAAGGTGCTTATTAAAGACTTGTTAAATGAATGATGAGCCACTGAACGGTGTGTGCTCTTTGCAATTAAGGCTGATGTTCTTTAGCTAGACTAAAAGCTTTTAGAGCAATAATAATTACTGTGTTTACTCATGATATTTTGCATAATTTGCATAATAACTTAAAACCTGAACATAATAAACTATGTACTCTCGTTCCAGTTGAACAACCATGGCCCAAATCATGTCCTCTGTCGTCGAAGAAGTAGCCCCGATGTTTGGTTAGAATGGCTTTACAAAGGGTTTGGGGCGACCTGTGGTGAATTTGTGTTCTCTCTTCAGCCTGAGGCCCTACCCCTCTTCTCAGGTCTGCGCAGGCGCCAGATCCCCCTCCCCCTTTCTTCCCGCGTTCAGGCTTGAGCTGGCCGCCAGGATTCAAGCTGCGCTAGCGGGCGTCCCGCGTTGCCCTTGGCAACCATTGAGCGGCTTCTCGCTCTCCCTCGCCGGCCGAGGCAGCAAACGGAGCCTCTATTGGCTGGCCTGGGCAGCCAGGCCAATCGGAAGGGATGTTACAGGGAGGCGGCTGAGTGAGGCTGTGGGGGTAGGAAGCTAGATTAGTGGCAAGACGTGAGGCTAGAACCCCGAGCGTGGTCGGTTGGAGCAAATATGTCTGCCCGGAGGCACATTGGGAATCCTGAGGTGAGGGCCAGGTCCGGACCCGAGAGCCGGAGGGGGCGGGCGCACCGGAAAAGGCGCCACGTGGGCAGGGACGAACAGCCGGCCACTTCCGCCGCCCGGAAGGCGGGAAGTGGCCAGCGTGAGGAGGGGGCCGAGCGCAAGGCCTGGGGCGGGGCAGGCCTAGGCTCCCAGTCAGAGGCACCCGGTGGTGCCAGGCGTGCTCTCCTCGCAAAGGCCCACCGGACACCGATGTCTGAGGCTTGGAGGAGCCAAGTACATAAAAGACACAGCCCCTGCCTTCAAGGAGTTTACAGTCTAGGAGTGACACTTGCAAAAGAAGTAAAAATAAAAGACCTCCAGAAACATGGAAGGAGTTGAAGGGGCACATCACTTCTGAGGCAGGGTACCCCAGACCAAGCCACCGTTGCAAAGGGAGCAAAATAGGACACTTTCTTTGTTCTTCTCGTTTACCTTCTGTGCCCTTGTGTAGTTTAATGTCACCCAGGATTGTTTGACCCTTACCAAACAAGTACCAGACCTACAAAGAGAACGACAAAGTCTCTACAGTAGTGCTAGTAATGGAAACTTGTAAACTGGAGTTGAGTACTGTGAGATTCGGGAGTGAGTTTTAAGAGGAAAGACAGCAAGCACTCAGTTGAGAGAAGGAAGGAGGTTCTTGATCTGGAAAGGTCCCAACCCATCAAGGCCATTCCTGAGTCAGGTGAAGAGCTTGCTGACTAGAACAGTGTGTGTAAAGCTAAGGAGAGTCTGAACTCCTACCAAGTCCCAGTAGGAGTCTACAAAACGAAAGGCAATTTGAGAGGGCCCTCTGCACCTTCATACCAAACACCAGTTGTAGGTCTTCGATTTCTTGGTGAATGCCTGGTGTTTTCGGAAACTGTGGCATGTTTTTTGGAGTGCCATGATAGCAATGTCTATTATTTTATGGTTTTGGTGGGGTTTTTGTTTTGTTTATTCATTTGATTTTTTTTTTCCTGAGTCAGTCTCAGTATGTAGCTCTGGCTGTCCTGGAACTCAATATGTAGACCAGGCTGGCCTCAAACTTACAGAGATCCACCTGCCTCTACCTCATAGATGCTGGAATTTAAAGACATGTACTTCCACTGCTCAGTCTTGATAGTGATGTGTAAATATTGCACAGTGTCACTTACATTTGGAATCTATAAATTCCAACTCAGTGAAGTAGAAATTAGAATAATGGTCACTAGAAGTTAGGGATGGAGTGTCTAGGACAAAGATGCTGATTGCAGGATAGAAAGTTTGTTAGAAGAACTAAAATTTTGAGATGGCACAGCAGAATGGCTAAAATACAAATTTAATGTATATTTCAGATTAGCCAAGAGAAAATTCCAAAACTCTCCTCACAAAAAGGGAGGTAATGACTATATTTACTAACTTGATTTAGTAATTGCACAGTGTGTGCATGTCGACATTATGTCCTAGAAATAAATTATGTTTTGTCAACTAAAATAATATCAATATTAGATGCCTTTGATGGGGTGGGCGAGGTAGTTGAAGAGTGGCAACACCATTATCCTGCCTATTGGTCAGCACTCAAGAAGCTTTTAAAGAGTTTTAGTCATGTGGGCAGATTTGCATTTCAGGTGCCATTATAGCCACACTGTGGTGGATGGAGCTGGGTCGGCCAAGGCAACGAGTGGAGACATTGATTAGATGATTACATTGATGTATGTCTGAACTGATACTAGGAAGTAGGGACAGGATTAAGGAGAAGTATTAGGTATAAAACTCACCATCAAGCATGACATGATCACCCTGGAGAGATAGCACTGAGGTGATGACCTCCATTCCCAGCTGGAACCATTCATTGGCTCTCATGAATGAAACCGGAAATATAGGACAAAGAGTCCCCCAGAGGAGGAAGGATGTAAACAATTGCTGTCTTTACTGCCTTCTTTGTGTGGAGGGCAGCTTCCAGGAATTCTTGAGAAAGAATGCATATGTATTTTTGTACCCAAAATATCATATCTAAAACTGTTTCTATTCTGCATTCTTCTACTTTTTTTTTTTTTTTTTTTTTTTTTTCCTGAGTGTGTGGCTGAGGATAGACTTCTTGGTTTGAAAACAACATCTTGAAAACATTGTGCTGTGACCCAGCAGCCAGTGTGTCTGTAGAAAAACTCCAAAGCCATCCTGTTGCTCTGTGACTTGTTCCTTTCAGGAAGTTTCATTTTGTTCCCGGTGTAACTGCATTTCACCAAAGGATCCCTTGTTATGGCCTGCTCTCATTCACTTTGGTCAACACCAGAAACTTGTATCTTTCTAGTCTGTAAATTTTTTCTTGAATTATTTTACAGTTGACTTCATTTCCTCCACCCTCTTTCTTAGGGTCAATATTTTGATATTATACCCATGGAAACTGGTTCTGATTTTTTTCCACTTCTATCTCCTGTCTCTCTATTTTTGTCTTTCTGCTTTAAGAAATTTAAGTTTATGTTGGATGGTGGTGGCTTCCGCCTTTAATCCCAGCCTGATCTACAAAATGAGTTCCAAGATAGCCGAGGCTACACAAAGAAACCCTGACTTGAAAAACTGAGAGGGAGGGAGGGAGCACTTTATTTTCTAATTCTTGAATTTATTGTAACTTCTGCTGTGTTTGTGTGTGTGAGAGAAAGAGAGCTATATGTGTGTGCGAGTATGTGTATATGTGTATGTATGTGAGTTTTATGAGTCTGGGTATATGTGCAGGATCCATGTGTATGGGTATTTATATATGTCGGTCAGCAACCTCAGGTACTCCCTCAGATGCTGTTTACCCTGGGTGTTTGTTTGTTTGTTTGTTTGTTTGTTTGTTTTTGAGACAAGAGTTTCTCACTAGCTTGGGACTCAGTATTGGGCTAGGCTGGCTGACCATACATCTCAGGGATCTACCTATCTCTGCCTCTTTAGCCCTGGGATATCATCCCAGCTTTTTCACATGGGTTCTGGGAATCAAAGTCAGATCCGCATGCATGCCCAGCCATCATTTTTCTGAGATATCTCCCAGTTCCCCATCATTTTAATTTTTAAGAGCTGTTTTTTTCACTCTGATGTCCCTTTAAAAAAAAAAACTATGTTTATAGATTTGCAAAAAGGTGATGAAAAAGTACAGAAGTCTTGCGTGCCCTTCACTCAGCTTTCCATAGTGAACTATGGCATCAGAACTAGAGTATTAAAGCTTATACAAGTTGTGTATAGTTGTAGGCCGTCTCCTCACATATGTGCACATGCATAGAGCTACAGTTACAGTGAAGAACTTCATTACCACAAGAGCTTCCTTGTGGTACCCCTCCCAATCACACCCGTTTTCCTCTCTTACTGCCCTCATCCCTGGCAACCACAAATATGTTTCCCATCTCTGTATTGCCAGTTTAAGAATGCTATAGGAGTCATCCAGTGTATGGCCTTTTTGGATAGCTTTTTCTTTCTACTGAGGATAGTGTCCTTGAGACACACCAGGGTGGTGCATGCAGTTGACTCTTTAGTTGTTGGCTAGTACTCTGCAGTGTGAATAGACCAGTAGTCTGTAGTGTGGGTAGACCAGTACTCTGTAGTGTGGGTAGACTAGTTTGTTCACTCATTAACTCATACAGTCAGTGTAAAACATTTTGATTGCTTTCAGTCTGGAACTATTAGAAATCAAGATTTCAGCTTTTGTGTGGACATTAGTCTTCATTTCTGTAAGATGGATAGGTACCCAGGAGTGCAGTGGCTGTTTGTATGGTAAGCAAATGTTTAGTTTTCATAGAAGATGTTGTGTGATTTATTTTCCAGAGAGGCTGAACCACTTTTCATTCCTATTAATAGTGTATGAGAATTTTAGATTTTGTAAAATGTTGGTAACATCTGATATTATCAATGTAGATATTATCTCATTGTGGGATTAAAAACATTTCGTGTGTGTGTGTGTGTGTGTGTGTGTGTGTGTGTGTGTAGGTAAAAAGGCAACTTATGGGAGCTGTTTTTCCCACCAGGCATGTTGCCAGATTTGGTGGTGAGTGCCTTTACCAACTGAATCGTCTCACCAACCCTGGTTATGGTTTTAATTTGTTTTTCCCTAATGGACACAAAGGCTGGTTATCTTTTCATGTGATTATCTGTCATCTAGATAACCTCTTCAGCAAAGTGTCTTTGTGTTTTGTTTTTTTTTTTTGTTTTTTTTTTTCCCTTTTTTGAGATTAGGTCTCACACTGGAGCTCACTGTAGTCCTCCAGCCTCACCCTCAGCCTCTTGAATGCTAGGATTACAAGTGTGAAACTCCATACTCAGCTTCCTGCTCCAATGCTTGAGCCTTTATTTCCTTTTGGTTGCCATTGTTGGTGACTGCATATAGATTGTTTTTTTGAACAGATAATAATTAGGACTTAAAATTCCTTACTGCTTTTTGTTTTTCCTGGAGTTTCTATATGCCTTTACTTTGATTCTGTACTTCTTATAGTGTGTTTACATCATTATCACTCTATGTAAAATTGTTACTATCAAATTTTATTTTTATTCTACATTTTTATAAATAATGTAGGAAAATTTCCTACATTACTATCACTATAATTTTTTCATAATTATCTTTTCTAAAACTTTCTCTCTGTACACTATACTGAAAATTTTATGCTGGGTGGCAAAGAGAGATTTGTATTGTAATTTTGTTTTCCATAAATGTTATATTGTACATATGGTGTTTTGACTTGCTTTTTTTCCCCCATGTAACAATATGTCTTGTAGCTCTGGGTGCCAGCTGATTCCAGTTCTGGTAAGGACTGCCTTCGATTGTAGATGGTTACCTTCTTAGGGTGTCCTCACAGTGGATATGAGGAGAGAGACGTTCACTAGTGTCTCTTTTTAAAATGTTATTTTGTGTTTTTTAAAAGTTGACTTGTGAAGCCAGGCACAGAGGCATAGGCCTTTAATCCCAGCACTCAGGAGGCACAGACAAGGAGATCTTTGTGAGTTTAAGGCCAGCTTGGTCTACATAATGGGTTTCAGAACAGCCAGGGCTACATAGTGAGTCTCTTCTCAAAAAAGCCAGACAACAAAAAAAGTTTATTTGTGGGTATATGTGTGGTATATGCATGCACACGTGTTCATTCCTGTGCATGTTTAGTCTAAATTTGACGTCTAGTGTCTTCCTCTGCTGCTCTCCACCTTCTGTTTGGAGATAGGGTCTCACTGAACCTGGAGTTCTTTGCTCAGCTGGCTGGTCCGTGAGCTCCAGGAATGTGCTTATATACCCATCCTGTTGCGCACGCCGCCCACCATTAGGCTTATAGGTGCATACATCCCATCATGCCCAGCTTTTTATGTGCGAACTGGGGATTGGAACTCAGGTCTTCCTGCTTGCATAGCGAGCACTTTACCAACCGAGCCACTCATGTCTAACCACTCAGGTCTTTTCATAAGGACACAGACACTATTCTCAGATTTCTTTTAACCCCCTGTTGTCCATTTATGTTTCTGAGTAGATTTTTAAAGGATGATGGAGATAATTGAATTTATTTTTTATTGAGAAGAGGCATGCTGATGGTGATCTACAGATGGTGACATTTACCAAGATGGGAAAGGGATAATTGTATAGTACAGTGGTGAGGATGTGTGGGTGGGTGGGGGGTGATTTTGAGAACCAGCTCCCAAGAGCTTTCAGGAACCCTTACTCAGCCACTCTGTTTATTCCCATTGTGAGGGATGCCTGAGGCAGTGGATTCTTTGGCCTTTTATGTGCTGGGCCTTCCCTGGCACTCTTTATCCTTCAGCTGTCTCAAGCCAGGCAAGTCATTTTCAGTTGTTGATCTCTAGTGATACAGGGCCGATTCCTCTGCCAGCCACGTAACTCCCTGTTCCCTAGAAGTCTGCCTCCACAGTCACCAACTTCTCTGTGGGTCTGAGCACACCAATACTCAGTCACCATCACTTTCCCCTCTTCTGCATTCAGGGTTGTTTATGTCCTTAAAATATTTCTTAATGAAGCCTTTACTGAAGTTTTAGGAGGGAGTGAAAGCCAGTGTCTCCATTCTGTCTATTCTAGATTCCAGTTCATCCTCATCCTCAAAGATCTTATTTCCTTGTGTTTTCTGACGCTTACAAGAATGTTCGATAAGGTTGCCTTACCTAATCCTCACTGCCGTTGTCAGCCAGAGTAGCTCCACAGACACTTTTGAATAAGTGAATATATGTCTGAAACTGAAAGAAGTTAAGGGTAAAATCCCACCATTTAGAGATTGAAAGTCTATAAAAGGAAATCCGTGTAAGTCTGATTCAGAGAGCGTCTATTGAGTGAGAAGGTGGAATCCTGAGAAACACAGTAACTAAGGGACTGACCCAGGAATGAGTCATGTATCAGTGGAACGTCAGAGGAGAGAGAGATTACTGAAGCCAATGCAGTAGAAACAGGTAGGGGTTTTGTTGTTTTTAATAGTCTCTCTTATGGTATAGAAGGATCAAGAAAGTTTCAGGAAAAGTATGCATTATGTCTGGCGAGTAGATTTTTGATGTTAGTTAGCTGGCATGAGAGCCATAATCGAATGGTGGGGACAGTAGTCATTGCAGTGGATGACAGTAAAGTCCAGAAAGAGTGGTGACTTTTGCCACTGTTAGACTTAAGAATCTTGGCAGAAGTGAATAAGGGTAGGGCACTACTCCTGTAATACGCTGATTTGTTATGAATAATACCCTTTCTTAGTGGCTTGCCAGAAACCCTTCTTTCATTATCTCTTCTGGCTCTGCTAGATGGTTTTCTCATGAAAAACTCACTTGATTTCACAGACAGCCTGAAGCCACAGTTTTTTCAAAACTTCCATTTACATGTAGGTCCATCAATGCTATCTGTTGGCTGGTGCTAATAACCTCTCACAAATGTTCTTTTCTATATGGCCTAGACCTTTCCGTACTTGGTGGCTGAGTTCTAAGAGCAAGTGGCCCAAGAGAGCCTGGTGGAGGCTGTACTGTCTCTCACTGGCATGCCACTTCCATCAGCATCCCATGCTCACCAGAATCTGGAGATAAGGAAAGTGAAAGGTCTCATCTCTGAGTCAGCAGACTGTAAAACCATAGTCTAATGGGATGGCAGTTTTTTACTTCATCATGAGTAATAGCTACTGAGGGAGGTATCAGTGTACATGGAGTCTTGGGCAGAGATGACTGATATTAACATAACTGGATCAATTAAGACACCCATTTTTAAAAATTCCTCTTTGGAAAAAAAAAACCTATTTTATATGAGATTATTTAAAGACCAATACTCACTCCCCTGATTTGTGGATGCAGGTAGAGAGATTCTGAACCAAATGTACAGTGACTTAAAGAAAAAAAAAACTGCAAGTGTGCCAACTAGCATATGAGTCCTCTGTTGAGAGATGGTGAATCAGAAAAGCACCAGTAGTTCAGGCATCTACTGCTGGTAGTTTGCTTTGTGTTATTGTAGTTTGTTTGTTTGTTTTTTCAGAAAAGTCCCACGACAACTTCTCATTAATCTTTCTTCTCCAGCATTCATGACTTCACAAAGCTATGTCTTACTTTGTATGGTCCGTCGGTATGCAAAGCAGTGGTCTACTAAAATACTGTTGTGATTGTCCGACTCACCTCTCAGTATTTACAGTGTGTCCCATTGTTGAAAAGAGCTGGTCCTCACTCCTAGTCTAAAGTCAGGCTTATCCATGTGGAGCCTCACTCTCCAGGTCCAGTGTTATAGCCTAGGATTCCACATACTAATGGCTTTTGAGGTTTTGGGATTACATAACCCTTTGGAAATGTGGTGGAAACCCAGGACCCTGGCATACACAGACTTTTTTCACAGAGCTTCATGAGATTCATGGAAACTTACCAGCGGGCTCCCGTGAAAACCCTGGCAGGAGTTCAGATTCCAAGTGGCTAACAGTTAAATGCGTAGTAAGATGTCAAACAACATGGGCCACGCTTACTAAATGAAAGGAGCAGTTGCCACTCTGCTGACTTTCAACTTTCCTTAGCAAACAGAACAATTTGTTTGCAAGCATACCCTTTAAATGGCTCTCTATTACAATTTATTTCCCCTTGGAATATGTTTTCCACCTCTCTTATTATCTAATACCCCTTCTTCTATGAAACCTGTTTGCTCAACCCAATGTCTGAACGACCTTCTTTCAGACTTCTAAGAGCCTCAGATGGTTTGCTACTCCTGTGGTACTGCATGGCCTTCATGTTTGTGTGTGTGTGTGTGCGCGCATGTGTGTGTTTGTGCATGTGCCTCTCTGTGTGTGTTGAGTTGGGGAGGGGGGTGGCATCTTACAAAGTTGCCCTGGTTGGCCTAGAACTCACAGTCCTCTCACCTAACCCTCCAAAGGAGCTGGGTTACAGGTGTGTGCCATTGTGCTCAGC
Organism: Uromys caudimaculatus; assembly: GCA_028551405.1. NCBI lineage: Eukaryota > Metazoa > Chordata > Mammalia > Rodentia > Muridae > Uromys > Uromys caudimaculatus. Next base: position 104,315,574 of record CM052700.1, read on the forward strand.
TTCATTGTATTTGGTGGGCATTTCCTTTGTTAGCACAAAATTTTGTAACAGATACTGAGAGAGGTACAAGGTTGGGCCCCTGTTCCAAGATGGACAATGATTAGGACATGTAATCAAGTGAACCTTTCCTCTTGAGGTTGCTTTTGGTCATGGTGTTTATCACAGACACAGGAAAGTGACTTAGACACTGCCTCTCTAGCGATGTGCCCCTCGGAGGCCTTTGACATATTTGGTTATTTCCAATAAGCCTGTAGTTGTTTGCAAACATGAGCTTTCTCAACTTGTTCTCTCATAACGAACTTCAAGATGACCGCAGACCTTATATCTTTACTTTAAATATGTATCAAAAGTCCACCTGGGCTCTGTGCCTCTGCTCATTCACCTGTAAGCATCCTTAAATCTCTCCTTTCTTCTCCCAAAACACATAAACAACGCCAGAGAGAGACAGAGTGAGCTCACCTTGGCAATGGAGAGGAAATCAAAAAGACCATCTGTCTACTTATTGCCCCACCCTTCTCAGACATCTGGCCCTTTGATTTTGGTTCTGCCCGTGTTACTTTTACTAGAACTGTTTCCATCAGAGCTCATCGACAATGTCCTGGTTTGTAAATCCAGATTCACCTTTCTGTTCTGTTGCTTGACCTGGGTTCCTGTTTGCCTGCTCTTTTGTGGCCTCTTATTGTTGGGTTTGACACCTTTGTTCTGTGTTGGTTGCTTGCTTCTCCCCATAGCTCTTCTGTAATTTGTGTGATCCACTTTCTTTGACCTCTTCTGAATCCCAGCCAAGGCTTCTCTCCCCCATCTGAAGAAATTTCTTCTCAGTGTACACTGTTCCCTAGAGTGACATTGGCCAGTCCCATGGCTTCATCTGCTGCCTATAGTCAGGTAATTCCCAAATCTTTTTTAGCCTGGCTCTCTCCTGATCTCTATGTCCATATTGCCAGCTGGACACTTGTGTTTTTGCTAACCTACAAACATCTCATACTTAATATGTCCCCAAATGTCACACATGATGCTTTTGCATATATGCTTCTTTCCCTGCCTTCTCTGGGGATTAGGGTACCACTGCCCTCTTTTGTACAGTGGTCTGTGAGCAGCCATGTTGACTTTACATTTTAAAGATGGGGGTGGAGTGGTACTAGGCAAGCACTCTACCACAGAGCTACAACCCCAGCTTCACCTTTCAAAGATTTCTCGAAACGTCTTTTCAGGGCTGCCTACCCCCTTAACATAAGTCTCTCAACTGACTTTTTTGTGCCTCTTTTCTTGACTATGATCATGTTCTCCATATTGTGCAGATCAATCATCCCAAAAGGTAAATAAGACCTCTTCACTCCTCCCCAAGCCTTCAGTGGCTCCCCATCATCTTCTCTTGGGCTCCTCATGTTCCACACTGTTGACATCTGGGCTGGCTCTTGTGTTGTATTATAGGATGTTAACCAGTGTCCCTTGTCTCTTCTAGGAAATGCTAGGGTAAAACCCTACTACTCTGTTATGACAACCCAAAATGTCTCCAGACAATGTCCCTGGGCACAGAGCTGGTGAAATTGCGTCTACTGGAATCTACTGATTGACAGAACGTGATGCAAATGCCTTGGTGTTTTGGATAGAAGGTCCTTTGTGATGTGTCCTGCCCTGGCTCTCCAATGGCATTTGTTCTCTCAGAGCCCACAGTACCCCATGCCTTCCACTGACCACTAGATTTCTTGAGAAGTCACCTGCACTTTGTTTTCATGCTCTTCTTTCTGTCAGGGCCTTAGAGCGCCCACTGCTACTTTTAACACTTGACTAGCCTCCATGATCCTCAGAATTTGGTTCAGCAAGTACCTTCTAGGAAGCAGTTCTTGAACCCTTGGTCTTGTTAAGGGACTGATCTTGAGTTCCCATCCCCCCTGTTCCCTCTCTTTATTCATCACGCTGACACCTTTGTATTGGCAGGGAGCAAGAGCTGATGGCCAGGCCTGTGTTTACCTCTGTGTCCCACATAGGGACCTACTTCAACTAGGCACTCAGTAATAGATGTCCACAGAATGAGTTGTGCTCACTAAGTCTTTGTAGAAGGAACAGATAGTCTCCTTTAAAACAGCTTCTCTTCACAGCGCTTTCAGTCTTCACCATCCCAACCTGTGTATATCCTGGAAACAAAGCCAGTTGGTCAGTAGGTCAAGAAGCCGCCATGCACAAGGCAGGAGTTTTCAGGAGGAAAGTGTGGCTCCTCTTGAGAGCCTACAGCACTCTGCTGACAATGCTGGCACACAAAGCTTAATGTTGATTTGAGTCCTAGAAAAGACTAAGAAAGTGATCTGAAATGAGAACTTGGGAAAGAAACCTGACATTTTTCTCCGGCAGCATATGGATTTCTCATTAGTCCGTGTAAGGGAAAGCCGGGGGCGGGAGGCTCGCAGCTGCAGCTGTCCACACTCCCTCCCCTCACCATTCTGCCGCCACCACACCTGGTCCCCAGAGGCACCCTCACTTCTCAGCTATTTTGGCTTAGGTATGGACAAATCTCCAGGGTTCAGCAGAGACTAGCCTGGAATTTTTCAAAAGAAGCTTTGCTAGGAAACAAAACAAAAGTAAAAACAGGAAATAGGGTATAGAAGTGATAAAAAAAAAAGTAAAAACAGGAAATAGGGTATAGAAATGATAAAAATATAGACTAGGGAGGGACAGCCCCTCAGCTTTAGATAAGTGAGACAGCGTGTGTGTGTGTGTGTGTGTGTGTGTGTGTGTGTGTGTGTGTGCGCGCGTGCGCGTGCGCGTGTGTGTGTGCATGCGTGCATGTGTGCGTGTGTGTGCGTGTGCGCGTACGTGTGTGCATGTGTGCGTGTGTGTGCGCGTGTGCGTGCGCGTGTGTGTGTGCATGTGTGCGTGCGTGTGCGCGCGCGTGTGTGCATGTATATGTGTGTGTGTGTGTGTGTGTGTGTGTGTGTGTGTGTGTGTGTGTGTGTGTGCGCATGCGCGCTGTTATTTTGCTGGACTTAGTTCACTAATTTTTCATGATATTGTCTGCTTCTGGGATCTCCGCCTAAGTCTCTCCCATGTCTGGATGCCATTCTTTCTCTTAAGAACTTTCTCCATCTTTGTCTAGGGAAGGTATTGAAACTGCCATCACAGGCTTGCTCTTGTAGGCAGCCATTACAGATCACAGCAAGACACGAGTTTTCCACCATTTTTTCTGAGGGCAAGTCAGCTTAGTGATTGTCAGCACAGGCAGAGGCGTTGTCCTCGGTGTTGATGGTAGGGGTTGGCTGTACTTGCCTGGTGTGAGATGAAGAGCACAGACAACATCACTGGTTTTTAATAACATGAAGGCGCTGACCTTTTTATCCTGAGGGGTTTCTTGGTTTTTTTCTTCTTCTTTTTTTTTTTCCTTTTTACCTTTTAGGTAATTAGAATAGCAGATGGTGGAGCTAACTAATACTGTTATAGCGTGGCTGCCTAGCATGTGAGGGGCTCTGGGTTCAATTCTCGGTGCTAAAAAAAAAAAAAAGAAAAGAAAAGAAAAGGCAGATTTTTTTATGTTTCACATGGTGAAAAATAAATTTAAAAAATAAATATACTTACCTTAAAAAAACAAAATAGCAAGTGGAAGTTGTGAGGCTTTTATGTACTTACTTGGAAAAATTTAAAATGGATAATTTTCTGTAGGTACCCCAGTTTTGTTTTGTAAGTTTTTAAAAATGACATTGTGTGTGTATACTTGTGTGTGTGTGTGTGTGTGTGCGTGTGTGCATGCCACAGTGCTGAGGTCAGTGGTGGTCCTCTCCTTCCACCATGTGGGTCCTAGGGATGGAATTCAGGTCACAGGGTTGGTAGTAAACATCTTTTCTGGTGCCCTCAGTTTCTAAAAATTCCTCTTGGTCTCTGAAATCCAAAACATTGGCCAACAGGTATTGCATGAATCATAGAAGTAGACTAGGTTATATTTCTTTCTTTGTAGGCCATTTAGAAAAATATTCTCCTGTGTGTGATTTATTTCACAGTCCTCCCAACTGTATGCTTGCCCCTCGCTGTTTTCAAAGGGAAGTGATCGAGTCTGTAAGTTTGACGTTCTCTCCTTAGGAACTAGATAGGATGGTTCAGTCCTCAGACAGATGATCACGGAGTGACCGTAGCGATAAAGACGTACTTAGGTACTAGATCTCACAGGCATGAGTAACTCATTGTCCCTGTCTTCAAGAAAATCCTAGCTGAAGGGAAAGATGTTCCTTTAAATATGGGATGGGGTCCATATTTTGCCTGCCAGGGGGAGAGTGTCTGTTCCCACCTCAGACAGCCTCACAGTGGACAAAGGTTCTACCAAGGAGAAGCTGAGGGAAGGTACTTTTGGCAGTTATCTGCCTAAGCTGGAGACACTGGGGGGACAATCCACACTGATGTAACATGGGCACACACCTGGACGATGAAGGTCAGAATGTCCAGAACACATGCTTTTTGTGTCTCTAGACCAGAAACAGGCCAAAGCAAGAACGCTCTCTATTCTGAGCTTGCCCTTCCTTAGTGGCTTTTGCATTCACCACAGGAATTTAATATGGGGGATTGTCTGCGCTTGGATTCACAGAGTTAACTACCAGAACACAGCATAACACAAGGCAAATCTGACATAGACACCTCTGCCGGCCATAAGCTCACCCGAGCCCAACATGAGCCTCAGCTGCCGCAGAGCTGATGCCGTTTGCTGACATCTGTGGGGCTCCAGAGAGCCTACAGAGAGGACCCTGGCCTGCTAGCATCTGGGGCATCTGGATCCCGCCTGCCACACTATAGGGAGCTGTCAACAAAACCTAGGAGAGTCCAGAGGAGAGGGCCCTGAAGCCTTGTACAAAGAAGGACATTAGAAGAAGACTGCATAGCTGCCTCATTGGAGGACATCCTTTTTAAGGTTATCTTTCTCTTTGCACAGAGAACTCTGAGATTATTTTGATAAAATATGGAAATGTTTTGATAGAAACAAGTTAACTACCTCCATCCGAGGAAATGTCATTCTTAAGAGTCCTGCCTGTAAGGGACAGTTGATTCTCTGGATCTCGCTCATCTTTGAAGTCTGAAACTTTAGCATGTGTTACTCTTGCCCACCATGCTCCTCATGTTAACCCCCTTCCTTGTCAACTTTCTTCTTTTGCAGTATCTGACCAGACGAATACCACAGAACCCAAGGTATCAACATGTCAAGTCAAGACTGGATACTGGTGAGTAAAAATCAGAAACAGAATTTTAAAAAAAACAAAAAACAAAAAACAAATCTAGTAGCTATTGGTAAACAGGAAAGTGCCCATCAAACTGGGATCAACCATAGCTGGAAGTGCCTCATTGCCTTGCCTGGTGTCTTTGCAAGATGTTTTCAGACTATCAGTAAAAATTTTGCACTCACATAAATTTAGTTGTTATTGCTTACCCCATTAGAAGTCATCTAAATCAAGAAAAGGAAATCCTAGGAGCTGAAGCCATTGTTCAGTAAGTTACAGGGCAGACCCTGAATAAACACCACGAGGTCACCCTCCATTTTAGAGTACCTTAAGTGTACTCCATCAGACTGACAGTGGCAGAGTATACGTGTGCGTGTTTGTTCAGTCCAGTGTTTGCAGAGTGCTGACTGCATGTGTAAGTGTGCATTCTGGGAGACAGGAGGATGGCTGCGGGTTGCGGCTTTTGCAATTAGAGCCCCAAGACTCCTGTGGTGTCTGACTGCCTTGAATAAGAAACTACAATACCAGCTGAGACGGAATTAGTGCTGCCCTTCAGTGAAAAGCAGTTAGCTGTAAGAGAGCCGTCCTGATGATTTCAGTGCTGTCCGAATCTCTCTGAGTTCTGCTGCTCTGCTGCTGCCCAGATCCCAGTGGATCTGCAGTCTTGTGAGGGTTGGGTAGCTTGTTTCTTTTTCCTTCAGCCTTTGCCTCACAATTCAGAGTTTTCTGTATCTGAAGACACCTGAGGGAAGTGAAGGGGAGCTGCCTCTGCTCACATGGCTTCCCCCTTTCTCCAGTCTCCCTGAGAACCACTGTCTTCATTCAGCACTTCCCTTCTCATACAGATGCAAACGTTTCCAATGGACCAGACTTTCACGGACTACTTCTTTGAAACATTCCTGTGCTACTCAGATATTTATTCTTACACATATCCTGTGTGGTAGGCAAGTAGAAATATTATTAACTGTTTAAGAGGAGAAAATTGTGACCTGGATTTTGTGATTTTCTCAGTTCTGTTTCTTGTACCACAATAAATAAAGATAAAATAAATATTTAAGACCCCAGGTGTACTCCAGACATCTTGACTTACCTACACCTCATAATTTTTTTCTCATGGAAATCTAGTAAGAATTTGTGCCACCCCCTTCTATCTCTTCAGTTCAAGCCATAACCAGAATTTGACTTAATAATGGTATCTGAAATTACTTTTAATTTTTAATGCAGTACTTAACATCTGATTTTGTAGTGCATATTAAATGTTAGAACCCTTTTATATCCGGAGAGTTTTTAAATGCTTTTTGTTAATTAAGCTTTTTATTTTGAGATAATTGTGGATTCGCATGCATTTGTAAGAAATGAAATGAAATTCCACACACCCTTTACCCACAGTGTGCACTATTGCTATGGTGATGACAGCATCGCTAGGTGCAGCCAAGCTGTGGAGCACCGTCATCCCCACTGAGGCCACCATGCTGCCCTTTAGGAGCCCTGCCCACAGTCTCTCCATCCCTCTGTGATCCTCACGACTGCAGATTTCCTGTCTCTCCTTCTGTCGTCTTCCAAGTACTACATCCTTCCACTCCTCTGTCTCGTTCCTTGCTGTCTTTACAGGTGTGTCACTGAGGAGCAAACACAGAGCCTTAAACATGCTAGGCTGTTGCTGTACCACAGAGCCACGCACACCAGACTGGATGGGCATTTTTCACTGGGCCGAACTTCCTGGAGCTTAAGTTTTGTTGCTGGTATAACTGAAACTTGTTCCTTTGTTACTGGCTGGTAGTGCCTGGTGTGGCTATACTTGATTTAATCACTTACTTGTTGAAGGACATTAACACTGTTTCCTATTGGGGGATAGTTTTTAAAAAAAAAAAAAAAATAGTGCTGTAGGCATTGATTTACAGATTTTTGTGTGAGCAGGTCTTAGAATTTTTTGGAATAAATGCCTAGAGGCATAGTTGCTGGGTCATATTGTAGTTTGGTTTGATTCAATTTGCTTTTTTTGTTTGTTATTTCTCTTTTTGAGACAAAGTCTCAAGTAGCTCAGACTGGCCTCATATTCCATCTAGAGCCCAGGCTGGCCTTGAATTCCTGATCTTCCCGCCTCTGCCTTCCGGTTTTAAGAAATTGTCAAACTGTTTCCCAAAGTGGTTCCACGGTTTTAACATCCCCAGAAGCAGGAGCTGAGGGTGACTGTCTCTACACCTTCACCTGCACCTGGCGTCTGATGTCACATTCCTTGTCTCACTCGTCCTGATGGGGCCGGTAGTGGCACATCACTCTTCCATGCCTGCAGTAGCTCACGAGAAATATCTTGGCACCTGCTTGTTTTCTGTCATCTTTGCTGAAATGTCGTGCTGACTGGACTACTTGCATTTTTACCACTGAATTTCTAGTTTTTTAAGTATTCTAGACACCCGTCCTTTGTGAGTGGCGTGATTTGCAAGTATCCTTTCTCTGTCTGTAACGTGTCCTTTCCCTCCTGAGGATCTTTGAAGAAGCAAAGCCTTTCATCTTGATGAGGTCCGTTTGTATCTGTTTTCTCTTCGTAAGCACAATCTTATTATCATCTACTTTAAGAACTTTTGGCCTGAACTACATCCCAGACACCTTTTTCCCCCTGAAAGTCTTTAGGTTTTATGTTTAAGTTGGAAATACATTGTGAACTGCTTTTATGTAACGTCGGCTGACTTAGATGAAGATTAGCTTTCTAATTTAGGGGTGTCTTCCTGCTCTGACACCTTCATCTTTGTCAACAGTCAGGAGAAGATTTATGGGTTTATTTCCTGGGCTCTGTTTTGTCCCTTTGATCTATATGTGTAGCCTTTTGCCAATACCACAGTCTTGATGAATGTAGCCTCACAGTAAACTGGGTACCTGGGGTGGGTTAGCCTCATTAGCTTCATTCCGTTCATCTTTACAAAATTCCCTTAACTATTCCCTTGCCTTTCCATATACATTTTAGAATAATTTTATTTACATTTATAAGCGGGCTGATTTTTTTATAGGAATTATTTATCAGTTTGGAGAGAATTAACATCTTCACTATGCTGAGAACTGTTGACCTGTTTTCTGTTTCTGTGGGTTTTCCTATTCTGACCATTGTCTAGTGTCCAGGCTTACCCATGCTACAGCATAGGTCAGCTCCCTTCCTTTCCATTGCCAAGTAATGTCCTATTATATGGGTATTCCATACTTTTTGGATGTGGTGTATGTTAAGAGCATCAATATATGCAAGTTTTTGTGGGCATGTGTTTCTAGTTCTTCTGTGTATATATTAAGGAGTTGAATTACTGGTCATATGATACTTCTTTTTCTTTTTCTTCTTCTTTTTTTGAAAACATGCCAAATTTTTCTAATCAAGCTGTACCACTTTACCGTGCCGTCAGCAGTGTGGGAGGGATATGTCCTCTCTACGCCCTCACCCATGCTTTGCCCATCCTCTTGGTTATGACCACCATGATGGCCATGGAGTATCTTACGTGATTTTAACTTGTGTGCTCCTGGTGACTAACGATGGTGAACACCATTTTGTGTGGCTTATTGGCACTTGTATATTTCCTATGGAAAGATCTCTATTCAGATGACTTGCTCATTTTAAAAGTGGTTGTTTTCCCGCATTCTAAGTTCTTTTGTTTATTCTGGATACTAGACTCTCAACAGAAATATGATTTTCAGATGTATGCTCCCATGCTGTGGGTTGTCTGGGGGTTTTGTGGGGCTTAACTAGAGGGGTAAATTACATCTACCCATCTTTCCTAGAAGCAAAAGTCTCTCAACTAGTTCTATAATAGCTTTTGGAAGGCCAAAGTGTGCCTTATTGCTTCAAGCCCCCAAACAGTTTATAGTCAGTGTGGGAGCAAAATCCTTTCCTAGCATTTGGTTTTGTGTGTGTTTCACATTTAGCCATCAATCAACTTTAGGGAGAGGTCTTTAGTGTTTGCATTTTCAAGTATTTTTGTGTGCAGAACTTGTGGGTTATATGCTAAGATGGACAGCCTGCCAGCCTTTGGGGGCTCTCAAGGGAGTACAGCAGCCCTGAACACTTTATTTTGCCCAAAGGTAATCATTGCCATAGGTAAAAATGTTGAGGAGTTCTCCTTAAGAAAACCCTAAGAGGGACCTGAGAGCCCATGCTGCAGGGAGAAGGTCTCACCTCGGCACATTTTTTTAAGCTCTGCAGCCAGAGACACGGAAATGAGCAGAACGAATGAGCAGTTTCCATCTCTAGGCTAAGTAGATGAGCCTTTAATCCTTTCTTATGGAATAGTGATTAATTTAGAATCATTCATGCACACACAAAATCAAGAATTCTGTGGATGTCTTGTCTACTTGAAAGGCTGGTTCCTTCCTCTTGGAAGAGGCTCTTTTGTCTCTGAACTCCTGATTGCACTTCTCACAGAAACCTGTACCCTGGTTGAGCCGTAGCTGGCATCTCAGAATTACACTGAGCTTCCAGCACTTCCTTTGTTTCATAGGTGCCCAGGTGGATCTCGTCCCTGCCGTAGTGGCCAGACTGTGCCTGTAGCTGGCCTCTGAGGCGCCCCTGCAGGCATTTTGTCCAGTCCCAGCTCCGGGTTCTGAGCGCCGTGTCTGGCTTTGTGTTCTGCCCCAGACTTCACTGAGGAATGTTCTCTAACCAGGCCCATTCTCCCTGCATTCGGCTCCTCTTCCCTCATTGCAGCATCGTCCTCTCCATGCTGTTTTCAATCTTAGACATGTCTGCAGCTCTCGAATCCTGCAGCCCTCCTCCACTGGTCTTTCTAGCATGATTTTTTATTTTTGTGGCTGTCACCTTCCTTTTGTTACATCTGCACAAGTAATCATTTCCTTTTCTCTTCATTAGTCTACTTTCCCTGAATAGTCGCTAATAGTTTTGATCTTAAGCCCTCAAGCTCGTTATAGGCTACATGTACTTCATTTTATTTGGTATTTGATTTGTCTCTTACGTCAAAGGAAGGACTGTATGTGAAAGGCTTTTACAAACCAGAAAGCTGTAGCCCCACATATAACTCATCTGGGTTAACAAAGGACCACTGTGCCTCTTTTCACACTTCCTGCTCCTTCTGAGCCAAAAGAACTTCTCCATAGAGGAGGGAAATATTGAAGAAAAAATAAAGCGGTGGAGCTGTCTCTTAGCAACTGAATTCCTGCCTTATAAATCTTACCCTCTCTAGATTACTGCTGCTCAGAATCATTTGCTTTTGTTACATGCTCGGTACAAATAACGTTATTAAATTATAGGAACACAATGGGGAAAAAAATCAAAGCAGTGAGTCACTCCGTGAATCGATTGTACTCTGTCTTTGCACCGGGCTACTGATGGAGTTGTTTCTTTCTCTGGATTCAAATTGGGGAACTCTTGTTAGATATCTTTCATTGCAACTTCAGTGGTAAACAAGGTAGACGCTAAATATCACCTTAGGCATTTCTAAGCTGCCTGAGTCGATGGCTCATATGTGTACCCTGTAACATAATTGTGTATCAGTCAAGTTGTACATCATCATTTAAAGAAAATCAGAAAATCGGGTATGTGAAACACAAGCCAAATCAGGATTTGATCATTTACATTATAAAATAACTTATTCTAAGGACTTTTCAAACAGCAGAGTTTTGTTGTATATTTCACCCAGCCAATATTTTTTAGTGTCTCCTGCACTAGAACCCAGGAGTAAAGATTGTGAGTGTGCCTGTGAATGTGCACAGATAAATAGCCTTGGGCTTTCCGCTGAAGAAGGTAGATAAGGCAGTCCAGTCAGTGATAAATGCCTTGTGAGCAGCAATCTGCTGGCTGTAGGGGTGCAGGGAGGGAAAAGCTACTTCCTGCTGGATATGCCAGTGTAGGGACAGTAGAAAATGAAGGTTAGCCGGACTCAAGGAAAGCCATTAAGACTGCTGGAAAAGTCGGCAAGCTGCTGGCATCCTCCACACTGGAGCTGAGAGCTCAGTTCAGTATTGGGCAGTGAACAGCTGCTGAGCTTTCATTTTCCTTTGTTTGGCTTTTTAATTAGTCTTATTTAGGAAAATTTGGCCATAATACTTGATTTTTTAAAGTCTTAAAAGATTAGTTCTCTGATAGCTTTTCAGGCTTCTCTGATATAAAGGATATGTTTGTAAATGAATGGCCTATGAAGTTCCTCCATTTCCAGTGATTTTGTTGCAATTAGACGAAGTAAGACAAAGCACTTACTTGACACACTACTAGGAAAGGGTGATAAAGTGCCACTGTTCATACTTACTGGATCGGTTAAGGGGCCAGGGGCAGTCCTTCGCTGTCTCCTCTCTCCAGCTGAGCCGTGTGGAAACGAGTATCTTCTCTCCTCCATACCTGGAGAGGAGCAGAAGGCTCTAAAGAAAAGAGCCTGTTACTTTGTTACTACCTCTTTTGGGTTTGTTCATAATTTCCCCAAGTATTTGTAGAAATACAAGAGGTTTTTGATTTCCTGCCTTTTTCCTTCAGTAGGAAAAACAAATGATAGGGGGAGGGGGGAAGCCCTTGCCTCTGAGCGTCCCGGTGGAGGTCTGCTGATGTAAGATGCAGTGCTATGCAAACCTACAGGAACTGTGATAGGGAAGAAATTAACTTTCAGGAACGGGCACATAGCTTAGTGGTAGAACATTCACTTAGTACATATATGGTCGTGGGTTCAATCCCCAGCATTGCAGAATTTTATAACACACACACACACACAAAATAATGTTGAGATAGTTTGTTAGTAGAAACAGTATTAGTTGTAACTACAGTATTTTAATAAAAGATAAAATAAATGAGGCTGGCTGTTGTTTTCCATTCCTCAGGGAGTTTATAGGATCAGATGGTCCTGTGATCAAGGAAGGGACACTTCCCACAGGTTATAGTGTTTTAAAACCACAGGAGAACCGTGGCCATCGCCTAGGGTTGAGTCTTTGCCTTGCATGCAAGAAGCCTGGGGTTCATTCAGTCTTCACTACCAGCTACAATCTCTGAACCATACAAGAAACCAGGAGGTTGGGAACACTAATCCTCGAATAATTGGTAAGCTGCTGCATTGCTGGGCAAATTGATGAGGCTTGTTTTTTCTTCAAGCTTTCTTACTAGATTGCCTGAAGCTCCCCTAAACCTAAAGAAACTGCCACTCCTACCACACACAGCGAAGGAGACAGGAAGGGGCCTGTCACTAGGGTTCTTGTGTCAAGTGTTTTAAGGATAAGACTGTAAGACGCTCAACAGCAAACTAATTGGCTTTTTCTTCAAAACCTCGTTGTGTTGACCGGCAAGTCCACACTTGAGTTCAGAGCTGCAGTAGGAAGAGGGGTGGGGATCCAGGAAGAGCTGATGCTTCTGCTGTGGAATTCCTGGGTCAGCTCTCCGGTCAAAAGGCTTATTTTAGACATTTAAGGAGTATTGACTCTTTCTTTCTCTCCCTTTGTATATCCTCCCCCACAAAGGGAGGAAGAGAGCTTTGACCAAGAAAGAAAAACCTAAAGCTCCTAAAACAGACTTATTTGGTTTTTGTCTGGTTCTTGGTAACTTGGGAGGGTCTTCTGAAAACATACTCAGGGTCTTTTTTGAGAAGACTCCAGGCCTCCTTAGCAGCCCCAATTGCTTGCTAAGCTTCTAGAAAGGATACCATCTGAGTTTAGGGGTATACTGTATCCTTACTATCGTGATAGAGAGTGTGTCCTAAGATAAAACAGACTAAAATAATGATAATAATAATAATAAATAAGCCTAAAATAATGGATTTTTAATTCTACGATGAATCCATGGTAAATTTTTAATAATAAAGTATGATATGATTTTTAAAATACATTTAGGGTTTAAGACAGGATTTTTTTTCTCAGTTTCTGACCCAAACATGAACAAAAATTCAGAATAGTGCTTTGCAGTGTGGGTTTATGTCATCATTGAAAGCATTACTTTGATCTGTAGTTAGGCTGAGTCTCAAGGTTTAAAGAGGAGCAAAACTGTAGAAATGAAAATTATTTTGAGTGTTTTTCATTTACCGTATTTAGGTGCAAGATAGAACTTGCCATGTTAAATCAAATCAAATTGCACACACTCAGTTCAAAAAATAATAATAATAACAGCCCTGGCTTGAAAGCTAGAATTGAATTCATTTGGAAACCAGAATGATCATGGGCCGTTTTACCACATGAAAACGCTCCAAACCACCTTGGCTAGTGCTGAGTACTGTAGAACTAGACCATAAAATATGAGGGCTGGGCGTGCTCCACAGCAGTGGGAACCTCAGCACACCAAGCCCGTGATGAACACTAGTGCCCAGATTGTGTGGTCTAGTTCAGGCTGCAGCATCAGCATGAATAGTGAACCACACGGTGGGGGAAGGGAAGGGGAAGCCACAGGGACAGAGTGGAGTGGAAAGAGTTGCCTGGGCAGCCGCAGAGGCAGATTTTAGACATTCAAAGATGATTGCTTCTTTCTTCATCTTCCTCTGTATGTCTAACCATAAAAGGCTATAGGGGACAGAAGGAGGAAGAAGACCTCTGACTCTAAAGGCCGAAAAAGTTGGGGCAGTGCACAGTGGAGCAGCATGGGTTCCCTTTCTCTAGCTGCGGCTACCTAACCTGAAAGGCTGTTTACCACTCACACACGGCTCACTTGCCTGTTCTTCAAAGTTCTCTAGGAACAGGACAGAGGAACTGATTTCACAATGGTGCTCATTTCCCAACAGTAAAGCATATCTAAGATTTGCCTTCTCTTTCTAGGTAACAGCATGACCAAATACATTGAGAAGCTAGAAGAGATTAAAAAAAGTGAGTACCACTATTGACAGCCTGGGAGAAAAAATGGGACTCTGTAGCCGTCTGTCAGCTGATATCAGCCGGCCGTTGCAGTCTATAGCAGCCATGTGTGGTGGGCTGTGGGGGTCAGGTGAGCCTGGCAGACACCCCTACGTCTAATCAACTTATACCCTGAAGGGGGTCTTAATGTTAGAATGTGGGGATGGCCACAGCCCAGGCTTCTGGTTTTGTTGCACTGCAGTCTGTATGGTCTTTCTATCTGATGTCCAGTCTTCTTATTCAGTCCATACCTGAGCAGGGTAATAAGAACTCTCTTCATAATAGTTTCAGAAATATTCGTGGGCAAGTGTTCCTAAAGACTACAGTCTGAGGAAGCTGACCTGACCTTAGTGTTCTACATTGGCCATTCATTGCAATCTGTTTTTTTTTTTTTAATTAAAAACCATATTTCATGCATATCCCCTTTAGAAGCTAATCCTCTGCAGAGATGTCTGACTGGTCACTGAATGCATTACTCTCACAGAGAATCGTCATTTTTCAATCTGTGTCCAAAACCAATCAATATAAAATGTACATGTTGGGGCCAGAATTAAAGAAGACGTAAAACATCTATTTTCTAAGCTGGGTTTGACTGGTGTGAAGTTTGACCTATCACAGGAAGAGGCTCTCTTACCTCAGTTCAGGACTTGGCTCTGCTAACATGCATCTTCTTGGGAGAGAAATTACAATTCTGAAATACACCAGATTTTTTTTTTTTGATGTAGCAGATAATTTTAATTAAAAAAAATAATGTGTAGGAGATCCACAGTAGATGTGGCCTGGGGCAGTTTTCTGTACTCTTTTTTTTACTATACTCAGCTGGAAGACCCAGTTCTATAGAGATTTTAAAATACATATTTAATATTATATATGTGTGTGTATATATATATGTATATATATATATATATATATATACATATATATATATATTTGCAGGATCCTTCTTATTCTTTTTACATGATGTCAGTTATATGTCTTAATATAAGATGCATTAAATTTCTGAACTATGAAAGAAAATCCTGTTTACTCACCGACACTGCCTTGCTGTGGTTCTCGGCTCACGTGAGGCAGGCAGCACCCAGCTGGCCTGCTTCTTTTTGGGTTTGTGGCCTCCTTCAGCTCCCTTCCATCTGAAGCTAGATGTGAACTCACATGTCCTTACCAGGAATTTGTCCCATAAGAGATGTCCTGATCCACTCAGATCAGCTAAACCTTGCTTTAAAACATTTCCTAAGAGCATAATGTGGTTTTCCGAGTCTCTGACTTTAAATGGAGACTCTGTCCTGCAAAGAACCATTCTTGGGTTGAGTCCTTGAACGTATTCCCTCCCTCCTTCCTTCCCTGGAAGTCACAGGCTTCCTCTCATCTCCCCAGATGCTCTGTGCTCATCCTGACAGAAGCACTTTAGATTCTGGTGTGGCGCCTACATCCCCCCTCGTTTTCTGTTGCAAGTGCTCTCTTGGGTCTGGAGGAGGAGAATGCTTCCTTGTTTCTTGACATCCTAGACCCAGCTCTTTGCAGGCCTCACCTCAGATGCCACACTGTCTGTGAAATCACAGACCTTGTTCTGTTACTTTCTTTGATTTGTCTTCCTCTGTGAGTTTGACTTCCCTTTCTTTGCTAGTAACGCATTTTGACAGAACCCTGGAAATGCAGAATCCTTTGTAATCTGAACATTCTTTGGACTGCACCTGGAGAAAATGATGCTGTCTGCTATTGACCATTGACAAAGCCCATTTTTGGGGCCTGGTGGTTAGATGACACTAGTTGGACTCAGTGTGAAACATCCTAGATAGTCAGGTCTCTGTCCTTCCAGTAACTCGAGAGAGGCCGACTCAGCCCTTCAACTCACTAGAGAAGCACAGCTCAATCGTGTACCTGAGCTGGGGTGATCTGTGTCCTACAGAGTCTGAGAGGAGCCCAGACAGCAGAAGCTCCATTCTTAAAGCCGTGTTCTCTCTTGAGTGGACAGACTAACAGAGTTGTCCAAGCCTTCCTTTTTTATAAAATTTAAAACTCTGCATAAGGCTTTGACTTGATCTTGTATCTCTGAGTAACCATGTCAGACAGTCCCACTGACTGCTCTCCTCAGCCAGAACCAGGTATGTAACACCCAGACTGCAAGATGTGGTGGGCTCCAAGGGCTGTGCAGAAGATAGCCTACTGACTAGAGCAAAGCATGGTATTTATTCAGTATAATCTCTACTTAGCTAGAAGGGATTTTACATTGTATACTTACAGGTATTTCAAGCTATGTAATGATACCAAAAGAATACCAATGGATAGATGTCAAAATATAAGCTCCTTGAAAGATATTGGCTTTCCCATTGTCTAATTTATTGCTATTTTGATTTACAAAAATGACTTTGGGTGGGCAGGTTGGTAGCAATTTGGAGGAAATATAGCAACTCGCTTGTTCTTTTAAGGACTCTACTCAGCCTGTTGGGATTTGCATTAAGGCACATTTATTAACTATTTTATCCAGTAGAAGCTGCTCTAAGAACTTTCTAGAAATAATAGTCTACTTGCCAAATTGCTCTCTTCAAGACATTTTAAAATAGAAAAGTTTTAATTCCCTGCAAGAAGGAGCCATAATATATTTAACAGATGGTTAGTTTTAAGGTAGTATTATTTCCTGACTCTAATTATTAAAATATTTGGTAAATCAGGCTTAGATTACCCTCCAAAGCAACCATCCAGTTTTTGCTGAGTTTTTGAGGAATTCATGGAACTGATTAGTAACACCAAGTAAATAATCTTAAACACCTTTAATCCTTTCCTTTGTTGCTAGGAGTCTTGGTTTATGAGACATTCTGTGAAGGCCATGGCAATTATCCAGCTAACCTTTAGTAATTCTGAAATAATGAGGCAGTCTTTAAGGAGTCCTGGGCACCGGTGTAAAAACCATGAACGGGAAGGAAGGATAAAGGCGGGCAGAGTTCAACAATGTGAGCTTTAAAATTAGCATCATTGTTAGAAAAATTTCAGGAAGTGAACTTCTGGTGAGAATCTTCAGAGCAGATATTAGAGAAGTGAGTTTAAGTTTTCATGTTTGTTTGATGAGATACGAAGATGTATTTTTCTTTGTTTGAAGACAGGGTCTTGGTGTTAGTTCAGGTTGGTCTTGAACTCGGGATCCTCCTACCCCTGCCTCTCAGTTGCTGGAGTTACCAAATGTTCTACCATGCCTGGCTGATACAAAGAGCTGTTGATCGAACAGTAGGAGCACCCTCACTTGAGTTATATCTCAAAACTATAAAGATGATACTGAGTGAATACTGATTGCTTAGATAGGTTTTGATTTGATTTGATTTTCATTGTGGTAAAAACACAAAACAAAATTTACCATCCAAATCATTTTTAAGTGTGCAGTTACTGTAGAAGTGTTGTGTGTTCTCATTGTTGTACAGCACATCTCCAGAACATACACACGTACACACACACACGTACACACACACTCATGATGTTTCAGGTCGCTGGCATAGTTTACAACCACAGGATAAAATGATTGCTCTCTTTGAAATCAGAGTCAGAAGGCAGGGTAGAAATGCCTTACCAGCTGTCTGGCCTGAGGCAACTCAGCTTCTCCTAGTCTCTGCCATCATTTGTAAAATGTAGACATTTATCCCTTGCTTTGTTCTGCAAAGGATTTGAGGCAGCTCACAAGAATGCATGCCACACAATGCGGCCATGGTGGAGGCAGCTTAGTTAGAGGAAGGCTCCTCAGTCAGCCAAGGCCCAGGAGGGTGGACACTGAAAATCAAATAATCTGTGTAAAAGCACACTCATAACTTGAAAGCGATACCATATAACTTGAAAACTAGAAAAAAATGCATAGCCCAAAGAGAGCAAAATGAACCCACGTAAATGCATGTGGTATTTTACTTTTTCAGATTATAGATACAAAAAAGATGAACTTTTCAAGAGACTAAAAGTGACCACTTTCGCCCAACTGGTAAGTTTAGTGGTTTTCCTGTTGGCGCAAGGACGAGCTTGTGCTGTTACACAGGGGCATTCTAGGGGTCTCTGGGTCTTTGGCAAGGAGTGGTTTCTGGCCTTCCTATTTCACCGTGCGGGTATGAATGGGCAT
Source organism: Uromys caudimaculatus (assembly GCA_028551405.1). Lineage (NCBI taxonomy): Eukaryota > Metazoa > Chordata > Mammalia > Rodentia > Muridae > Uromys > Uromys caudimaculatus. The sequence goes on from CM052700.1 coordinate 104,333,634, forward strand.
GTATGGGAGTTGGTGTCCACAAAAGGACGGGGTGCATTCCTCTCTTTAAGGGTTCCATGGAGTAAATACATCTGCATTCTATCTTTAGTGACCAGATCTGTGGTTTAGGTTTTATTTTACTTTGTACACTTAAATTTAGAAACTAAAACCCTCAATTCTAGATTGTTTGATTTTGTTAAAATAAAACAAACAGTGACTCCCCTTGTTCTCTGAGTGAGCTTCTTTCCAAACTGCTCTGCTCTGAGTGAGCTTCTTACTTCAGGCAAAGCATTCTCTGAAAAAGCTTTTTTTTTTTTTTTTTTTTTTTTTTTTTTTTTTTTTCTGAAAAATAATGAACAGTGTATCTCTATGACCTCCAACCAAGAGGCTTACCGAAGTGACTTCAGTTGGATCTGGGGTCCTATGGACAGCGCTTTAAAATTGAACACTGTGCTAAGACATGTCCACAATTCCATTTACTTCTCAGTTGTACAGGGAAATGTTGACACCATTTTGTATTGTTATAGGTTAGTATCAAGAAATACTGTGTTGTGCTGAACCAGACTCTACAAAGATGTGACTTTAAACTCTCTGACGTTTCTCATCCTAACTGATCCTTTTGGGCTTCTGGGTTGATACCTTAACATTTTTGTTTGTTTCTTTGTTTCTTTGTTTGTTGTGCTGTTTGTGTTTAATGTTTTAAGTGAGTTTTGCTTTTTGTGGTTGTTGTTATTTGTTTTTTTCTAGAACATTGATCTGTGGGATAATTACCACCCTGATGGTTAAGAGGCCTGAAATTCAATAAGATTTGCCAGTCAGGACACTGACAGCTTCTTAAAACAAGATGTCTTTGATGTTTGGAGTTTCCTGGTCTTTTGTAAAAGACAGAACGCCTTTGTTTAAAATAAAAATATGCACAATCTACACATTTCATTCTTTTCTATCAGGTCATTCAAGTCGCCTCCCTGTCAGATCAAACACTGGAAGTGACAGCTGAGGAGATCCAAAGGCTCGAAGGTAATGGGAACTGAGGATGTAGGAAATGAACAGATTGACCACTGACGGAAATGCTCACCCTCTACTTTTATTGTTGTGTTCACAGGGACCTGGGTCACTGATACGTCTGTTTGTAATTAGTTACTCTCAGAGAGATGCTGTCTAGTGCCCTAATTATTTTCGTTTCTTTTTTAAAAAATGTTTTTTGACACAGTTTCACTGTTTTAGATGTTTAAATATATACTTTTTTCCAGCAAATATTTCTAATGTCTTCTGCATACACACAGGTTACAGAATTTGCATGGTAAAAGACTAAAAAGCTGAGCAAACATCTCTGCTTCCATGGGATTTGTAGCTGTCCTGAGCACACAAAACTAGGGACATGTGTCAGGGAGAATGATACAGTGCTACAAAATCACCCAAAATGACAGACAGGGCAGGGTTCACCGAAGGAAGGCAGTGGCCATTTGTGAAGTGTGCACCGCTGAGTACTTTGTGTGAGTTTTATTGTTCAATACTCTCAGAAACTGTCAGGAAGGTGCATTTCATAGGTGGGAAGTCCGAGCACCAGAAGTTAAGCCCCGGGTGGTGTTATCTGGTGAGTGGGCTGAGGACACGGATCTAAACATCTCCAGTATTAACTTTCTCATTGTCTCACCAAGGGATTCTACAGAATTCCTTTGAAAATATGTGAGATACCATGGGCGTTCTCAGGAAGGATGTTAACCAGTTAGACAGAAACAGGCTTCCTGGAGGCATCTGAGCTAGGCCTCAGAGGGGTGCGAGTTATGTGGGGTGAGCAGGCTGAGCAAGGCATGGACGTGAAAACCGGGGTGTATGCCGGGAATCTGGTAATCCAGGCTGGCTCTGGTCTTCAGGGACGGGTAGATACTGAGTGTGAGATAAGGCCAGGAAGATAAGCAGGCTCCAGATTTCCTTGCTTAAATACCAACTGGAAAATAAAACCCGTCTAGTTGTACACTCATGAAAGGAATACACAGACTTTGGGCCTTGATTTTATCCTGAAGTACCCTGCAATCAATGTGTGCCTGTTTACTGAAGAGGAATTCATTTGTTAAGATTGATGTAGGTCAGGAATTTCACTTCTGATTTCAAGACAAGGTTCTCAGGAAGTCTGAACACTGGTTTTGTGCAACTCAACTGCCATTGCACTGGGCTGGTTTTTGTTAGGGAGGATAAAGAGAATCTGAACAGGGGACGGGAATTTATCTTTGACAGATGCCTCTCACCCAGCGGAGAAGTAAGGGCTCATTGTAAGGGAGATAATTGCGTCTCCTCATACAGGCACGCCCGATTTTAACCGGTTATATAAGCACCTAGATTTGGCCTTTAATTCATTGTTGAGATTGCTGCACCACAACATATGGGCACATGCAATTTTCTCTTCTGAGATAAATTTGCCAAGCAAAATAGGCTCTTGTAAAGTTGGATGCTATAATGTATGCGTAATATTAGTGCTTTTCTAGTGCTCTACATGGATAATAACGCGGTCAGAAGTGCCTGGAGAACAGACTGTACCTGTACATGTGTTGGTTACCTCTGAAGAATGCAAACTTCTCTTTTTACAATGCTAATGCTTTTTCCTGACTTAAAAAATATATTTCAGGATGGCAAAAATATATCCAGAAGAAATATGATGATGATAAATAATACTCAGTGTTGATGTTTCCTGCATCCCCTACTTAGCCCAGTCAATGTGTGCTCTCTGCATCTAGCTTTGCTTTGCACTGCCGTAATATTTTTTTCATGCATATTTTCCATATCATTAAACAGACTTCAAAAACAGGATTGTAAAAGTTGTGTTCTTGTCTATATCTATCCTTGGGACACACCTTAATTTAATTATTCTACTGTAGGGTGTGCCAGGATTTTTTTCTGATTTGTCACTTTGATGACAAAGTGCCACACTGTATATGTGTAAGCAGGCATGTAAGTCTCGTTGTCCCTTGTAAATGAGTTGGTGCAGATGGCTGAAGGTAACCACTCCGCACCGTCCCCAGTGTGGCTGTGACCTGTGCACATCCCTGTCCGGAGTGAATGGGAATGCCTTGCCACTAACGTGGAATAATGATCCCTTGGAAACTACTCGCTCATGCACTGGATACAAGTGTAGCTAATTTTATTAATTTCTTTGGTAATGGACTGGAGCCGTTTGCATGTATATGTGCCACGCACATTCATTTACTGGACCTCTCTCCTTTAAAAATATTTTTATATGTTGTTTCCTATTTTATTTTTCTAAAACAATGCTCATCTCTTCATCTTATTGATTTATGAGGGCTCTCAATAATTAATATCTTGATACAACAGGAACCAATATAGGATTGCAAATTAGGAGAAAAAAAATCTTTGATTATTTGTAACAATTTCCACCAAGAGCAATATTAAGGATAAAATCTCAATTCTGACAGTCAGTCAGAAACATCCCCAAGTGGCACCTCTTTACTGAAGTCTTCTGTGAGAGTAGAGTAGAGCTGGGCCTGAGATAAGGAGCCTACAAGGTCTGACTAGATAGTTATGGCCACCGTAGTTGTGTCTCCATAGGAATGCTTCACTGCTGCAGTTCCTGGGAGATCTGTCTGTGGTTTCTCATCAGTGTACAGAAAAGATGTTGGATGTGGTTAGTAGCATTGAGATCGTAACCTTCGGTTTATCTGTCTAGTTTCTAGGCATATTATCATATATAAATTAAATTTTAGTCTTTTTAATAGTTAGGCCTCTTTTATTTCTTCTTCCACTGTTTTTGTTAGAATAGAAAATTCCCAAATGTTGTGGCCTCATTTCCCCTCTACATTCTTAAAGATTCTTGAAGACCCAGAGAGCTTTGGTATATGTAAACTGTATCATTCAAATTTAGTATATAAAATTTTAACCTGAGAACTTAAGCAATATTCATTACTGCAGATAAAAATATCAACTTAACCCCATCACAAACAAAAACTCTGTATATGTGTGTGTGTGTGTGTGTGTTACTGGGGAACAAACCCATGGCTATACGCATATTAAACACACACTCTTCCACTGAGTTGTACCCCCAACCCAAAAAAACATTTTTATATTGAAAAAAAAGTACCAAGTAGCTTAAAGTATTTTGTAAATTTCTTTTATGTCTGTTTTAGCAGACAACAGCTGATTCTGATATCTGCCTTTGCCTTCAGTTGGTGCAATGTGCTGTTTGGGTTGAAGTCTGTCAAGAAAATCTGGCTTCTACAGACCTGTAGTTAGTCGGTAGACTGAGTATTTCCCTAGCCCTTTCTGTCAGTTTATGCTTTCTTCGATAGTACACTAGAGCCTGTCAACTGGTTCATCCTCCCTCCCTCCCTCCTTCCCTCTACAGCCCTCTTTTCCTTCCCTCTCCTGCCCTTCCCCTTCCATTCTCTTCCCACCCTTTCCTTTCTTTCCAGCCTAGCTTCAACCCCCATCCTCCTGTTGGGGCACAGGCTGCAGCTCAGCCAGTTGTTCCCTAAGGGTCCGCTCTAAGTCGGCTTCCGACCCCTTACCCATGGGCCTTTATGCCCTGTTAACGTCCTTTGGTCTGTCCCAGGGTTACGGTGCTTTTTCTGCCTGTGTGTGGTTTCCTATCTGCTCTTTTGTCAGCTGTCATTTTACTGAGTTATGGAAATCAGAAATGTGTCACAACAGGGGAGCGGGGGTGGGGGGGAGACTCTTCATAGTTCACCTTTGGATGCCAAACACAGATCCCAAAATTCTGGGTTTTGTTCAAAAGTTAGCCACTGACAAGAAATACTAGCAACTGTTTTCTTCAAGAGAATGTTCACTCAATTCATCTTTGAGACAATGTCTCCAAAATACACAAGTCTAAGGACCCAGATTTTCTTACCAAAAAAAGATGTCTACAGCAAAATAGTTGGCTCAGCCACAGCCTAGCAAGCTTTCTAATACTTACCCCTGACATTGCCATAGTGTGTGGGTGTCTAGAAAACTACCATTTCGTTACACATTCCCACTGCAGAGACAGAAACCCCCCCTTTTTTAAATAGGGTCTTACTCTGTAACTCAGGCCAGCCTGAGGCTCACTGTGTAACACAACTGCTTTCAGACTTACATCAATTCTCCTGTCTTGGCCTCCCAAATGCTAAGAGTATGGCTGTGAGCCACCACACCCATTCAAGGTGAGATTTAATGAAAATTATTAATCACTGTTTTATGAGGGACACTTTTTAATACGACTGCCAAATTTATTTACTGTGAGAGCTTGTGCAACAGGGAAAAAATATGGCGGCTAATAAATGTGGTGCCACTTCCTCAGCGCTTACCGGAGTGCTAGGGTCTCCACACTGTCCCCTTTGTACCGTAGAACAAATATAAATACAGTTAAAAAAATGGGTCATGAATTTAGCTTGGTTGGTAGAGCCCTTGCCTAGCGAGTGCAGGGCACCAGTTCTGTCATCAGCTGGGGTGAGGGTGGGGTACATAACATCTTAAGAAATTGTTTTCACTGTAGACAGCATGAAAGGGTCTTGGGGAACCCCTGGGGTTTACTTCACTGCATTTTGAGAGCTCCTTGTGTTACAACTTTTAGAATAAAATTCTTTTTTTTTTAAACTTTGTATCAATGGAAATAATAAGTTACTTCAAACTCTGAGATTCCATTTGGTTCCTTTTTTAATTTTTATTGGTGGTGTGAGTGGGTGGACACCCGTGTAACCGTGTGCATATGGAGGTCAGAGGGTAACTCTTGGGAACTGGTTCTCTCCTTTCACTGTGTAGATTCCAGGGATGAATCTCAGATCATCAGGCTTGAAGGCAAGCGCCTTCGCCCACTGAGCCATCTCACCAGCCCTAAGTATTTCTTCATTGCAAATTTTAGACAATGATTCTGCAACTTCAGAGGCTGATGCTGAAATCGCTGCCAAGACCAATGGGAAAGAGAGCCCTGGGGAACAGTCACCCAGCCCTGTCCAGTTCATCAACAGCCCAGGAGCAGGGGACTCCAGCCGCTCCACTCTGCAGAGGTACTTGTGTTGGATTCATGCATTCACTTTGTGTGGCTCTCCTAACCCATCCCAGTGATTCTTACCTGGAACAGAGCTGGCAGCAGTGACATCCCACGTCTTCATCCCAGACCTGGACATTCTACGTGGAAGCGGATTAATAGGCACGGATTTATGTTCACTTCTTGCTTCCGTTCTTCTCAGCCCTTCTACGTGAGGACCAAAATTAGGATCTAACTTTTTCAGGTTCTGGGTTTCTGTTCTGAGTATGAGTTTTGTCCTGTCTGCTGAAGCTCATATTGTTCTGTCTACAGTAAGAAAGACACAGTGCCACAGAGTACCCTGGCATGGGACAGGTACAAAGGAAGTTGATGGCAGCCACTGGCATTTATACTAAAACTGCACATAGCTCATCCTTTTTATTTACAAGAATCTTATTCCGTGGTTCTCACAAATATTAACTGTTGGTAATAAGCAGGTGCTGGTTTTCAACACATAGTATAGCTCAAAACTATCTTCTGACCTCTAAAGACTTCTGGAAACACACAGTGTGCTCTCTCTCTCTCTCTCTCTCTCTCACACACACACACACACACACACACACACACACACACACACACGCACACACACTATTAAAAAAGAAGAGATTTAAGCCACCAGTGCTTCTCCCAAGAGTGCAGGCTCCTACCAAGTAGGTCCTCCTCCCCTTTGCATCATTGAGATGTACACTGTGTCGTGTGGAGTCACAGTGTTCATTGGATTTAAATGCAGACAGTGAAGTCCTGTGATGGAGAGGAGCTGGAACACGCACACGGATCCCTGGCTCAGCAGCACCGTAGATGTCCGAGTACAGTGGCGTCATACTTCCTTACCGTCAGTCTGCTACTTGCCATTTTGTTCACAGCCCCCCATCTTCTTCGTCCTCTGATGTTCTTGCCACATTTTCTCTGTGACATTAAGATGGTAGCTCATGTTTAATGACCTTAGAAACAGATCTGTCAGTGATGAACTCCCTTATTTTAATCCCAGCCCTTCCACTGTCTCATTACATGAATGCCACTAACTCTAAAGGCCTCTTCAGGCTCATCATCAGCCTGTGTAAATTGGAAGTAAGTACAGATAACTGTTGAAAATAAGGCTCAGTGTCCACATTGGATAGGGCATCGTGTAGATGTAGTCACGTCACTGAATGATGGGACAATCTGAGGAATATGTCATTAGGTGGGGTTTTTGCCTATGATAGAGCATATGAGAGTGTATTTAACTAACTAAAATGGCTCCCATATCGCTGCATATCATCTTATGGGAGTGCTACTATAGCCGTCCACATTTGACTGGATTGTCTTCATATGGTCCAAAACTGCACATGAAACATATAGAACACTGTTGGTACTTTATATTGTGTTTAACAACCATAGAAGCCATTTGCATTTCTCTCGTCCTGAAAACCTTATTCTCTGCCCATTTATTCCGTTTTCATATTCCTTACACCCTGCTGGATTGACTGTCCTCTCCTTCTTTCTCTAAATGTTACCTTTTTGCTGAAGGCAGCACGTGCCCTATGCTTTCCACCCCTCAGTCCTACAGTGACTTGGCTGCACTCTCTGAGCGAGGAGAATAGGTACACAGTAGTCCCGACTTGGGGTCCAGTAGCAGAATAGCATCCATCTACACGCTCCTGCCTCTGGGTAGAACTGAGGCACTCTGCCTGCTTACTTTTTCTTTGGGGTACCCTTTGAAAAGACAAGGATCCCTCATCTCTCTATTCTGAAGACATGCATTTGACCTTTAAACCTCTGACCCCTGACTCATTTCTGGTGAACTTTTTTTTTTTCTGCTTACAGCGTCATCAGCGGCGTTGGGGAACTGGATGTAGACAAAGAGCTCGTAAAGAAAGAAGAGCCCAGTGGCAAAGACAAGCCTTATCCGGACTGTCCCTTCCTGCTGCTAGATGTGCGCGACAGAGATTCTTATCAGCAGTGCCACATTGTCGGGGGTAAGAAAGAAGGGGCCCCTAGGTCCCAGAAGCAGAGCCTAGCTGCATTCCGGGAAGGGTAGTGCTAGCATGGGGTCAACAGTCAGGGAAACCCTTGGAGCAGCACCACCGTGACCTCTAAGAGAGGCTGAGTGTTCTCTCTGGTGGCTCATGGGCCAAGGGCACAGTGCAGTGAGCGGCAGTATCGGGCTTCCTCCTGGAGCCCTTTTTCTTTTATTTCTTTCATGAAATATTTAGGTTATTTTGGTTTATGGCTCATGGACTTTGGACGTATATTTACCTCTTAGACCATAAGCCAGCTGGGCAGAGTCAGATTGTAAGAGAGCCTACTTTTTTTTTTTTTTTCACTCATAAAAATCATACAAGTAGGAAAAATACTGAAAGTGTTAAAAAAAGAAAAAGTAAACTCTCCTGTTATCAGACAGTTGTCCAGTGCTACCAGCACAATGAGGTAATTCGCTCTGATGATGTTCTTCTCTTTGTAGCTTACAGCTACCCAATTGCAACTCTATCCAGGACGATGAACCCCTATTCAAATGATATTCTTGAGTACGTATCCTTTGATGTATTTTAAGGAGTTGGATGCCATGAGCCACGTTCTTAGTGTGAAAACTGCAAGGGACCTTTGACACTGACCAGGTTAGCATATTTTAAGTTTTGGATTCCCAGCAGCTGCTCAGCATCCTAACTGTTCAGACAGGTCCTTTTAAATCATGCTTCCCTGTACCAGAAAACACTAGGCTGAGCGTGCATAATCTGCTGAGAACCCAAGACTGTGGCTCCTCTGGAAAGCTTGCCCAAATTGAAGTTAAAGATTTTTCTATTTTCTTTTAAAATTTTTAATTTTTTTCACTCATAAAAATCATACTAGTAGGAGAAATACCGAAAGTGTTAAAAAAGAAAAGTAAACTCTCCTGTTATCAGACAATTGAGTGTCAAGTGCTACCAGCACAATGAGGTAATTTGTACTGACTAGTCTCTGTGTGTGTGTGTATGATTTGTCTTGACAAAATTGAAGTCGCTCACGTCTGTGATTTCCCAGTGCTAATAATGTAAGCTGTTTGGAAGCTCCAGTGTTGACAGTGTGTAATATCTCTTTATCAGAGTTACTTCTGAAACTTCCCCTTTATTTTGGGTGTTCAGGTGTTCTATTGTATTGTGGTAAGGAAACCTTCAGTGATGTATTTTACAAAGAAACTTAAAATGGAGGCTGTAACTTTTCCTCTCCAGTGTTATTAAGGTGAAAGAATAAGAAGGTGTCAAGTATGCAACTCATGCTGTCAGGACTTAGGTCACGGTAGTTCCAAAAGCCGAGCAGCCATGTCTGTGTGGTTCCTGTGACAGGGAGACCATGGTAAGACTGAGGCCTGGTGTTCCTGCACTCTGCAGGATGAACCCTGGCTGCTCAGTGCTCGTCTGGAAGCATTAGCTCCGTGCTTGGCACCTTAACTCACCTCCCAGAAAAATGCCCACGGCAAGATCATCATCTTGTACGACAGCGACGAGAGGCTGGCCAGCCAGGCGGCCACCACTATGTGCGAGCGCGGGTTCGAGAACCTCTTCATGCTTTCCGGAGGTGAGCGTGCAGTCTACCTTACGGGTGGATTTCTACCCTCAGCGGCCCTTCAGACCCATGCTGCTCCCTTCGTGCTTAGTGCTAGGCAGAGAGAAAGCTTTACTCTCTGAGGGAACTGGGAGGCAAGTGAAATGTCCTTGTTTCTGTCAGCACATTGGGTGGGCTTTGTTTTGCAGGGAAATGGGAAGTTCATTTTTTCACTGCAGACTTTGTTGATTTGAGGCTTTTATGGTTTTTGAGAAAGGCTCTTGCTACATAGCCCAGGCTGGCCTCAAACTCTTAAATCTTCCTGCATCGGCATCCTGACTGCTAGGATCAAGGCAGGCATATGTTTTAATTCCTCTGATAACAGCATCACTGCAGGGTTCTGTAAAAAATGCTAAAAACTTGAGCAAACAATTTCCTATGGAATTCTCAGCTGAATTCTATGAATTTCTAGTTTCTATGTTGACACAGCAGAGAAGGATGATTTCACATGTCTAACCTGGTGGTGAAGGGCTAGCAGAAGCACAGGCCTCTTCCAGCGTTGCTGTTCCCTTGCTATGTTAATCCTGCTTTTCCTGATGTTCTCCTATGATAGGTCTGAAAGTCTTAGCTCAGAAGTTCCCAGAAGGACTGGTCACTGGTTCCCTGCCAGCCTCTTGCCAGCAGGCCCTCCCTGTTGGTTCTATCCGGAAACGACCCGGCCCCAAAATGCCAGCCCTGCCAGCTGAGAACAAGTGGAGATTTACCCCAGAAGACTTAAAAAAGATAGAATGTTACCTGGAAGCAGACCAGGGACCAGCAGACAACCCTAGTAAGAGACTCTGACCTTTGTTTTTGTGGCGCTGAGCTGTGCTCCTTTGAATATCCCATGTGAGAAGTAGCTTTGTATCCATGTCCTTAAAGTGCTTGAGGCTCTGCACCACACAGGTGCTGGGGGAGGGGCTGCACTGGCGTGGCAAGGATCGGGCGCTGAGAACAAATGTGGGGAGCCTGTGTCTTAGGCAGAGAGGACGCACAAGGTATGGGCACTCAGATTCCTTCTTCTGCTTCTGGGTTTGCTCAAAGCCCTGCCCAGAGCCCCTGCTCTGTCTCCCCGCCTTTGCCTTCTGCCTCCTCTTCTCCCTCTCCTCAGTCTCCCCCCAAGAAAGGAGTGAGAGGCCAGATTTGTTGAGGATAACAAAGGGGAAGAAGAAGATAGAGCTTGTAGGCTTCTCTCCGCCCCCACCCCCAACATCAAGTTGATCTCAGGAATGAGCAGTAGGTCATCCCTGGCCCACAGGAGATGCTGCAGAGGGCTTCATTAGCGTAACGGTGGCCACAGACTAAGCATCATTAGCTTAAAAGTGTTCTTGGCTGATTTTCCCTGGAAACCCTTCTTGCGGCCCTGCTCCCTCTCTCTCTTGCTCCTTTCAGGCCGACTGAACAAGAATAACTCTGCTGGAAAAGACTCGAAGGTGAACGCTGGCCGCGGTGGCCAGAACCTGCCCACCGGCTGTCCTGCTAGCCACTCGACCTCCCGCACACTCAACAGTGGTCACCTGCAAGGCAAACCCTGGAAGTGAAGGCCTATGTTGTTTAGTCAAATAAATGTCCCCTCCTTTCGGAACCCCCAGCACTCCCAACTTGGTCCTTTTCAGAACTGCTGTAGAGAGACAGCCATGCTCCATGGGCTGGACTAGGCCCACTCCTCCCTGTCTGCAGCTCCCTGCCTTCACTCAGGAAGGATTTTGACAGATGACCACAAAACCCAGAGGCTTGACAGGCTCTAGTTGCCCTCCCTATTGTTTACAGAAGATTCATGTCTTTTGAAATTGAATAGGAATAAGGAACGATACTTTCTTTTAAATAAGGTCCAGCCTGTTTGGTCTGTAACCAGTGTTGTTCTGTAAATAATTCAGTCACATCTGCTGGTGTGTTCTTCCCAGCCAGCTTTTTTCATTCACTGTTGATTCATGAAAGATTCTCCAGGTGGGCCTGGCCTGGGCCACTGTCCCCGGGGGTGCAGATGAGTTCTTGGTTCCTGCAGCCCCGTAGGTCCCACACTGGGCCGGGTGGCTGGCTGAGTCTTAGCTTGTTCCGCATGCTGCAGGCTCCGCATGCTGCAGGCTCTGCTGGGCATTTGAAGCTAAGGGTTGGTCTGTGAGCATGGGTCCATCTTACTGGTTGAGCAGAGAAGCTCTATGCAAAATGATCCCCTCCTTAAATGGTGCCCCGGGACCAGAGAGGTGTGTGCTCAGCTGCCCTCACCAGAAGGAAGGCCCCAGCACCCCGCAGGCCCATGCTGAGAGCCCTGGAAGGCCACCACAGCTGTCCCCTTCATTATGAGCCGAATATCAATTAAAATTTCCCATTGCCTGATATGAGTCCAGCTGTGTTAGAAATCACAGTCACTTGAAAGCGGCAGCGTCACTCAGACAAGGGGACACACAGGTGAGGGGACTCATGAGTCCTTTGTCAGGGCTGACGACCCCTTAAGCCCTTGCTTAAAAATACAGTATTAGTCTAATTGAGTAATTAGTGCAATTTCCTGCTTGCTTTTCATTCTCACGACTGAGCTGTGATTAGGAGACTGTGATTATAGATTCTGGTTTTGGCCGGAATTTTGAATCGGCATTAATTGAATTGCTAGATGACTGACATCCATTCTATTTAATTGGGGGAACAGAAGACCTCAGGTAGGGATGAGGCGCATGAAGTCATAAGGAAGAACGAGCCTTGTTAATTTTTATGGTGTGTGATCGTAGTTGTGATAAGGGACTAAAGAATACATTGTGCTCTTTGTCATGGCAACCAGTCTCTGAAAAGCCAGCTGAAAATTGCCTATCCTTAGGTGGTTTCTGCTGCTGGGTAAGATTTGCCTTAACAGTACTATTTTCTCGCCACTTTAAAAAAAACAAAAAGGAAAAGGCCCACAGTATTTCTAGCACGGAGGCTGTGTTTGTAAAAGAAATAAACGTAATAAATATCTCATGGAGACATATGGAAAAATAACTCAGTCAACCCAGCTCTGGTTCAGAATGTGTTTATTCTTCTCTACTTGATTTCCAAAGTGCAACATTTTCCAATGCTTTAGAAATCAAACAAACCAGGGACATTGTTCAGATGTCAAGCCGTGCCCAGATTTCCACAAGATTCGAGAATCATGTATAAAATTCAGCCAATGTACACATAACTTTAATGAGGAGCCTGTCGTGTTTCCCCATAAATTTATTGCCTGAGAACTTGGTTCAGCCTTTTGCTAATGCCAAAATGCACTGGCTTCTTATTTTCTTTACAGCATAGATCGAAAAATGCAAATTTTTCCACACTCAACTTTCCCCTAGCATGGACAAGATTTTCAGTCATCTTTGACACATATACATTTTTAAGGAAAATACTTTTCCTCAGTAACAAAGTTCTGGTTTGGCAGTTTAACATCAGCTAGTAAGGAGGTAGACCTCTTCACCCAATTCTGTTTTGAAAGTCTCTCACTGTTCTGGTTCTGCATTCCCGCCAATGGATGATTGTGTATACGTACAAAGTCTGTTTCGGCAAAGCTGCTAGGATTGCTGTGTATTTCCTGGCGTGGTCTTGCAGGCTGAATGCACTTCCATGAGTTTCTCCGTAGCTCTTTGACCTGTTGGCGAGGATTGCAAACTTCCAAGAGAGCCGATCTTCTTCTGCACTCAGTGTTACTCTCCAACGCTGTTGCTTCTTAGCATTCCACTTTCCCAGTTTCTTCATTAGATTATTTGACATGTATTATTTAAATGATCAGTGATACTTTGTACAATTATGAATGTTGAAGATTAAAGAACGTAGTTACTAATTTGTCGTTTGCTATTAATGTGCTGAAACCTGCCAACTTTTCTCTTCCTTTCTGTCAGAATGATTTGGGGGAGCCCCAGGAGACAAGAGTGATTTGAAAATGTACCTCTTTTTACTGCATTTCCCAGAAAGGCGTATGCTCTTTGCATCAGTGAATCTGGAAATCATTCCAGTTTAGAGCAAGAGACCATAGCTTTCTAGTCAGGAGACCCGTGTTTTTCCTGGAACTCAGGCAGGGCCAGATTGCTACCTTGGCCAACTGTCTCATGACTTTCGTGTCATTGTGCTGGAGACTAGCTTGTCCCCCTTGTCTGGAGGCTTGTGCACTCTGTGAGGAAGGCGCTCTGCCCAGTGTCTCTTCAATAAAATGTTTATCTCCCCAAGGGGGTATGTGTTTAAGAAAGGGAGGCCGTTTAAGGGGGTACACTATTTAAGAGGTCAGGCAGGAAGGAAGCCAGGAGACAAAGGAGGGAAGATAGAAGAGGGGCAGGCAGTGGGGGAGAGAGGAAGGAAAATGCTACAGTGTTCATTCAAAAAAAGGCGGAGACATCCTGGGCTGTAACCTCAGGCTGGGTCTGTTGAAAACCCGCGGAATGAGTGAATAGCCTAAAAGTAATTTCTTTTTTCTCTCTCTGCGGTGGGGAGCCAGGACCTGCAGTTGTATTGGACTTGATGTAAACAGGAATTAGAATAAATAATGTCCGTTAGTTGCTCAGGGAGTTTTTCCTGTGGTGCTGTTTAAATTCTACAGAACTTAAGACATTAAACTACTCATAAGCAAACAGAACAAAACAAAACCCTCCTTCTCTCATCCCCTTGTGGGATATAAGTTGTCAGGGTCCTGGTCTGGAAGAACTATGCCAGTGATTTTTCTTGTTGGTTTTCGTTCCTGCCAGGTTGTTTATTGTCTACAGAGTCTGTCTTTCATGTAGTCTGACATGTTTGGGGACATAACCAATTTTAGTCTGCCTGCACGCAAATCCATGACTACCTCTTCTTGTTCAACCCTGAAGATAATCAGTCATTAAGAATATTTAACAAACTGTTGAATGTTTTTAATGCACATTTTTGTACTTCACAATTCTTTCAAAGATCTAAGCTCCATAATACTTCTCTCTCCAAAACAAAATTTGAACCATGTGGCTTATAATTCATCAATTAAATTACATGGATATGTTGAATACTTATATCAATTCAATTATTTTTATTAACAAGCTTTTTTTTTTTTTTTCTTCATGTAAAAAGTGATAAAACAAGGCTCAGTGTGCTTCCCAATGTTCAGAATGCATTTGGGTAGTTAAACCTTTGCAGACTTTTAGTAATTATTGAAATCAGGGGCAGGAAATGACTCACTGGGTGACGTGCTCGCTGTGCAAACATGGAAACCTGAGTTCAGATCCCTAGCACCCACATAAAAGGCCAGGCACATCCATACCTGTAATCCCAGACCTGGGGAGGCAGAGACAGAAGGATCCTTGGGAGCTGTTGGCCAAGTCAGTGAGCTCCAAGTTTAGTGAGATAGGGTAAGTCTAGCCCTGCCTCATAAAACAAGGTAGAAGACAACTGTGGAAGACCTCTGCCTCTGAGCACACACATGAACACACGCACATGAACATGTGTGTACGCATATCCCACAAACAAAAATTATTAAAATTATTTTTTTTAATTTTTTTTATTTTTGATACTTTATTTACATTTCCAATGTTTCCCCTTAATTATTAAAATTATTATGCCAGCCTTAAATTGGTACCCAAGTCAGATAATAGCATTTAGAAATTTCCCAGCAGAAGTACAGATCAGCTTAAGTTCTGACAGAACAGGATCCGACACACAATTTTATGTGAGTTCACAAGCTTCTTTATTTGTCCCACTGATTCCCCTCATGGGCTCACTCTGGTACTGAGCCCCCTTGCTTGAATGAAAAGCAAATTCTTTCTACCTATACTGTGTTCTGAGACTTCCGGTAAATTGTGTAGTAAACAGAGGTCAGTTACTTAAAGGCCATTGACTGCTAGACCACATTTTTACAAGAAAATCAATATGGCTTCCCTTTGAAATTTAGAGAAGAAGCTCCCGAGGGGTCCAGTTCACCTACTCTGTGGCAGTGGCCTTAGGCAAATATTCAGAATAAATAAACCTTCAGATCTGTGGCTGGTCAGGGTATGGTGGCCACTCAGTGTCAGTCTGCTGTTTGAGAGACTCACGGAGCTCATTGTCTTTTGTCCCTTGTACAGCTTCCTCTTGTGCAGGCATTTGTAGCCAAGACTCTTCTCCCCTCTCCAGCAGATACCCAGAGAGTCGCCCTGTCGAGTTATTTTACATGGTTTTGCCTGTTTCACTGTCTTCTTAGTGACCTGTGACTCATCATCACAGGTAGCCCCCACCGTCTCCATCTGAGGGTTATTTTCCCTTCTGTTTCAAAACTCAAAGATTCCAGATAGTACCAGCTGTTTGTGTTAGGCAGCACACATGGATTCTCTTTGGTATGTTTTGACATATGCAGTGTTCACAGCGGTCCAGTGAGATGGAAACCCCTGCCCCAATTTTTAGAAAAGGAGACAGGGGTAGGCTTGTATTATTGACTAGATGAGAAGCTGGTACCCAACCCAAGAATAGTGGCTCCCAACCAAGCTCTTGGCTTTGGCTTTTCAGGGGAGACTCAGCCATGTACGGTCTTCCTGAGTGATTCCTTAGTTTCCCCATGGAAATGTAACTTCTGCTTGGCTTTGGCTTCCCTGCCTTCTTCATCAGTGAGATTATTCTGGAAACTGCCTTCTTGTATCTACCTATGCAAAATACAATAGAGCTCATGCAATAGCCGCCCCTGGGGACACTCACATTTCCACGTCGGTGTCCTTGGTCCCATCTCCAGCATCAGCAGCGGTTTTTTAAAGGTTTCTTTTGTTTGTCCACAGACACATGGTGAGCTTTTCCCTTATGGAATGAGAGTTACAGAATTCTGACTGACTGTAGAAGGGGATGTAGACCACTGCCCTCTTTGTCTAAACTGTTCACGCAATAAAGCGCGCTGATGTGATTGCTGGCTAAATCTCTTCTTCTTTGATAACATTTCTGGTTTAAGCTGACACCAATTTCAAGAACTGGCCAATGGCCCCAGGCCTGTGTTTCTTGGGGAAATAGAGGCACAGCTGCAGCCTGTGTCAACACAAGCCTTACCTCACCACATTCTTCTCCAGCGCAGCTGGCACTGTGACCGTGGTTAAGAGGGACTTTTAATTTTCTCCTTTTACTTTGGCAGTGAACACTTGGCCGGCTCCATCTCTGGGGTTTTTAGATGATGCTCACAGTTTGAGTTGCCAAATGAATGCGGATCCTGAAAGCTTTGGGGAAGAATTCATTTCCCTCTGACGCGTTCTCAGGTTGGATGGTGCTCTGTGCTTTCCCCAGAGCTCTTCTTGGCCGGGACACTGCAAACGTTATGGCTGTTCATCTCAAGTTCCTCCAGGCAACATCTGGGGCTTAGCATGTTCACAAATGATGCTTCCCCAGCCCTCAAGCAGGAGCCCCTGTGCGTCTTCCAATCTACCTAGTCCCTCTTGGCCTTGCAGAACAATTGCCAGGATGATGAATAGCTCTGCACGGTGAGGGGCGGGTGAAGTCATATCTGGACTACATTCAATGACACTTTAGCTTCAGGCCAAAGCCAAAAAGCTAAACACCCGTATCTGAGTGTTAATTCAAGAGACTACCTAAAAACTTCTCATGGAGTAGCGATGGCCCCCGGGCTTCACTGAAAGCCACCTGTAATGGCCTGAGAAAGACAAGAGATGAGTTCCCTTGAAATAAAGCCCTTCAAGGGGCCCTGGAGACTCGGCATCCACATAATACATTCCCACAATTGCAATGGGAACTAAATGGGAACAGGAAGGGCTCGTGGGAGTCTCCACTGGAGCTACAGCAGAGGATTTAAAGTATGTCCCAACTGAGAACCTGTGCGGCCCCAGCCTTGTTACTAACACAGCTATCCAGAATATACAATTTTTCTAAATATAAAACAGGGAAAGTCAGTGAAATGAGATGTTGGAACAGGAGTTTGGAGTTTAAACAAATTATTTTTAAAAAGAACAAACACTCAGGTGGCTGTGAGGTGCTTGCTGCTGGTGAATTGATGCTAAGTAACTTACACGGGGTTGTCTCCTGGTGTGTCTCAGATAGCCTTCCCCATGCCAAAGCTGATTGTAAAAGCCCATTGCTTTTACAGTGGAGAACTG
Organism: Uromys caudimaculatus; assembly: GCA_028551405.1. NCBI lineage: Eukaryota > Metazoa > Chordata > Mammalia > Rodentia > Muridae > Uromys > Uromys caudimaculatus. The sequence goes on from CM052700.1 coordinate 104,351,181, forward strand.
GAAAGTGTAAACAGCAAATCCACCGCCTGTGTGTGTGTGTGTGTGTGTGTGTGTGTGTGCATCTGTGTATCTGTGCATGTTTCTTTGTGTGTCTGTGTGTGTGTATCTATAGCTGTGTGTGTCTCTGTGCATGTGGGTGTCTGTGTGTTTGTGTCTCTGTGTATCTGGGGGGGTTGTGTGTTCACATGTGTGCATGCATCTGTATGTGTATATCGGGGGCATTGGCAAGTGTGTATGCATCTGTGTGTGTATCCGTGTGTGTGTGTTAGACAAAATGATGTTCCTAACATCCTGTTTTGTAGCTAAGTTTTTACAGACACAGCTATTGGTGTGCAAATCATCTACCCTGCAAAGTATCAGCTATTTGAAGAATGCAATGATTTTCGTAAATTGGCAGAACTGTTGTACCGTCAGCACAATCTGGTTCTAGAACAGTCCCGTCTTGTAGTCTTTCACTTACTATGCTGTGAACATTTTTTCCAGGTGAACATAGACCTGGCTGGTTTTGTGTGGCTTCTGTGTGGCTGTGTCACACTAGGAACAATATTGATCCCTATGCAGAAGGTTCTTTTTTATGTACTTTGCTCCTTTGCTATTCCAGTCTTTCAATACAGTCCAAATATTTTCATAAAATATTTCATAAAATAAATTATTTCAAGTGGGCTTGCTGATTCAAAGAGGTACTATATTTAACTTTTAAAGTCAAATTGCCAAATGTACAGAAAGTTATCCTCCTACCCGCAGCACAAGGCTGTGTTTATTTCTTCATGCCCTTGGTAGTAACCCTGAGTGGCCAGTCCCATGTTGTCCTCTACTGAGGAAAGGAAAATGTTTAATATCCAGGAGTTCACTGAGGCTCACATCCTTTGTGTTTGATTGGCTGTTCCTATCTCATCTTTTTGGGAGATAGCTGCTTTTCTTTTGATTTGTTTTTTTGTTTGTTTGTTTGTTTGTTTGTTCTGTTTTGTTTTGTTTTCGAGACAGGGTTTCTCTATGTAGCCCTGACTGTCCTGGAACTCGCTCTGTAGACCAGGCTCCCCTCGAACTCAGAAATCCGCCTGTCTCTGCCTCCCAAGTGCTGGGATTAAAGGCGTGCGCCACCACTGCCCAGCTCTGCTTTTCTTTTGAAATGTTATACTTTTTTGGCTTTTGGAGATTGGGTCTCTGTCCTTCAGTCTATTTTATTTACTTTTACCCACTCAAGATTATTAGTGCATTTTCATTTAAGTTGTAGCATCTCCTAAAATTGTTATCTTTTAGCTTTATATGTATGAATGTATACAAATTGTACCTATGGACTTCTACCTCTGAGAATTGTATAACGCTCTACTCACAGCTGAAATACATTTCATTATGAGCAAGCTCCATATCACTAATATTCATTTATTATCAAAATTGCTGTCAATATAAATATCACACGTGCTCTTGGCCTAGCAGTGGAGAGTAAATGAAACAACCCAGTGCAACCTCTGCCTTCATGGAATTCACGGAGCTCCTCCCTCACCTATTTCTTTTCTTTATTTTATTTTATTTTTGAGATAGGTTCTTATGTATCCCAAGCTGGCCAAAGATGACCTTGAACTGTGAATCCTCCTGCCTCTACCTCCCAAATACTAGAATTACAGGCATGCAAGTGACACGTGGTTTTATGAGGTGGTGAGGACAAACCCAGGGTTTCATGCATACTAAGTAAGCCCTCTCTGCACATCTCCAGCCCATCTCTCTCTCTCTCTCTCTCTCTCTCTCTCTCTCTCTCTCTCTCTCTCTCAGAACCTTATTTTTTGAACCACAATTCTGTAATTTTCACATGGGATATTTTAAGGAACCTAAATGACATGCAGATTATAAAATGAATTTATTCAAGGTAGTCATGGTGACAATGCTCCTTTAATACAGCACTCATGAGGCAGAGGCAGGAGGATCTCTGTGAATTCCGAGGCTGGGCTTGTCTACATTGTGAGTTCCTGACCAGCTAAGGCTATGTCTCAAGTCAGTGTCTGTCTGTCCCTCCCTCCCTTCCTCCTCTTCCTCTCCTTCTTCCCTGCCCCCAAAGTAGAATTCTTTCAACAATTACTAGGCACTTGTATTCCAAGACCTGTTGATGTTGGAGATGGAACGGCAAGGTGGTCCCTGGTAGCAAGGAGAGCATGGTTTATTTTAAATTAAGGAGTTCTACCATCTGTTATTTGTAAAATAATGTTCTCATATTCAATTAATATTTTTTTCTTACCACTCTTTATTTAGAAGGGGACCAGCTAAAGCTGTTAAAACACAGCTTTGACTTACCTGCAGCTTCTTGTCGCATGGCTTAAAGGGAAATGTTTTCCAAAAGATAAAGGAATCTTACCAAATCTTCACTCTAAAATACCTTTTTTGTTGTTGTTTGTTTGTTACAGGGTCTTTCCAAGTAGCCTAAGGCTGGGTCCAAACTCATAATCCTCCTGCCTCCACGCCCCTCATGCTGTATGTACAGGGCCATACCATCAGACTGGCTGGAAAGACCTTTCTGATGGTCTCCTAATCTTAGTATGCAGACATTTATGTGTAATCAGCCTTCTTCCATTTTTTTAAATATTTGGTAGGGACCATTATTAACATAGAACTCCACGATGAAAAGCTCTGTATCCCTCAAGTCATTTTCTATGAAAAAAAAGAGACTTATGTCCTAGTGCTGGAAGCATCCTGAAATCTAAGTGGCAAAGAGAGGAAGGCTCCCCCAGTCATCTCAGCTTATCTATGTGCATTCTTCTGTGGCAAGTACCTCTAGCCCCACGCTCATATCTGAGGGATGCAGAGGTAACCAAGGTCGACTCTTGCTTTAAAGAAGGCGGGTGATTCGTGCATTGTGATACTCACTGGTAAGTGTGCTATCACAGACCTCTGAGGGTCACCATGCCAAGGGAGGTCAGCTTTTCAGAGAGGGGTATGGACAGGAATATGGAAAAGTGGACTGGAACAGGAGGCAGCAGAGGTCATGCACTAGGGACATCATGCTTCCACCATTCCCATTCCAGATGAAGCATCCCCAATACACTACATTTAATAAATGTCCTTGGCTGGGCATTCAACCCTTGTCTTCAATAAATTATTTCATTTCACCTCAATGTTTTATTCCAACTCATTCGGGCGTGGGAGGCCACATTTTGCCTCATAGTTATCTGTTTGACTCACCTGCAACATCGCCTTTGGACAGCAGTGGCTAGCAGGATTTTAGATTCCATACTCTGGGTGACTGCTTTTAAAGATGAGTGGATGCTGTCAGCTAGCCTGCTGTACATGCTGAATTCTCTTCACCATGGGGTGCCACACATACTAAGATATGAACAACCACCCCACCGCCTCTTGGATCAACTTCTCAGGACCCTGGAATGCAGGAGAATGTAGGAGCCCTGTAGTTCAACCACCTGCATATTTCCATTGAGACCCTCAGGAACTTAATCACTTCTGCTCCCTCTAAATAAGTGGACATTCCATGTGCATTCCTTACAAAACCCCAAGATCCTATTTCTTATACAATCAGACTTTATTGGGTTGCCCAAATGAGGCTAAGGAGAAGAAAGAGGCGGGGGTTAAGAGCTGCTTCAGTAGGGGTGTTTGACCGTGTGGTCCATGATGGTCAAAAGGGCCAGCCATGTCTCCTCCGCCGTGGGGATGATCTGGGAGGCTGGCAGCAGGAAACCTTTGAGCCCAGTGTCCCTCAGCTCAAAGGTGAAAGAATACTTGATGCCCTGGTTGTAGGTCCAGTCAATAGTGCTGCCGCTGGCTTGATCTGGGGCAGGAACAAACGAGAGGGTAAGGGTTGATCACTAGAAATATCTACACAGACTGAGTTAACATCCAGAGCCTTGTGTTATTCCAAATAGAATCAATGTCTTCTAGGGGCTGCTATTGACACACAGTGGGGCTTCCAGGAAACTTCTGCTGGGTCTAAGCCCAAGAGGCCTAAATAGGGGGTCAGCAACCAGTAATGGCTGTCCTATTCATTAGCAGGATGCCAAAAAGTCTGTGTAATTGCAAAAGCCTGTCTGAAAACTGTCTCCACCCAGCAGTCAACCTCAGTGACACCTCTAAATATGCCAAAGCCCCCTGCTTGGGTAACCAGCAATTGATCTCTGGGGACTCTGGTCTGCAGAGGAAAGTGCAAAGACTCATAGTCAAAGCAAAGCCTGCCTGTCTCTCTTCAGGAGGGAAAATCTCACAGGTCTGTGGAACACACGGCTGACAGAGCTGCTTTTGTTGAGCTGGGCAGTAGGAGAGAGAGGTGGGCTTCACATTAGAACTTCAGGACACAAAATACAGCGAAATCAGTGGGCTCAGGTTGGAAACCGTTTCCAAAGAAAGCCTGGAATCCCAAACAAGTTCCTCCTTGGGTAAGACTAGAGCCCACTCCCTGCCTAAAATCGGAGCCCGCCATCGAGGAAGCAAGTGAAAGGGTGTGCAGTATCTGGATCCGGCTTTTGCCTGTCAGCCAAAATTTTTGAGTCAAAAAAATTCCCCAAACACCCCATACCACAGCACACAGCCTTTACTCTAGAAAGTTCTACTGCCTGGAGGCCTATTACCTAGACAGATGGCCTCTCCTGGCTTCCTTTCCTTCACCACTAGCCCAAATTATTCTTGGTCTGAAAGCCTGCCTCTCTCTCAGCCTGGTATTCAGCCTCCACCCTAGTACTCCTGGTGCCCCTAGCCAGCTCTGTTATTTCCCCTACATCTATCACCTGATCCACTGTGGTTTCTAAGCACATAGTCAGTCTTCCTGCCTAGAATGTATGTTTACTCCTTTTGTTCACAGCTATATTCTAGGCAACACAGGGCAAGGCCCAGTGCAGAGCAGGTAGTCAGTAAACACCCCTCCCTCCTGTCTCCCAAGGGCATCTCATGTATCCTGTAAGGAAGGGAGTGGAAAGACGTATCTTAAACAGAATTTTATGGAGACCTATAAATCCCATCAGAGTCCCAACTCATCTGTGCAAGGGTCCAGATGTAACCTCAAGATAAGGGGACAGATAGGCTTGGAGGACAGATAACGCGACCTCTGCATAGGGTCAGAGAAGACAGAATTCAATATCAGGAAGAGGCACTGCCCACCCTTCAAATAGTCCAGCTAGCAACTCCCAGATCTGAGCGCCCAAGGCAAGAAGAACCAGCTGATGCCAGTTCCCAGGCCACCAGTAACTTACAGATGGTGTCAATGATGCTGCCATACTTGAACTTGGTACCGTGTAGAGATGTCAAGGCTGTCACAGCAGCCTTAGCTAGCTGATCCTGGGGAAAGCATTGAACAGTGCCATCGTTAGGGCCAGAGTAACCCAAGTACTGTCAGGGTGGCCCAGGAGTGGGCAGCAGCATTACCAGACCCCGTGCCCTCAGCCCTACACTGTGACAGCTTCATGGTCCCCCCCATCTCCACAGGATGATGATGGCGTACCCCTTCTCTCCATTCACACCATAGCTTGGGGCAGAGCCCACAGCTTCAGAGTCTAGCCTTGCCTCTTGCTCTGTCACATGACTGAATTGACTCAACCACACACTAGGCTTCCATTTCCCAGCAAATGAAGCAAGTCTACCTTGCTGGTTGACACAAATCATTCTGCCAGACTCCCCAAATCATCAGGAGACTGGGAAAAGGTGGGCCCTGGGTACACTGGTAGGTTCTTAGCCCTTAATCAGCTCTGAGGGGTGAACACAGAAAGCCTGGACAGAGGGCAGTTGGGAATCATCACTCACCAGCTCCTCCTTGTCAGGAGCTGGTTCTGATGTGTAGCCGTAGGGGTAGAGCAGGAGCTGGGAATAGCTGTGGATGGAGATGAAGGCCTTGATATTCCCGTGGCTTGTCACAAAGTCCACAATGGACTTGACCTCCACTTCAGAGTTGGGAAACTTGCCACGGTAAGTTTCCGAGCAGGGGTTGCTACTAGCTCCAGGTTCTGTGGAAAGGCAGAGGACACCGTTACGATTTCTTAACCCAAATCTTCCATGGCTTCCATGGACTTAGTGGGAAGGGTGCTGCTAGGAGGCCTCACCCCCTCCCCTGGGTTAAGGAGCAGCCAGTCATCACACTATCTGGAGCCCTGCCTCCTTTTCCAGCCAGGCTTGGGTAGAGCAGAAATCAGTTTGCACAGGTTCATGACCAAGGATGGCAAGAATTGATACTAAGCTAGGCGTCTGCAAGAGAAGCTCTCAGACCCAAGTTGTATCTAAAAGGAACTTTCTTTTTTAAGAACAAGGGCCCAGGTCCTTGAGTGCCACCTCCAACCCAGGGAAGCCTCCGGCAGAGCTAAGAGCCCACATTCTCCCTCACTGCTGGGTCAGGAAAGGGGTAGGCAACCAGACAAAGGAGGACAAGAAGCTATGTTGTCCTATCCCTGCCCCATGGGAAGTCTTACTCCCAAAGCCAGCGTCCCAGTTCCTGTTGGGGTCCACCCCAACACAGAGGGAGCCCTCGGTGTGTGATCGAGTCTTGCGCCACATGCGATTCTGAGGGAGGAAAGAGGGTAAGTCAGGGCCCAGCATAGTTGGACTGCAAGCTTGCTGCATTTGCTACAGAATAAAAGCTTCTATGGAAATTGGGACTGGAGCAGGGGTCTCAACTGAGGACAATGTCAGCTCCCCTAAGACATTTTACAGTATCTAGAGATGCTTTGTGTTATTGTAACAGTGAAGAGTTGCCAACAGAATCTAGTAAGTAGGTCAAGAGGCTATTCAACACCTACCATGCAGACAGCCCCCAATAGCAAAGAATCATCTGCCTAAGATAGCAAGATAGTGCCTGGGCTGAGAGTCCCAGTTACACAAGGACAGACCTACTTGCCCATTCCTCCACTTGTGGGGCTCAAAGGTACATCCCGCTGTCCCAGGAAATAAGAGGCAGTCTGTACCGTTTTGTGGGTGTAGGCAAAACCATCAGGGTTGGTGACAATCTCCAGGAAGACGTCCATGTTGTCAAGAATGGCTGTGAAAGTGGGGTCCTGGCCATAGTCTTTCATGATCTGGTGGGTGGAGGAGGAAAAGACAGAGTGTTAGTCATGTTGGTACAATGGACACATCCCCTGGCCTCCCTGTGTGGGCATTGCTTCTAGGAAGAGAAGAGCCAGCCTCCCATGGTCTGTGAATACCAGTTCCTCATCGAGCAAGAGCCCTCCTTATCTCCCCAGCTTTACCTTTTTTGCAAACCAGACTCCACTAGCCTGGGTGACCCACTCCCTGGAATGGATGCCAGTGTCAATCCAGATTGCTGGACGATCGGCCCCTCCAGTGCTGAACTGGAAAAGAGGCAGGGAAATGGTTAAGGGGCAACTTTTCAGCCAGGCCTGAGTTCATCCCCTGCAAGGGAACACCCCTGGGCCAGAGCCTCCTGTTCTCTGTATATCTATCTAAAGTTGAGGGGGCTGTTCATGGGCCCATCCTTTGGGGAGTTATGGGATCAGGGGTCAGACAGGGACCCTATAGAGCTTGGACTCTTGACTTCCAGACTCTGGCCTTCTTCTGATGCTCAGATGTACTGTGGAAGGTCACCAGGAAAACACTTTATCTGGTTGCCAGACTCCATGATCTTCTCACATTGCAGCATTTGGTTGGTAACACTGGGGTCACCTTAAACTTTGTGAACATGCATATAGCCACCTAGGCCAGCACGAATGCTCAGACCTTCCCAAACCTCTGCACAGAAACTGTGTAGAACAGTCCATGAGAGTCCACACCCTTATATGGAAATCCACATGGGGGCCCATTTTTGCACGTGTGCCCTTGTCTACATGTCTTCATTTACCTTTAGCACATGGATGGGACGACCTTCAAAGGTGTTGCCAATCTGGATCTTGCTTACAAGCTGTGGGTGCTCTGCCACCAGCAGGTCCATGAATTCATAGATCTGAAACAGAAGGAAGAAAGGGGACTAATGGCTTCTGCGAATACGGGTGTCTCCTACCCACAGCCAGACCAGCCTTGGCCCTGGTCTGTATTCTGCCAACCATGGAGCAAAGTCTGGTGTTATGGGCAGAATCTTCCAGGGCTGTCCTCACCTCATCCAGGGTATGATAGGTGGCATAGTTGAAAGTCTCAGTAGACAGGGCCCTGGCCTGGGAGGCGGACATCTGCTGCTTCTCCTCATCGAGTAGCGACTGCACATCTTCAATCATGATCTCGTAGCTAAGATCATGATATTCCAAGAATGCTTTCACAGACTGGACACTGTGGAAGGGCACTCGAACATCAATGGGGATGCCAGCCCGGGCAGGGTCCCGCCAGAAGTCCAACTAGGAAAGACAGAAGCTGGAACTGTTTCAGTGTGCTAGAGGCACCAACCAGGGCAGCAGAGTGGGAGAGCCTGAGAAGGGGTGTTGGCACTAGAAGCTCCCACATGGCTGGAGTTGAGGAATGGGTGCTGGGAGCAGAGGAAGAATGGGGGAGCTTGGGAGCTGGACAAAGTCCAGTGTGGCCAGGAAATGGTCAGAATGGGGAGATTTTGAAGAACAAGGCAGACAGGAAGTAGGAAAGGGTCCTGGTATGCCATTGGATTCTCAGGGGCACTAAGATCTGAGTCTGGGGTCTGAAGTCATTTCCCAGCCACTCAGTCTCATGACTCTTTGCCGGGAGGCTGGGTCAGAGCCTAGGGACTAACTGGGCGGTTATGGGAGTTGGTCTCGGGTGGCCTAGGAAGTCTCCTGGATCCTCAGGGAAGCCTGCACCGAGTCTCTAACCTGCAAATGCTCCAGGTCCTCCAGCTCCTTCACTTTCTGCACCTGGGCTTCATCGGCTGCAGAGATTCGGAGAACCTGGTGCCTGGGCAGAGTGGGAGGGACCCTGAGAACTTGAGGTACCCCAACACTTCCCAGGCTGAACCCACAAAGGCACAAGGGGTCTGCGTAATGGGAGACCTGAACTTCATTTCTCCTCTCCCTGTTGTTGGAAGATTCTAGACTTCTATGCTGTCCCCACCACAGTTTAGACTGGGTTATTCCCAAGCCAACCAGACCTCCTCTTTCTCCTTCTAAAAATTCCTTCTCAGAGTTTAATTCTCTCAGTGTCCAGAAGAAGCTGGACCCTTCCAAGCCCTGCCCTGCCCGCCTGCCCCCCCAGGCTACTGTCCCAGGGTGGTGTCAGGCTGTCTTCTCTGGCTGCGTTTCCATGTGTCTGTCTGTCTCTTCCGTTTCATCTCCCCTCCAGATACCTGCTCCTCTCCACAACCCTACCCCACAAAGTTCTCATTCCCAAAGGCTGCTCCCAGAAGCACGCTCAGAATCAGCAGCCTCTGCATGGTGAGGTCAGGGTAAAGCCAAGACTGAGGTCTCAGGCCTTTTTAAACACTGACAGGACTCCCTGGGGACAGTTCCCCCCACATCTGGATCAAGTCCCATGGGAAGGGAGAGGCAGGAGTTCCAAACTGCGGCACCTTTCCACTCTTCCTGATAAAGTATCGGGGAATAAGGCAGGTGGAGAGATAAGCCAGGCTTCCACCCTCGGCCATGGGAGTCAGCTGTGCCTGAAGTCTTTCAGCTGGGACTAGCCATCCGGTTTCCCACCGCCCCAGATATCTTATTGTTAGTCCACTACGTCAGAAGCAAGGACGGACATATTTGTGTTTTCCCAGTGTAAGGATTCGTTGGATAACAATAAATGCACACATGACATCAATTCCAATGGCTTTAGTACACCAGCTATGAATTTTGCTTGCTATCCATGACTGCTGGCAAACACAGGTTCTTCCTGATTACTGATATCAGCTCAGTGATCACACATTCCATTTCACAAATACTAGAGAGATTCCCCCCAAAGAGTTAAAGTGGCTGCTGGATTCAGAGGGACCTTAGCAAAGGCAGGATCGGATGCAGGTGGTGAGATAAGATACTGATGGAGCCACCCCTGTTACAGAGCTGGTCAGGCACAGGGCTGCTGAGGGCTAAGCTCGTTCAAGGTCCCGAGCTGGCTCGAGGCTTTCTGAGTCTGAATGACAGAATGGAGTTGGCCATGTCAAGCAAGAAGATCATGGTGAATAGAAAATCCAGGAAGACTCAATAGCTTATTGCCTGCCCAAATCATAACAGGTGTACCTGTTGGTCTGATGATGGGTACTACTATCCCCTACTCAGTATTTGGTGACCCAGGTGACAGAGTTGCATCATTCACTGTTGTGTTTGACAAGCTCACAGACTTTTTTTTTTTCCTTCCTGATAGCATTGAAATGCCCCTGAGGCCCAGTGTTCCTGATTTAAGTTGGTAAGTTCCTAGGTGGTGATATCTTGTGTAAATAAGTTATTTTTCAGCTTGTGCCTCCTGGCCTGTGCCAGGTAGATGACGGCTGCGTACAGTCATGAACAAGCTGCAGAATCATTCTGCCTCAGCACCTGCTCTCATAACGGGGCACACTGCTGGGCTTGGTCTGTTCGTACACGTGTGCATATGGAGGCCAGAGCATAGTCTCAGGCGTTGTTCATTAGGAGGCATCGCTTGGTTGTTATTTTTAATTTGTTTGTATTCTCATTCCTCATGCAAAAAGCCACAGCTCAGATGTACCTCATTCCGGGGAGGGCCAACAAATTCCAGGTTTTTTTCCATACAAGTTTTTATCAAGTTGTAAGTTGCTCTTCTGATTCGTGTGACAAAAAAAAAAAAAAAAAACCTACGAAGATGTCCATTCTCTAACCTCAGAAGAGAATGGGATGGAGAGGAGCCGGTTGAGGAGGCAGGCAAGCATGGCAGTCTCTGTGGGGCCCTCCAACTGTGACACATTAAAACCCCAGGACACCTGGATTTCTCCTTTACTTTAAAATCAAGCGTGGAAAAGGGTCTCAGTAGGACACTGAGAGCTTCATCAGGTCTGTAGGGCAATCAGAAACCACTGTGGGTATTGGACTGGCAACAGGGTGGGGTGGGGTGGAGTGGGGGAGTAGCCAGGACAGTGTAGGTTGAGGACAGCCATATTTTGCTGAGACTTGGGTGTGGCAAAGTCACCAGGCTTGAACTTGTGCTGGACTTGGGAGGACAAGGGCCCATCGTGCCCTCCTTCAGTTTGGCCTTATAACTGCTCCGTGAAGCCCATTGGCTACTTGAAGACGCAAAGCTGTCACTGGACAATGGCTAGCTAATAGTGTGTGTTTCCAGAAGAAAGGGCAGAACTTAAGCCTAGAATAAGAGCCCTCTAAAGAGAGAGACTTTCCAGTGACAAGGGTCTTTGGGAAATGTCACATCAAAGCCCAAATCTTTGCCTGTGACAAAGAAATAAGAAGGCATGCACTGCCATGACAGATCGTGGGGACAAAGTTCTTCTGCTGAGCTAAGGGAGGGTCCCGGAAGCTTGTCCCCATCAACAGAGCAGATTTTATGGGTTTCCTCATGAAGGACATGAGCGACAGCTCCACGTCCGGCTTTCCTGTTTTCTATAGTGTGTTTCCTCTTTGCACCCCAAGTACAGTTTTATGAACATCTCCTCTGTGGTCTTCTCTCTGCTTCAGGAAGTTGAGGGAGGTGGGCTGGGGGATCAGGGACGGATTAGAACCACAAGGCTTTGTTAAACTGGCTTGGAAGAACAGGAGGTCAATTGAAGATACCAGAAGAATCCCAGAGAAGCTACAAGAGGCTGGCCCAACACAAGGGGTTTGAGCCTATGTCATTATCTCTAAGGGCTGTCACTAATATCTGGGAAGAACTTCAGAAGGATAAATAGGTTGGAGTTGCCTCTCTCTCATGCTGAAGGGGAGCAGGCCTGACCCAATTCAGTCATCTGTAGGGGTAAGAGGCAAGAGGCAGCTGGCAGTGTGGCCTACGGAAAGCAGGGACAGTTGGCAGAACTCATGGCTGTAGCCTAGGAACATTTTATAGGTGCCACCTTACTCGGCCCGTTCCAACATGCCTGGGACCACGCTTTGAGTAGAAGCATCCCGGGATCCTGGGCCTACATCTCAAACATCAGCATAGGAACAGAGCTCTTCTGGGAAAATAGGAGGGGGGCACTGAAGGACAAATTTGGACATCTGTCCTGCCTCTGTGGTTCTCAGACCCCAAGTATTTAAGACAACTTTTGGACAATGGTAACACATTCCATAGCTCCGTGTGGTCTGGCCTGCCTGTGGCTAGCCTCTCCTCTCATTCTTCAGCAGGGCCCCTGATTTTTCCCAGAGGCCTCTCCTGGCCAGCTTAGAAGCTCTTCGAGGCCCAGTGTTCCTTGGACTCTCTTGTAGCCTGCACCCTCTAATGGCCCCAGCTTCTTGCTTTTCTAAAGGAGTGTTTTAAATCTTAGCTCTTTTCTGTAGTCATTTTCTCTGTGTTCCAGTCTCTCTCGTTGGAATGGTCAGGGGGAGAGGAGGAGGCTGGGAATGGAGACAGCACGGGGCAACACTCCTGAATAGAGGGCAGTGGCCCTTCACCCTGGGCCTCTGCCTCTGACTGGCCTCACACACCGCTCACATTCCAAACTGGCTGGCTGGTTTGTTTTCTTAAGAAAGCAATAACAGTGCACATTCACTGTGGTTCTTACGGCGTTCCATACGTATAATCACTCTTTCTCCTCCAGTTTTTCCAATTTTTTTTAAAGCTTTCAAATAAATGCTCATAAATTTTACAAGTGAAAAGGACGAAAAAAAAAAAATCATACCTAAAAGGAGCAGCTTGTTGGAAAAGGGAAGAAAAGGGAAAAAAATGTAGAAAACTGAGGTCCTGCTCAGCTTTCTATATATGAGAAAATAGGAGAGGGAATGTTTCAGATTTATGAGAAAAAGAGATTTTTTTAAATGGTTTTTCTAGTACTAGCACATCTGCGTCTTGAGCTGTTAATCAATGCACTTAAACCCTGGCCAGTACCTCCCTTATCTTGCTGGGTAGTGGTCTCTCAGCCATGAGGGTCACGTAAGCCTCGTGCAGATCTCATGATGCAGAGCCCCCATTCTTTCTAACCTCAGGATAAAAGGGTCTGGCTACATCTGGGAATGTCTAGATTATCTAGAACAAGAAATGAGTTCTGAGGCCCTTCCCACGCTCCCTTTCCCCATAGAAGCTGTCACAGACCCCAGTGGGTGTCTTTCCAATATCCGTTCTTCCTTCCTCATCAGCAGAGGAACTCTGCTTTTATTTGAAGCTGTGATGTGACCAGCTGCAGAGCAAGTTCCCAGCCTCCCTTGTAGCTGACCCTTGCCCCATGGCGCAGCGCCAAGCCATAAGATAGGAATTTAAGCCCATAGACCAGCCAGTGCAGTAGCTTACACTTTAACCCACTGCTCTCCCTGCTTGGAATTCAGATTTGTGTTAGAAGTAATGGCCCCATCTAGAAAACATAGGTCAAAATCCAACCATGCTCCTTATAAAGGCACCAACAGTGGTCCCACAAGATGAAAATGGAGCTGAAAATTTCCGGTCACCTAATGCCACTACAGTGATAAAGTCTGTTTCATAAAGTCTTTGGAATGAGATGCATCACTCACACATTTGTGGGGATATTGGCCTAAGCAAACCTATAATGCTGCCAGGTGTACAAAATATAGTACAGACAGTTAAACACAGTACATACTACTTGGTGGAAGTACACACCCGTGTCCCTGGTTTCTCTATGTACCAGCCTATGGTTTTTATGGCCATTTAGAATCTACTTGAGATTTGAATGAGACATGCCCCCCACAGAATCAAATATCTGAGTACTTGGTCACCTCATTGGTGGCGATGTTGAGGCAACCATGGAACCTTTAGGAAATGGAGCCTTGCGGGAGGGTGTACATGGCTGGGGGGTGGGCTTTAAGAAGCTCTCCCCATTTCTGGTTGGTTCTCTCTGGTTTGTGTTTCCTGTGCCAGCCTCACCTCCATTATGGACTCTTCCTCTGGAACCACAAGCCCTTTGGTCATAATATTTTATCACATCAGCAAAAGGCAGCGAATATAGTCCTGTCTCTCAACCTAAAAACAGTTTAGAAGATAGCAGTGAGCATATGACTCCAGAGACATATGTCTTGCAGGTTGCAGGAGTGGCAGGGGGAGGGGGTTGTTTCTGGGTGTGCTGGGGATTGAACCTGGGGCCTTGAACACACTGAGCAAACTTGCTCTACCACTGAACCACATCCCAAGGCCAAAACCCATGCTTGCTGCATCTCTTGATGGTGTCACTTTTTCTTGTGCTCAATCTGTTTTTCCTTCTGTGGGGATTGAGGGAATAGGTCCTATCACGTGCATAGACCGTGAATCCTAGATGCGCAGTAGCTAACGCGTCTAAAAGTCTATGTGAAAGCACACTACGACATCTGCTCAATAGTGAAGGCACTGATGGTACATTTCTTTGGATATGTCCCCACTGCTATGATCCATTTGTCTATGTGGCAGAATGACAAAACAGATCAGAAAGGTCTGGGTCTCCACTGTATCAAAAACAATCACCAAGACAGCCTTGGACTCCCCTGTCCAGTTAACCCCACCGGTTTTGCCTATAGTACGGTGAGTTTCTATCAATATAGCAGCATTCATGTGAGGCTGAGGAGAGACTGTCTTTCCATGAGTCTCCAGGGTCTTTCATAGGCCTGGTGCTCCCAGGAGCTAAGAGAGAATAAACAACCCAGATGCAGAGCCTTCCCTCACAGCTCTCACAAAGAAATAAAATCAATTAGTTACTAATGATCATTGCTTCCAAGGAGATAAATGAGGCCTTGGAAAGGAGGATTGTGGGAGACAATGATCTATGGCCAATGGATAGTCTGAGGCCTAAGGCTTATAAGAAAATGTTAAAGGGGGAGATTGGGAGAAAGAATGTCCCAGAGAGGAGAAACAGCGTGTGATAAGATCTCTCGTTAGAGGAACTGGGAAGGAGCTGGTGAAGGAGGGCAGAAAGGGACAGAAACACCGTAGGAGAGAGGTGGGCTGGTTATGTGACCTTGGGTGGATTTTAAATCATTGGAGATTTTTTGGTTGACTGGTTTGGGTGTTTTGCTTTGTTTTTGAGAATGGGCCACATCCACACAAGCAGGGAGGCAGAGACTGGCAGATCTTGAACTCTGTGAGTTCCAGAACAGCCAGAGCTAGATAGTGAGACCCTGTCTCAAAAAACAACAAACAAAACAAGACACCTCCACCCAGCAACATCATCCCCATCTTTTGTGGAACTCTTCCCTGAATAGGAGGTCTTGCCAACCCAGCTGTGAAAACTGGTTCCTGACACCTTGTTCTGGGAGATCAGGTGTGAGGTGCCTGAGGATCTCTGGGCCCTGAGGGCCAACCACGTCCTGCCTTGCTGTAGTATGTGCCTTTTGCTGCTGATATCTCTGAGTCTGAGCCTTCTCATCAAAATTAAGGTCCCTAATAGTTCCATCTAAGATAGCTAAGAGGAAGCAATGTGCTGAATCCCATAATGCACTAGGAACTGTGCTTGGCCCACAGTAAGAGCAGCAGAGAACTTAAGACCAAATTACCAGTCCTCCTACCTCAGGGACAGTGCTGCTCCATCTCCACAGGAATCATCTGTCCCACCCCAGAAATGCTGGTTAATTGTGAAGATGAAATCCTAATAAATCCTGATAAATAGGTTTCCACAGGCTCTGCTATAGCTAGCCCACTTGGACAAATGGTGACAGAGGTTTCAGACTGTGTGGCCTTGTAAGGCTTTTTAAATTCTTTGAAATAGCATTCCATGTCTTAAAAATGAATCTATTGAGCCAGGTATGCTAGTTCACAAGAGGCTGAGGCAGGAGGATTGCCATGAGCTCAAGGACAGCCAGGACCACACAAATGAGTTACAGGACAGCTCTGACTACAGTGTGAGATTCTGTCTCAAAAAATTTTTTTTAATTTAAAAATGAGTTTATTAATACTAGTAATGTACTTTCCCATGAGGATAAAATGAAAATATTTGTGTAGAAGGCATAAAAGTTCTAACCATGGCTCCAGTGTGCAGAAGTATAGGCCATTTTATTTATCTATAGCTTCTATTAACGTAGTTCATGACCCTGTATTTCCACTAACAGAAAACTGCAGATTGGAAATTCCAGCTCGATTAAACCACTTCCAGCTTTCAAAATAAAAACACCTCAGTTTCTTGTGGAAATTTTAACCAGAATGTTCTGACCTCCTCCATTGCTGGCTCATCCCCTGAAAATAAGCCAGGTTCTTTAGGGGTTAAGAGCCCCAACTTCCTTGGGGTTTCCACAGCTGGTCTTCTGCCTGTCCATATAACAGACAATGTGTCAGGGTGTTGCACAGGCTGTGCTTTATATCTCTGTCTCCCCCTCTCTGTCTCTGTCTATCTCTGTCTCTCCCCCCTCTCTGTCTCTGTCTATGTCTTTCCCCCTCTGTCTGTCTATCTCTGTCTCTGTCTCTGTCTCTGTCTCTGTCTCTCTCTCTCTCTCTGTGTGTGTGTGTGTGTGTGTGTGTCTTTTGCTCAGATGTCCCAATAGCTGCAGCTCATACAGTTGCCTCTAATATCAGCCCAGCCCCTTCCTCAGATGCTTAGTAAGTTACTGCTTCAGCACTGCGGTGAGTACGGGCCTTGCCTAGGTTTGTTCTAGTGAGCATGGGTTTGATCACCTAAAATCGCCTCCTCCCAGTAAATGTCTCTCTGTTGCAGGCTGTGTTGAAGAGGCTTCCTCCTACATCTTTCTGTTTTCATTCTTCTCTGTGTCACTCAGGAACTGGCTTGTGAGCATCCAGAGTCCTTAAACACACGCATACGCACACGCACTCACAAAGAGCCTGACTTTTGCAAATAAAAGTCTTCTTAAACTAGTGTTTCTGCCTCAGACTGCTGCAAACACTTCCAGCCTTCAATTGATCTCTTGCTTCTAGGACATAACAGCAGGCCCTCTCCAGGCTCCCTAATGGCAGGTGCCGGAGAACACACCTCACTGGGATCTCAACAAGGTCCAACTCAGTCCATGCCTACCCTTGATGGTCACAAACCAGGGACTTGTTCAGATTCAGACATGGGGTAGTGCCACCCTTGAGTGTATTCTCCACCCACCCCCAGTTGGAGAGGGTGGAGGGAAAGGACCCTCTTCTCCCTCAAGGGGACAGAAAGTTCACCATTGGATATTTTGTTGTTTAAATAAAGCCTAGTCCATTCTGGATTTATTAAAATGTCAAAAACTGCTAGGGCAATGCCTATTTGGCTGTTCCCAGGGATTGGGAACAGAGAGAGAAAGGCAGAGCTCAGGCCTCAGATTTTCCTGAAGGCAGCAGGGAGTGGGGTGAGGTGGTAGGATGTCCCAGACATGACAGGCTGCCGTAAGGGGACGCCTAAGCAGCCCACAGAGATGCAGGCCACTAGAGGCAGTGAGGCCTGCTCAAATTTGCTTCTATTTGCTAAGGATCCAATGTCGGTTTGGGGAAGGAATGCTTAATTCAGGAGGATTTTCAGGGAAAGGGGTGAAGCCCAGCTGCTCTGGCCTGAGTAGTGTGGCTAATAGGGGTGATTCAGGGTGTGTTTCATGATGGTCCGTAATGCCATCCATGTCTCCTCGGCTGTGGGAACAATCTGTGAGGCTGGCAGCAGGAAGCCATATTGTCCTGTGTCCCGGAGCTCGAAGCTGAAGGCATACTTGATGCCACTGTCATAAGCCCAGTCCACCGTGATCCCACTGGCTGTATCTAAAAAGAAAAGGGCCAAAAACTGCCTGGGAAGAAGGAAGAAGGTGTAGTCACAGGACACAGAGGAACCCTGAGTAGAACATGGGTCCTGCAACCCACATTAACCCTATCACATCCAGCTTCCTGATTCAGGCCTCATCCTGGGTCCTACCCCAGCCACCCCCAACCAGTGTTCCCCCTTGCACAAGTAGGCTGATAGACTGAGAACCTTTCCCTCCATAACAGGGTCTGTGCACTGATGCTGCTGGGTACCACCATCCGCCCAGCCCATCCAGGTCAGTGGTATGGCTCACGCTGCACCCACCCTGCCCCCGGCAGATGGCTCACTCACAGAGGGTGGTGCTGATGCTGCCAAAAATGTACGGGATCCCGTGCACCTTGTAGAGAGCCTTTACTGCATCCTTGGCAAGATTGAACTGCAAATGACAGCCAGAGAGTAAGAGGCTGGGGATTGCCAACTCTTGCATGCTCAGCAGCTGGTAAGAAACGTGGAATTGGGAGCCCTGGAAGTTGACCATGTAGACAGTACGATTCCTCTAGCTTTGGACTTGCTCGTACATGGGAACAACTCTACTGATTCTCCTACCGTGGACCTTCTCTATCATCGGTCCAGACCCTTGTACTGGGAACCAAAGGGACCACCTGCAGATGCATCAGGTGGAGTTTCCTAGAGAGAAGCTTTCTGCTTTCCCACACTCTATCCAGCCAATCTTACCAGCTCTTCGTGGTTAGGCACAGGCTCCAGAGAATGGCCATACGGATACATGACCATCTGAGAGTAGCTGTGGATGGAGATCATAGCTTTGAAGTTCCTGTGGCCTGTGATGAAGTCCACAATCGCAGCTACCTCTGGCTCCGACTCAGGTGCGGGCCCTCGGTAAGTCTCTGAGCAGGGATTTTTGTTAGAACCATTTCCTGAAAGCAAAATAAAACCACCCAATGGATTAAAGTCCCCAGGTGTGGTAAAACAGTGTTCCAAAAAAAAAGAGAAAAACACTTTTACATCTTATAAGCTCCTACTAATCTATAACTTGGTTGAGGTCATGTGACTGCTTCTGGCCAATGAAAATTTGAGCAGAAATGATATGTCATTTCTGGTTTAAGGCTGTTAAGGGGAAAGGCACCCAGACCTGGTAGTGCACGCCTTTCATTTCGGCAGAGGCAGAGGCAGACAGATCTCCCTGAGTTCAAGACCAGCCTGGTCTACAGAAGCTACGTAGAGAGATCCCAGCTCAGAAAGAAAAGAAAAGAAAGAAAAAGGGTGACTGCATTCTCTTTTGTCTGTGTGACTGAAGCAAAATCTTCTGGAGAGAAGCCCCTCTGTCACCACTGGAAGAGAAGTGCCACTGAGAGCAAGTTGCCCACATGGGACTTAGTGCACAAGACAAACTCTGTTAGGCCATGTTGTTATTGCTGAATTTCTTCTCCTTATACATCATGATGAAGAAGGGAGCCACACCCTGACTCAGCAACTCTGTGGGTTTGCAGGGAGCGCCCACCGCTCCTGCTTTGGGTTAAGTCCTGACTGTGATTCCGTTAGAGAGGCAGGCCTGCCTGGGAAGACACATCCAGAGGCAACCTGAGCCTTCTGTCCCATTCCCAGCCTCACCTAGTAAGCAGCATCCCTTTGGCTAGCTCTTTTGGGGTCCATTGCTGATCAGGGGCTCAGACGCAGTATCTGCTGAAGCTTTGTTTCCAGCCATAGCTCTAGACCCCCATGGACTTGTGCACCAGGGAAAACAAGATGGAGCCCCAGAATTGCTTCAGGCTGGTCTGAGAATTACAGAAGAGGCTTTTGAGAATTTTTCTCAGGGAACCTACTTGGAGGAGAGTGCAGAGAGGAGTTGAGTGTGCATATGTGTGTGTGGGGTGTGTGTGGGGTGTGTGTGTGTGTGTGTGTGTGTGTGTGTGTATGTTCACATGTGCACACATATGGTAAGTGGTCTAATGATTCAGCTCTACTGCCAAGCCCGTGCTTCCGTTTCTTGGTGTTTGAGCTTGTTGCTTCTCTTAGATGATCTGCCTACCTGCTTCCTTCCCCTGGAACCATGTCATACAGTGCTGGCCAAGATGTGTGGGTTAGCAACTCATGGGGAAGGAAAATGCCTACTTCTTTCTCCCCTTCTACCTCCCCAAAATGATTGCATCCAAGCTTCACTGAGACCAGAGAGCATCCCCGGCTTCTGAAGGTTTGAGAGGGTGGGTACTCCAGCAGTCCGCTTGGCCCCAGGGCCAACAGCAGACTACTGCAAACCGATCCTTTCCTGGAGTTCAGGTGAGAGAGGGACAGTGCTCTGAGGGAGGGTCTCCAGGCTACGCAAGGTACAGCAATTAAGAAAATATGAAAACCATAAGCTAGGTCTTCCCGCCTGAGTCACTTGTTATTCCTGGCCCTAGGCCGCCCAAAGGCCATTCTGTCAGCAAAGAGCACATCTCCTCTTGGTTGGGTGGTCCTTGCCTAAGGTTGGGGACTCTGGCTAGAAGGGGGAGCACAGCAGCCCCTCAGGCTGGCAGAGGCTAAGCTCACAGTGGCCCTGTTTGTTGTGTCTGTTGAGCTCCTGCACCTGCTCCACTTGATGAATGACAAATAGCAACAGATGAACAGAGCAGGGAGGCTGAAAGCTTTGTCTGTGTTTGCAGCCCACGCAGGCAAGAGCCGTTCCCCTGCCAACGGCCAGGTGGCTGTGCCCAAATATGGAGAAACACTTCGGGCCATTAGTTCTGGTTTGAGCTAAGCAGAAAAAAACCAATCTTCTCTTGATCAAATGGGAATTAGCTGCTGCCTCTCTGACGTCCACAGTCAAGGTCCTCTGAGCCTGCCTGCCTTACAAGTACCTGCTAATAGATTCATTAGCTGTTTATTTTTCCTTCCCTAAAAATGTAATTTGTAGCAAGGGGAAATCTCTGAAAGTACATGGTGAATTATTAAAGCACCAATCTTTGGGTAGTGGGATTATGGGAGCTTTTCCATCCCTTTGGACTCCTCTGCCCCAATAATTGTTTTTTACATTGTATATCCACAGATTTATTTATTTATTCACAGAGAGAGACCCACAAAGGTTATTTTCTTTAAGACAGAATTTATCTACCTCTAAACTGGGCTATCTCAAGATTTGTGAGTACTGTCAGGCCTGAGAGCCATGGTTGTCTACCTAAGTCAACCCTGGTCAACTGGGAGGCAGACAGGTCTAATTCTGCACAGCCATATTCTCTTGACACAGGGGCTCTCACGGCCCTGATCCTCAGGCCCCGCCACCATGTGACTTCGGGCCTTTGCTCTCCATCCTTTAGAAATTTCCTTATTTCTCATTGTGAACAACTTCCAAGAAGCCAGATTCACAAAGCCATAATCACCTAGATATAGAATGTTCTACTGATAGTTTGGCCATCCACTTATGGATCTGTTTGTTAGCAGCGGGGGCTTGGTTTCCCTTGGAGAGCCAACCCTTGTCTCCACTGTGGAGTATAGATACCACATCTGGGGCTGAGGTTGAGAGTATTCTATTGACTATCCTGACTGGTCCTGGAATCCCACCCACTCAATTGCTGATTTGCTGGGATCCAGATTATTTCCTCTGAAATGTTCTAGAAGACTTGGTTTCCCTATTTAATCTCTGTGCCTTTGTCATGTGTGTGAAAGAGAGACAATTGGAAAAGACCATCAAGAGACCAAGCCAGCCATGGATGGTATAACCCTGTCAGAATGAGCTAGCCTCCTTGAGCCTGTCTCTGCCATGTTCAGGATCTGATACTTGCAATGTGTCTTCATTTTAATATCTAAGGGTTCCCTTAAATGTCCCCTTGAAGGCTTAGCATACAGATCCATGTATCACACATGCAACCTCACCTACATCCCACACTCAGGCTATGTGCTCACCTGACCCTGGTCATGGCACACATAGATTAGCCAATGATGTTGTCCATGCCTCCCAATTTATGAGTCAACACACTCTATGAGAGGACCTACTGAAGACCAACCACTCCTCCTCAAGTCCCGCCCCTGGATGCAACAGGCTGCCATACCTCCAAAGCCTGACTTCCAATTCCTGTTGAGGTCCACGCCAATGCAGACGATGCCGGGTTGACTTGACTTGTTTTTTCGCCACAAGCGATTCTAAGAAAGCCCAGGTCATGCAGCCTCATTAATTGGGCCCACCCCTGGAGATGGGATGACTGACATCCTAGCCCATGAAAGGGGGAGGGGGAACTAGTGAGGCAAGAAAGAGCAAAAGGAGGGAGCCTCTGGGGACAGGATGGGCTGACATGGAGCTGGACCAGATAGTGAGCAGATTGGATCTGTGGTTCAAGTAACGCACAGCAAGAAGTCTAATCATAGGCTGCTAGTAGAAGCTTCCTTGGGAAGTGGGCAGGTTGTTGGGCAAGATGGTTTTAATCCCATAGCTTTAATACCTCAACAGCTCCCTTTTTACCAGCCAGGCTCTCTGAAGAAAGCTCCTGAAGAAGCCAGCTCCAGAGACCACCATGACATTTCTCTGCCCCAATACATACTCCAGATGACCACTATTAGGGATCCCCAGTTATCCTTACCATGCTATGAGTAAAAGCAAAGCCATCAGGGTTGGTGACAATCTCTATGAAAATGTCCATAGTGTTCAATATTCTTTTCAAGACAGGGTCTTTGTCATATGCATCGATAATCTGCAAGAGAGGGTGACAGGAGGCGGCCCTGGCCAGGTATTCCTCGGAAGTGCTGCAGGACCTAAAATAACCCAGTGGCCACAGGAAAGGGTGGCACTGGGCCATTACATGTATCCCTGAGGCTATTCCTCAGCTGCCATCCCAGCTGACCTTCTGCGAGATCCAGATACCGGTGGCATGAGTGATCCACTCCCGGGAATGAATCCCAGTGTCAATCCAGATGGCCGTGCGATTTGCACCTCCAGTGCTGAACTGGGGAAAAGAATCAGACCAGAAACAAAGGTGTGACCCAAACAGCCATGGTGCTGTCCCTCAAAGATGCAGCCTTACTGTCTGGAATGAATCTGTATGTCAGAGTACTCGACCTGAGACATGGAGGACATGCGAGTCTATGTACCTACACCTATGAAGTTTGACCATGTGGTGTGACCTTTGCCTTACAGTGCTATTCTTGGAAGGCAAAGTCACCCAACCAGAAATACAGAATTTCTCAAAACTGAAAGTATCTTAAGGCTTGTCCCTCTCAAACTTCAATGGGCACATGTGTCTCATAGAAATATTAAACAATATGCAGGTTATGGTGTGGTGGATCTAGGGAGGGGTGCAGAGTTTGCATTGCTAATGCATGGGTTTTCATGTGATGAGGGTACTGATGTCCAAAGCCACACTTTGAGGAGCAAAGACTTAGCAAGAGACTGGTAATGCCTGGTGAGAGACTAAAGTAGAAGCAAGTTCAGTCACAGCAAACTTAGGCAAGGCTACATGAACCCTGTGAGAGCTCAGCACCTATTCCCCTTGACAACTGATGCTGAGTACCCCTGTGGTTCATGCGCTGGAGCACAGGCTATGGGTTGATTCTTTTCTGAGACTTGTGTTACTATTCATCCTGCTTCCCTCATAACCAAGGGCACTACAGTGACCACATTTGCTCAAACTGTGTTCAGTGGCCCCCATGAAGGGCTGGAAGGTTTCTCCAGAGCTGCATGCCCTTCTATGGGGCTGTCTAAGGCAATGACCTCAGTCACTGTCAAATGAACTCTACATGCACCTCTGTTCTCACTGAGCAGGTGAAGCAAGTTTGGCAACAGGAAGGGCGCCGACTCACCCACACTCACCCCCAGCTGAGGTGACAACTGACACTCCACAGCCCTGTCTCTTTAGCACCTTCCATTACTTCCTGTCCAGGTCACCGAACTGCCACATGTCCATACTTACAAGGGTAAGTCCCTGATGCCACAAGCTCATGGATCTGTAGTACAGGACACATACATCTTCCCTAGCCAGAAACTCCTGCCCAGCCACTCACCAGTGAGCTCAATCTTAGGATAGAGATGCTCACTCCGTAGTCTACTGCCTGAGTCAGTGGGCTCTTACCTTCAGGACAAGAATGGACCGATTTTCAAAGCTCTTGCCAATGTGAATTTTGGAGACAAGATTAGAATGTTCAGCTACAAAGTTGTCGATCCAATTATATATCTAGATGAAAATGATGAAGTCTTATCGGACTGGGTGTTAAGTGGGGAGAGGGGTGAGTCCCAAGCATGTCAGCAAATGGGGTTCATTCATCCACCCCATTTTCTTTATTGCTGCCTACTTCCCCTGGGAGTCTAAAGGAACACAGATCAAGAATTACGAATCCTAAAGATGCCCTCAGAGCTCAAGGGCATCGTGTCATGGCCCGGTGGGAATGCCAGGCTCTTTGTGCCCACACAGAGCGACACTTTCACCTCACCTGAGAGGACAGCATGTACAGAGCTCACTCAGATCCTAGACATGAGCTCCTGTGATACCACATGTCTGTAATCCCAGTCCTTGGGAGCCAGAGGCAGGAGGACTAGCAATTCAAGCCAGCCTGGGCTACATAGGAAGATCTGTCTAAAAAAATAATAACAAATAAATTCCTAGACATGGACTACATGGGTCTCTCTGTTGAAAATTCATTCTCTTGCCTTCACCCCGTGGTCTGTTTTATCCACTGAACAGATCTCATAAACTCTGGAGTGCTGTTTTATATTGTTTTCACTCCTTCTAGACTCGGCAGCTTGAAGGGAAGAGTAGTGTTTTATTTGTTGTTGACATCAATAACAGTGACAGTCTATATTAGTTCATTTTCTTATCACATATATATATATATCTCAATGAATAAACATTAGAAAGAAAATGGATTCTCCATTACAGGTCTTGGGAAATGAGAAGAATGATAGAGTAGACAATATCAATAATGTCATGTCCTTTAACAGGCAAATGAGGCCTTTTCCTTGAGTTTCTTTCTGGAGTGGAAGTTCCTGTACTCACCTGTATGTTTCCTCTTAAACACAGTGACAGGCGCTAACATCTAGCTGGGTGTCACTACATCAAACGTTTTTGCCAAGTAAAAACAACTGCTTATTTCTACAAGCAAGGTTTCACATGGATGGATGCCACTTACGCCTCCAAGAATCCACAGCTGGGGCCATGGAAGGAACACCAGGACTGGTCACAAGGAGATCAATGAATCATCTAGTCAGGGGGTGGGCTGTGAAGGCAGCCTCCACCTCCTTTGTTCTGACCTGTAATAGATCTGCTCCTTAATGTGCCAACCAACGAACCATTTCATAGACTCTGAGCCTACCTAGGTGTGCTTCTGAGCTGTTGCTCCCTCTATCGCACTCTGGACCCCTTTGGGCTATCTACCACCAAACACCCCTTCACCTAATGTCTCTTCCCTGTACTCTCCCACATTTATAGTCTCTTATAGTCTCAGAATCCTTCTCTGGTCTTTGCCTGATCCTGGCAATCTCAAGGGGTTCAGAAGCCTGAGCGTCTAGAGCTTGCCCAGCTGGACCTGCCTCATCCAGAGTGTGATAAGAGGAATAGCTGAAGCTGTTGGTACTGCGCTCCAGCCTGCGGGACTTCACCATGGCGTCTCTCTCTTCATCCAGCAGAACCTAGCAGAGAGGAAAGCACACTGGAAAGGCAGAAGAGGGCTTTGAACCCGCAGCATGGGCACCAGAGGGAATGAACCACCACGATCGCATGCAACAGAAGGATATATGTGGTTGAAGGGTGTACTGGCATCCATGCTAACATTGCCCAAATGAGCACAGAACCTGTCAGTCTGGAGAGACAGATTTTAAGTGCATCTTGGCTCCCAACTTTTGGTAGAACTTGCTGTAGCCTTAGTTTGCTCAGCTTAAGAATTAGGACAACAGTCTGTGTTGTGCTGCCTTGCAGGATAAAATGTAGTGATGGCTATGAAGGCATATTAAGAAAATGATCATAGGTTCCTGCTAACACTGTTTTTTATGCTTTAAAAACTGAACCATGGACGCTGACCACTGTGGGGGAAGCAGACGACAGCTCTGACTCTCAACATCAACTCCTCTCCTAGGAAGTAGCTTAGACAACTGGTATCCAAGCCATTCTGAAAGCCGGATATGGACAAAGCCAGCCCAAATCATGATGAGTGTGTCAATATTCTCACGATGTCAAGTGCCTGCCAGATGCAGCACGCATGAGCCAGAAGCAACATGCTTGAGAGATGGTTTGCTGTTGGCATTCAACCTTCACATGACGCTTCCCACTGCCCACAGGAAGGGAGGGCAGTCAAGTGCCTGGGCGAGGTGACTATTGACTGTTCACACTATCCCCCCTGGGAAAATCTCTGCTGGGACACTTTTCCCAGCTTAGGTCAGTGTGATAGGCAGGTCCAGGACTAACACTGATTATGCAGAGTAGAAAGCTCCCAAGCCCTTCCACATGAGAATGTCAACCAACGTCCTCATCCACTCAAAGGGACCTCTCCTTAAGCTCTGGGTCACAGTTTGGATACTGCCTTATTTGGGGACCAGTACCCTTTGGTCTATGGTATCTTTATTCTCATGTTCTCGCTCACTTGATCTGGTCAGATGACCAGATTCCAGGGAAGGAATTAACTCGTGGTGTTTCAGAGATAAAACAGATTGGATAGTGACAGCTCTTCAATGCATAGCTAAGAAGTGGCAGAGACGAGATAAGACGCAGATCTTCCTGTTCCCAGCCCTGGATTTCTCAAGCCTAGCAATAATAACATATACACACAGATATGCATATTTGTGTGTGTATAAATAAATATAGATAAAGAGAGCAAACAGAAGTATGCACAATGTTAACGGCTGAAAACTCTATCATATTATTCTTGCAATTAAAAAGTTTCTTCAAGTAATGAAAATCAAGTACCCTTAAGCACAGGAAAACAAGACATTAAAATGCCAAAAATAAATATAACAAAATGCTAATGGCGCCTGTTCGAATAAGATTAGAATTTTGAACATTTTCCCCCATCCTCTCTTCTTACGGTTTGGCAGTATGCTTATACCACTTGAGTGAGCAAGGGCTTTTAAGTGAATAAATAATACCAGAACCAAGTCTTTCATGGCTAATGTGAAGTGCCAGCTGCAGTGTCTTCAGTCCTTGGGGCTGAGGGAGAGAGAGGGTCCCCACCCACTGCTATGCATGAGGTGACTTGCCCAGTCTCTCATTCTTCCCCGGGGTCCCTGTCCACTTGTTCACGACTCTCAAGTTCATAGATTACAGATTTTAAAATGGACCTAGAAATCAATGTCTCTGCTCAAATGACTTCATGTCTCAGCACCAACTACATGTTCAGTAATTATAATTGCCATGTTTCTAGCTAGGCTGGCCTAGTTTGGGGCTTTGCATTTGGGCAAAGCCAGAACAACTGTGTCTGTCAGGCACGGCTGGAGGAGGCCTTGTCCTTGAGGGTCACTCTCAAGTACCACCCTGGGAAGCTCTCACAAAAGGAATGTATCTTCTTCCCAGGAAATCCACCTAAATCTCCCCAGCCCACCATGACCAATGTGTGTCTGTCACTGAGGACTGGTACAACCAGCTGTGGTGAGCAGTTGTAAGCAGGCCGACAACTGGCTGACAACTGGGTCCGGGCAGGCCTAGTCTTGCTCTTCACCCAGTAGAATGAAGTTACAAGTGGTCAAATGTCCAGGATGTAGTAGGGCTTATGTAGGATTGGATGATGGGGGGGAAGGGGAGTAGAACTGGGAAGAGAGCCATAGATGGCCCAGTTCTCTAAACATGGCCAGAGACATCAATAGGAAACAACCTTTGTTCTAGAAATCAGGTTGGAGGCAAACAAGAGGTTGGCACCAAATTGTAAATGTCTTTCCAAACATCCTCCCAGCCCCCTGAATGGATAGGACGCCCTCCTAGGAGCTGGGAGTCCTCAGTGCTCACAGCTGGACCTCAGTTCCAGGAACATTAATCTACCCAGGCCTGAAAACTGCACAGATGTTTGCTCCCTTCGGGGGTGAGGGAAAAGGATAAGAGCTGAGAATGAGGCCTCGCATGGGTTCAGGATGTGGAGCAACCCTGTCAGGCTCCTCAGGGGAGGGAAAAACAGAATGAGAAGCTCAGAAGTCAGCCATTTACCTCCTTGGAGGCTGTTAACTGACCTGGACAGTGAGACCTGGATGTGCATTCATTCATTACAGGGATGCGGAAGGGTGAGGCTTTAGGCAGAAAACAGCACCCCTGTGGTGAAGGAAAGCAGCCACACCAGGACCCCAAAGGTGGAGCTGAGGCCTAGAGAATGCCAGATCTTCTTGCAGTCTTGCTCCAACCATAGACCTCCACAGACTCGGCACATGGTGGGGAGCTGTGTGCTTTCAGCAGGCCGGTCCCTGGTTTCTTTTCCAGAACTAACGTTTGCTAAGTAAGCACCAGTTTTGGAAAGTGCCTCCAACCTGATATTTTCAAAATGGAGCCCCTCAGCAGTTAGGGCAGTGAAACCCAAGTTCAAACACCACACAAAAGCAACCAGCTCGACTACTGAGGTGATAGATGGTATAAAACCCAGTGTGGTCTCTGGGTCAGGCTGTCTCAGATGACACACTAATACAATCATTTTACCTGGGCTCTGCCTCAGTTTCCCCTCATATGACGAGGATCATTTTACCACACACTTCAGCATATACTCTAAAGTGCTGTCATACGGATCAGCCTGGCATGAAGTAAATACCAGCTAACTTTAGCCAGGAGGAGGAGGGTAATGGCCACGAGAGGAGAGAGGACAGGTACAGTTAAAAGAAGGACGAGAGCTGACATGGGAGCAAGATTTTGAAAGCTGTGAGCAA
Organism: Uromys caudimaculatus; assembly: GCA_028551405.1. Lineage (NCBI taxonomy): Eukaryota > Metazoa > Chordata > Mammalia > Rodentia > Muridae > Uromys > Uromys caudimaculatus. The sequence goes on from CM052700.1 coordinate 104,379,515, forward strand.
ATGGGCCATACAGATTTCTGCTAGGACAGCATTCCAGGAATGACCCCAGCAAGTACCAAGATGTGAAGGTGCCCAAGGAGGGCCCTGAGGCAGAAACTGTCAGGCAACTTCTAGGAGCATCAAAGAAGACTGCAGACACAAAGCACTAGAGAGCTCAGATGCCTGGGGTAGGGAGTGGCTCACTTGGAGCCTTGGTCTTTTCAAGAACTTTGCATTTATGAGAGCGACCTGCCTGCGCTTCCTTCTGTGTTCTTTCATTTGCTTGCTTGCTTGCTTACTTACTTGCTGGCTTGCTTGCTTGCTTGCCTGTATTTTTGACAGTCTTACTATATAGCCAACTTGGAAATTAACATCTTCCTAGCTCCATCTCCAAAGAGGTGGGATACCCAGCCCCAAATGAAGGGTGTCAAGTAGGGGCCAAACATAATTGGACTTATATATTTTGTAAAGGACACATCTGGCTGCTGCCTTGACAACGGATAACAGGGAAGCAAGGATAAAGTTGGGGAGATCAGTTAGATAGTACTGGAAAAGAGTCTGGGCTTCCTGTGATCCCAGCTCTCATGAAGGCAGAAGGATGTTGAGTTTGGCGAGACCCTTTGTGGGACACTGCTAGCATAGTCTCCCAGTTTTAGTTATGCTGACCCACAGTGGTAGTTTGGATGTGTCAGAAGTATTTGAAGATTTTAAGGTTTGCTGTAAGCTCGGTGGAGGGTTTGAGGAGTACAGAATGACTCACACCTTTGTTCCCAGAAGATTCCTGAGCCCCAGAGGCTGTAGAGGAGCAGATGGGTCGCTCCCTTTGTACCTTTGCAAGGACCCTCAGACAGCCAGTGCAGGAGGGTTCAGCTGGAGACATGAGGAGGTTGGGGGATTTAGCTCTGTTTCCCTGGACCAAAGTGTAGAGAACAGTCTCGAGTTTTCTTGCAAACAGGAGCACTGTGATTGACAGAGCAACCAGGGAGCCAGGCCAGCCAGGGACAGTACAGAGTCCTAGGAGGCCAGAGGAGAGACATCACTGAACTGCACCCCAGAAAGACGTGCAATTAGAGTCCAAGTGGACTGGATGTTCCTGTGCTTTGTCCAGGGCCCTTGTGGGGAAGTGAGGGGCAGACAGTCTGCCAAAGGGGGTGATGGGTGAGCCAAAAAAATAAATAAATAAAGTCAGTATTTCTAGTTTTGTTCTAGAAGGAAGCAGAGAGATGGATGGTGGCTAGAGAGGGGATCAGAAAGATTCTTTTCAGATAGGCTCAGTAACTGCCTATTTGTATGCTGATGTGGACCAGCCCACAGAGAGCTGGCGAAGCAAGCGGTATTCATACTAAATTGTATTCCTCTCTGGATGGTCAGAGCAAGGGTGATTTTTGTTTTCTTCTTGTGCTTTTCTCCTGTTTTCCAAATTATCTAACATGAATATTTATTAATTTTGTAATCAGAAAAAAAGCCATTAAAATCCCAAGTGCTGATTGCTCAAGTGAAGCCTTTCTGTAGTGACTTATCCCAGGGAGGGGGAAAAACACTGAAGGACTGAAAAGAGCGAAGAGGTGAAGAAAAATTAAATGCAAATCAAGCACCCTCAGAATCAGATAATTTCTTGCCTGGCCCACTGCAATTTCCCTACCAACCTCCTGCCTGTCAGTCTTCCAGGCCCTGTCCCCCAGCTCAACACAACCTCAGTAAGAGTGGTGTTTCAGAAATGCAAATCTGGTGGTGTAAAAGACCCTCCTAAAGTCTCCTCTCTGCCCACTTCACAGGGCAGAAGATACCCTTTACAAGGAATCCAGTCCCATCATCAAATCCGGGCGGGGGCCTCCTTCCCCTAAAGCCCCCCTTCCCTGCTCCTCAGCCGCATGCACGCATGGGTAATTACAGCTTCACAGCGCCGGTGACGTGCAGTGCCTCTGGTATCCGCTCCCATAGCAACCTGTGCGCACTCCATCAGGGCACTCACCCGCTCCGCGGAAATCACGCATTTACCCCCCTCCTTCCCATCCCCCACCCCAGCCCACTCTCTCTAGCTCTCCTGGATACAGCCCCCGAGTTTGGTGGGCTTGTTTTTGTTTTCAGTTTCTGTTCTGTGTTTCCAAGCTCCTTGCCGAATACTCAGCACACAGTAGGCGTGTGTGTGTGTGTGTGTGTGTGTGTCTGTGTGTGTGTGTCTGTGTGTGTCTGTGTGTGTCTGTGTCTGTGTCTGTGTGTGTCTGTGTGTGTGTGTGTCTGTGTGTCTGTGTGTGTCTGTGTGTCTGTGTGTCTGTGTGTCTGTGCGCCTGCTTGGTGGGTGCCGTGCATTGAGTGCAGTTGTCTTTCTAAGTACTCCCAGATGCAGAGGTAGAAAAGAAAGATACAGGTCCCTTCCTCTGGACAAAACCCAAAACCACCAGCAAAGTTTTCCATGATTGGTTGTGCCCGGCCCTCACTGACAAACACATCTCCTTTTTCTTCAACTTTTCACATATATTAATTCAGCTAACATTTATTAAGTCCTAACCAAGGCCAGAGGTACGCAGATAAGCAAGAGCAAAATAACGGAATGTAGGAGAGACCAATGTATCAATAAGGACCCCTCCCTGCACACGGGGTGGGGCACAGCTAGTCCTCGAGTTGAGCCTGTGTGTCCTTAGCTCAAATAAGCTTGCTCCACATCAACCTGGGTGTGCAAAGCCCCTTCTAGTCTTGTCAGTGCTTCGGAGCCTCTCTGACCTGCACCCCTCCCCCACTGTCACCACAAATCAACCAAGGACAACAGCCTCTCCCCACCCCTGGCGCCCTCAAAGCCACAGAATGACCTCAAGGAGGGCAGTCCAGGCTTAACGTTTTGCAGATTGCTTGCAGAGGTTAGAGCAGAAAGTTCAGGCATTTTCCAGGGAAGGGATGACAAGTCCCACAGGAGTTCAGGCTTGGGGACCTCAGGAGACACTCTCTCTAAGAGGAGCCGGTGAGAGAAGCTCAGGGGATGCCTCCCCACCCCCAACACGCAGTAATCCACAAAGTTTGTTAAGACTTCTGAGTATCTGTTTGCCAACTGCTGCTAGGTTCCCAGGGCTGTCGAAGCAGAAGCAGGGAAATGGGAACTTCAAAATAGAGGCATGGGCTAAAAATGAGAACTCAGTTCTGCTCTTTTGATGTGGTAGCCTCTTTTGTCTGTGTGAGTTTCCCCATTTTTGTTTGTGGGGGATTTAATTAGAGAAACATCCCACCCCCACATGTTGAGCGGGAAAACAGATGTGTCTGTGAAGGATAAAGGACATTGAATGGACCCAGGGCCCCAGCCCTGTGCTGCCCTGGGAAAGGAATGTTGCCTAATGCGTTGATCCCTTGGCATGCGGTGTCAAGTGTGTGCTCGTCCGGGAGGCTCCCTGTTCCCACACTCTGAGCCCTTAGAGGAGATTAGTGCGAGTAGCACGGTTAGGAATGAATCTCTGTGGATACGACTCTACAGGTACATAGGCAACCGCAGGATCTGCACAAGGATGCAGCCTGAGAGCCTTATCATCTGCTTGGTACCCAAAGATTTGTTATGGAAGAAGATTGTGCTACCAATACCTCTTTCTCTCCGTTATATGCGTGCAATACACATGAGTGCTAGAAGTCAATGTCAGACGTTTTATTCAATCACTCTGCACCTTATTTTTTGAGACAAGGTTTCTTGCTGAACCTGTTGTTTTCTGATTAGAAACTTGCTAACCAGAAAACCCCAGGATCCCTATGTCTCTCCCCTTGCCCCTGCCCCTCCCCCTTCCCCACCCTCACAGCACTGGGATTGCGGCGGCAATTGTGCTTCGTCGGGGTGCTGAAGAGAACTGTACCCACCTGAGCCATCTCCCCAGACCTGTGAGGGTCTTTGGGATGTCCTTGAACACAGGGTGGATGAAGTAGACTTTCACAGTGCTCAGAAAAGACAGTGTAAGACACGGAATCAAGAGGGAACTTAAGATGCTGTTTTCTCGATCCTAATCTGGGTCTGCCATGCTCCCCAAGCTATTAGGAGACTCCCCTCTGGGGGAGGTGCCTGGAGTGCATTAGGAACAGAGAGGGAAGCAAAGCATGGCAGGGTTGCCTCTTGCTCCCTTCCTCTATCAATCCCTCTAGGACAGTATGTCTGAGCAGTAACAGAGAACAAGAGGAAGCCATTAGAGAAGCAAAGGAAGGCATCAGAGGTGCCTAGGAAGGACCTAAACTGTTCCTTTCTGTCTCCATTTTCCCCTCTTATTCTTTGCTGGTAGCTGCCAACTCTTCCAGAAGAGAATAAATCCACAGTTGCTATACTCTCCTTGCCTCTATGAGGAAACTCTGTCCCAGACTTAAATTTTCTCTTAGAAATGTACATTTTTCCTGTTTTACTTCGTTCGGCTTGGTTTTGCATGTGTTCCTGTGTGCTGTCTTATTTGTTTGCTTTTTGTTTTGAGACAAGCTGTCAGGTACCCTAGACTGGCCTTGAACTTACTATAGAGCTTTGAATTTATGATGCCTTTACCTCCCAAGTACTGGAATTACAGATGTGTGTCACTATGCCCAGTTTTATGTCTCACTCTATGCAGAGCCAAGCCCTGAACCCTGGGCTTCATGCATGCCAGGCAAGTAGTCTAACAACCGAGCTACATCCCAAAGCACAGAAATGTCCAATTCATCTTCTTCCACAACGTGTCCACAAACATGCAGCTGCGTACCCAACTAGCAAGATGTCTGCTCTTCAGCCTGAGGCTGTCACCGCCCTCCCATGGTATGAACCAACCAAAAGGAAATGTAGGAGGTGAGCTCCTCACTGTGAGCCAGGGTAGGCTCTCACCTGGATGTCCTTTATCATGACGCTGTAGGCAAAGCCGTGAGACTTCAAATAAGCTTTAACACTGGGAAGTTCAGAGAAGGGAACTCTCATGTCCACAGGGAGGCTAGGCCTGGCTGGGCCACGCCAGAAGTCCACCTTGTTCAGAAAGAAAGAAAGAAAAAAAGAAACACAGCTGTGTTTATCGACTGTCCTTATATACTCGGTAGGCATCCTGGAGGACTAGGTTTCTTTTATACTTCAAAGGTATCCAGTTCCAAAAAAATAAAAATAAAAAATCCCAGGGTCTACAGACAGGAATAAAGCCCCTCCTCACCAAGGTTCCTTCCTCATTTCATAGTCTACCCCCCAGCTCACTCACTCATTGCAATGTCCTCTGGATCCACAGAGCCTAGTGTTCCTATAAATGAGACGGCCATCACTGGACACTAGCCTGGACAAGAGCCCAGGTCAGGAGAGGGAACATCACCATGCCCTCCATCTGCCTATACATTTGTAAAACGAAGACACTCCGAGAGTGGTGGAATCCCTCATTGATGGGGACACTTGTACAAATAGCTGCAAGCACTCTGGGCCACATCCAGAAAAAGCTGGTCGTTTTACAAGCCCTCAAACAAAAGCCCTCTATTATAATTGTCAAAGAAAATGTTTTCCATTGTGAAAACTTGTAGAGGACAAATGTTCTTGGAAACAGATACCCAGGCTGACAGACACAGACCCAAACACAACACATTTGCCAAGTGAAGCCATTCCAATTGGAAGGCAGATGTGAGCAGGCCCCTATGGTACATGAGATCGCAGCAGGGACAGCTGCGCTTTCCTATGGCTTTAGGACATTGCAGCTGTATTCAGAGTGTGCTCATAATTCCCCATCCATGATGGAAGGGAAAGCTAAAGGAATCACAGCTTACAAAGGTCCCCCAACTTTGTGGGGACATGTCCCTAACATATGGCAGAGAAGCCACCTTGGACTTGTCCGGAATCTAGTGATCCTTTTTGGAGACCTCAGGAAGGAAGGTTTGGGGTTGGAAGGTGTAAGGGGGCAAGACATGGAACTGAGGTGCAAGCAAGGTGATAGTAGTGTCCCCAGAAGCAATCCTCACCTTCTGGGGCTTCTGGCTCTCCAGATCCCTGAGAAGTGACAGCTGCTTCTCGTTTTTGGCCAGGATTCGAAGAACCTGGTCTCTGGGAAAACATGGGGAGGGTGAAGAAAGCTGTAGAGGCCTCCTGAAATGCTAGGTCGATTGAAAGAGCCAGTGTTCAATAGAGGGCGTACTGAGCTGAAGAAGACCTGGCACATAACATAAGGGATGAGGGAGTGGGTGGATGGATTAAAAGGGGCTGCGGACCAACGGTAGTCCCTGTGCTACCCCCTCCATGCAAGGGGATATCAGATAACCCCAACCTTGGGGCAGAGGAGCCATGCTTTCGTTTTCCCATAAGGTAGGTGGAAGGTGACAAAGTAGAGTCCCACATCTCGAGCTCTGGGGTCTGAAACTGGGATGCTGCTGGCTCTCAACCTATCTGGTTCTAGGACCTGGGAGATGACTCCCTTTCTGAGCTGTGTCTCTTCTTTACTGAAAAGTCTGTAGACAATCCATCTACCTTCTGGGACATTGGGAAGCCTGGTGTAAATGCTTGATGCTTCAAAGAAGGATCAGAGCACATCTACTTTTGGCACGACTACACAGTCTAATACGGGTTACTAGTCTCCTCAAGAATTTTAGGAGAAATATAAACTTTCAGCTCTAAAGAAGAACATGAATAAAATCTATTGCATGCAATTTTCAGAGTTTTTAACTGGCATATATTAATTATACTTGATAATACTTTTTATGCACGCATATAATACATTTTGATCCTATTCACCCCTTCCTCACTTCCCTCTCGTTTCCCCTCCCACTTCTTTTGTTCTTTTTCCTCTTCCTAAGTCGTCTCAATTTTAGGGGATCCTCTCAGAGCGCTGAAAACTTAACACAGAACTTCAGATGCAGAACTTTGATTTGGAGATGGATAACAACACAGCCAAGATGTCTGACCTGGAGTCTGAGTGGGAGACCGAGGGATCTGAGTGGGCTCTGAATGAGAGCTGAAGCTTTTGTTTGGTCCCATCCAAGACAGACAGACCACAGATGGATGAACAGACAGACACAAACACACACACACACACACACACACACACACACACACACACACACACACACACACAGACCATAGGTCTCCTCTCTCCTGGCCAGCCTGCCTTCCCACCAAGCAGCAGCCACTCACCCTGTGAAATTCACTTGGCCCCAAGCTATAGCCAGAATGAAGTTGCAGAACAGAAGTGTCCATCTATCAACGGGGGACAGCCCAGGGCTTATTCCTCTTCCTGGGGTGCCCTGCATGCTTCTTCCTCCAGGCAAGCTTCAAGGGCTTTCCTCCAGCTTGGGCATGGCCTAGGCCTCACGGCAGCACACCACCTAAAGGCCAGCAGGCTGGGCCTGAGAACAGACATGAGACTCTAAGGGGATCTAGCATGTGGTACCCACATGCCAGTCCTTGGGAGAGCCAGGCCAACCCTCCTCCCTCCTTTCCTGGGAAGGGAGTGGAAAGATTGAAAAACGAAAACAAGACCCTTAGCTCTTCTTTCCTCTGCAGGATGGGTAGGAAATTCCCTGTTCCAACCTCCTCAGGAGCATCAAACCCTTCATCCCCAGAGAAAGAGAAATAGCTAGTGGCCCTACAGTCTCCTCTACACAACTCTTCTGGTCTCCTTCTTTCCAATTGCTCACATTGTCAAGGGCCATATACCCTGTCCAGAGGACTGTGAGCACCACCGAAGCGTCACAGGACCGAGAGGGAACTGGGATGCTCAGTCCCTGTCTAAAAGAACTGGGCCTTGACCTGGTCAAAGTGAACTAACTCACCAGTGAGGTGGTGTTGAAAATACCTTCCTTCCCTCCCTACCTCACAAGAGGCCTGGGTTATTAGATGAGACAACCCGGATGAATTGGGTTGGTACAGCCTATGATATGTAATGTCTTATTTCAAAGGTATTAGCCCTTAATCACAAGTCTGCACTCCTGTTACAACAGGGAAAATGAAGGGAGAATGTGACAAAGGGAATATATATTGTACAAGAGAACAACTTCAGTCGGGACCCCTTGTCTCTGTCAGCAGGAAGTCTCCACTCTACTGAGACAGGTGGAGTAAATTCTGCAGGATGTGACGGCCATGAGAGTCTTTTGTATAGTTTTCAACAACCAGCAAGGTCCAGTTCTCAGTCCTGCCGTAGCCCCACTCAGTCTCCTTATGGCTTGGGAACAGTACGACTAAAGCAGAGGCCAGTACACAAAGTAGTCATCTTGAAAGAAGGAAGCAAAAGATGGGGCCTAAACAACACAGGAGGAATCTAACAAAAATCTGAAAGAGGTAAGAAGAATCTGAGCTAAAATCCAGTTGTTCCGTCCACAAAGACCACCTAACTGGCACTAGAGATTCTCAGCAGCCCCCTACACACACACACACACACACACACACACACACACACACACACACACACACACACACACACACTTTCCCACAATGGCTAATTAGCTGGCCATGTGGTGGAGAGGGGGGTCACTCTTCTATTGATAGCTGGCCCCCCTCTCCACCCCGCCTGCCCTACTCCATTATTTCATGGGTCAACTGTTCAGGCGCACCAAACTCTCCTAGAACCCCAGCTTTGGAAATGCTCAGAAAGTAACATTAGCAAACGGCTTAAGGACTTAGAAAAGAAAGCAATTGTACAGCTTTAGTAGCATGAGAATAAAAGAGAGAGCTGGCAAATAATAGCTCAGAAATTCAGAAGAAAAAAAAAGGTGGGGATGGTACTAGTCACCGAAAGCACCCAGCATCCTCTTGTTCAAAAGCATCATTTTAAGCCACTAACAATGAGACAACTATTCCTGTACTTGGTTTAGAAATGGAAGATGGAAAGAGAGAGAGAGAAAGAGAGAAAGAGAATTAGAGTGAGGACAAGAGGAAGGAGAGAGAAAGAGGAACGGTTAGGAATTCTGGAGAATTCTACGGCAGCACTTCCAATAGAAGGTTCTACAATAATGGAAGCATTCCACCCTTCACCACCCAAGAGGACCATGAACCGCCTGGCCCCTTGACACGCTTGAGAAATGTTTGTGTTTTCCTTTTATGAATTTAAATAACCCCAGGTAGGGAATGTCTACTATCTTGGATGGCAGATTCAATGGGAATTTACCCACCATCAGAGTAGCGAAGCCAGTGGTTGAATTTGAAGCAGAGAAACATGTATGTATTTAAGAAAATACTTCATGCTGGTTTCTCATTCATAATTAATGGTTCATTAATCATCTACTCAATAAGCAGTCTCCTGGAACACTTACTATGTGCCAAACACTCATTGACCTCTGGGCGTGAAACCTTGTGGTATAGCCATGTCCCTTACATTTCTAATGGGTAAGTTACAATGAGGGACACTCAGTAGCGAGTATTCATCACATGCTATGGGGGTGGGGGCACCCGAGGACAGACAACACGGCACTGGAAGTATCCTTAAACAAAATTTTGTTGAAAGACTTTTATTTCCTGCAGGTAGGCAGGGTTAAACATCCAAACAATCCTGCCCCAAATGGAACAACTGGGACCCAGAATCCAATAGCTTCCATAATGTCTTTCTCAATGCTTCACTGGGGTGCCACAAAAGTAGGTATCTGCAGATCCATACAGTCCTAAAAAGCTGTCCAGACAGCTGAGAGGCAAGAAGCCTCCCCATGGGTTCACAGGGCCCTGACTTCTCCTCATAGAGGTGTGCCTCATATCAAGGGAGAGTCTCCACTTGCTCGGCGTCACTCTTCTGGAAATGTTCTTGGTTTTGGTTTGATTCTTTGAAAAGTCTTTGTCCTAATGTCACTCTTGTAGGGGCATTAATGGGCACAGACTCCACTCGCTCACTGTTTTTTCTCTCGACACATTGGAAATAGAACCTGCAGGGCTCTGGCTTCCATTTTGTTCTTTAACCAGTTGGCTTATCTGCTCTGTGTCCCTTGGTAGGTTTTGTTCATTTCTGGTTACATTGATGATCTCCTTGCTTTTTGTGTTCTACAGTTTTATTATCATTTATGACGTCAGGAATGGCAATATGCCTGAACACAGCTTTCTTTGTTCTGTTGTGCTTGAGACTCTTTAGTGCCTGCGTTTGGCTTCTAAATGCTATTTTCAAGTTTTGCCAGCCACTGTGTTTTCCAAACATTGTCTCCTATCCAGGCTCTGTTACCTCCGTCTGGAGCTTTCGATTAGATGATGGCCTTTTCCTGCCACCCTCTCAGACTTTAAATCATTTCGTTATATTCTTACTTCATTGTCTTTCTGGGTTACACATAAGAGAATTAATTTATATCAAATATTTGTAACTTTCTCCTCAACTGATTTTAACAAACAATTTAATTGATCAGCTGAGTTTTACATTTAAAATGCTGAAGACATCAATCCTAAAACAAATTTTCCTCATGTTTCAAAGCCTTTGAAATCAAGAGGCATTCATTGTATAGTTGGGTCATACCTTCTAATAAATGGTCGTGGCTTTGAGGGCACATGGAAATCGTGCTGTTTCTTGCGACTGATGCTATTTTATCATCAATGAAACAGGGCATTTACATGTTCATTTGTAATTCTAGTTGGTATTTCTTCAAGCTCAACTAACCAAATTCTTGGTCCTTTCCTATGCATGCCAGGCAAGTGCTCTGAGCTATATGACCCTAGTTTGTTTTTTTTTAACAGTTACATACATTTATATAGTATATGATATACTATGCTTATGTCTACACGTCCACCTCTGATATCAACCTCTTTTCTCACTGAATCTTTTCCTCTTCCCAACAAATCTCTCAGTTGGCTGTACCATTAAAGAAAATGAAATTACCAGGCAAGCCTTGAATATGTTATCCTCCGGTCTCAGCTCCCGATAAACAATTTGCAAGGTCTTAGCCACCAGGACAGCTGTATTTTGGTTTATTTAAACTTAAATATTCCAGAACATCCAGAGATTCCGTGAAATTCCTTTCACCCCAAGCCTGATAATAGTTACACAAAATTTAACAAGCTATATTTGATAAAAACACAAATTATAAGTCAAGTTAATGCTGAAGAGAGAGACATTTTAGTCTATCATGTTTGAGACAATAAAATGCTATAGAGAGACAAATAGATCGTACGGAGCAGAGAAATAAGCCCAAGCACAGGTGGGGACATCGCCCTTTCAGACAGGGTCCAGCAGATCAATGTGAGGCAGACAGACCAGACGATGAATGTGACTGCAACTCTTAGATCTGTATGGAGAAATGAAATTAAATCTCTATAACACCGCATACAAAAATCAATCCCAGGTAGATTAAAGTTCTTAAATGTAAAGGCAAAACTATAAAGCTTCTAGAAGGCAGTACGGAGGGCTTTTTTTTTTTTATAACATTGGAGTAAGAAATAAGCTTAGAACAAAGGGAAAATGAAGGTCTGTAAAAAGGGACAGATGAGCAAAAATCAACTGCATTAAAATAAGGAACCTTGGACGGGTTTTATCTAAAGCTTCAGTGTCCTGGGATGCTCAAGCAAGCCCAGAACAGGTAGCATAGTAAGACCCCATCTCTCAAAGGAAAGAAAGAGCAAAGAGAAAGGAAGGAGGAGTGTCGGGTAAGGAAGGAGTGTCAGGTAGGGTGCATACCCTTGGGGTCCCGTCACTGTTGAGGCTGAGGCAGGAGAACCCCAAGTTGGTGGGCAGTCTGGCATACATATTGATAGCCTATCTGAAAATAAAATTAAAATTTAATTTATTCTAATTTTTAAATGAAAACTGTCTAAATCTCTCACAGTGGTGCACACTTATAATCCTAGCTACTCAGGAGGTTGATATAGAAGGCTCACAAGTTCAAGGCTGGCCTAAGCTACGTAATGTGTTGGAGGCCAGATTGGGCCATTTAACAAGACTAGATCTCAAAGAAAAAAAGAACTTCTGTATTTTAAGATTCTAAATTAAGAACTGGGAGGACATATTTGCAACATATAAAACTGATGAAGAATTAATAACCCCAGATTATATAAAGAACATATGTGAATCAATTTCTATAAATTATTTTTTAATGAAAGATATGTTACAGAAGAGGACTCATCCATGCTCTGTATACAGACACAATTCAGTCAGATAGAAGCAAAGTTGAGACCACAGTGAAAGCTCTATCTTATACCACCAAATTAGCAACCATTAAAAAATCCATCCAATGGGAAGAGTTAACAAAATTAGATGTGGAACATACACTCTCTCACCTACCCCTGGTAGAGTTTAAAGTGAAATCATGTCAGAAAGTGGTAGAATCAGACTGGGAGGTAGCTCAGTAGCAGAGCACCTCCCTAGTCATGTCTGAGGCTCTAGGCTGTCTCCCTAGCATGTGGAAAATATCCTTTCTTGTTGGCATTATATTAGCTAGTAAGGTAGAAAATGTACTGCAGACCCTGCACCCTAACATCCTGCCTACCTGCCTGGAGAAAGTGGACGTGCCAAAGCCGGAGGAGGACAGGACTAGAGAAAGAAATGGAAATGAGGGCCAGGCATGGTGGTGCAGGCCTTTAATCCCTGTGCTCAGGAGGCAGAGGTAGGCGGATCTCTCTTGAGTTCCAGGCCAGCCAAGACCACAGAGTGAGACCCTGTCTCAAAAACAAAGACAAAGAAACAGAAACAAATTAATACCGGAACACACACCCAAGGGGACAAACCTCAGAAATGTAAAGTGAATGGCAAAGACAGAAAATGTTTGTTTCCATTTACATGGGCCCTCAAAACAATAGATTGCCTAAAATTATGTATCTATGTGATAATTAAGAAGAAAATCGAGGAAATCAATAGCACAAGTTGGCGGTTTTGTCTGGGAGAAGAGAGGGCGTGCATTTGAGTCGCTGTGAAGCTCTCTGGTAATGATGTTGGGTCCTTGTCTTAGGCCAGATTGAACATGCAATGTAAAACCGGCCCATGTGTAGCTGATATATTTTTAAATGGATGGATGAATATTTTACAGAAAGCACTGTGATGTTAAATGTTATGTACAACTTTTAACTATACACTCAGGAAAAAAGAGGAGGAGGAAGAGGGGGAAGAGGAAGAGGAGGAGGAGACAGTGTCATTTGAGCTGAGAGGTAAGATAAGAAGGAGTTAAGTAGCCAAGGCCAAGGTAGAAACCTGATGCTAGCTAGCCCTGAATCCCTGCCATTAAAGGTATTAATTCCCACTTCTGTCAGAGACCACCCTGAGGGTCTCCAAGATCCATAAGATACCTCGGTGCTCACGAATAAAACTCCCAGACTAAATTATGTTTAATCTCCACAAGTCCCCTTTGGGTGCTCTACAGAAATAAATATGTCAACTATAATCTTTAAAACAACAGAAAAACAGGAGAGCACCGTGGTTCACATCGGAATCTGTGATTAACAAGTTAATTTTCCGCGGGTCTTTAAAATAGCAGATTCCCCCCCAGGACACTCAAATGTGATTGAATTAGCTGAAAAACAGGTTTATCCTACCTTCCTGAACAACTCCAAAGATGTGCTTTCAGAGGGAATTAAGTATTGGATATCCCAAGAAAACAACAAGCTACCAAAAGGTGGGCTAACATTGCTGGAGATGGGGTCTCTAAAAAAATGACTTCCTCCTTCAGAATTCTACACAGGGTTTCTCACCCTCAAGGGAAACCACAACCACTAACTATACCTCCCTGGTTTAGCTGCTCATGTCTTGGGCCTCCTGTCACAATCACCACACACTTGAATTCTTTCCAGGTAGCTGACAATACACAGCTAAGCCCTTGCAGGCTGGGGCTTGCTCCATCATCTGCTTGACTTCAGGACTTGTGTGTATAGACCAGACCACTGCCTAGGACTCATCCATTGCTCGTTCTGTCCTTTCATTCACTGGAATGATTTCTTCCAATCTTCCAAGAGAACTCCCAGTTCCTGGGCCATTCCCAGTGCCTGCTTCCCTTTCTGCATCCATTGCTCAGAACTCTGAAACCTTTGTATGTCCTACGTCTCCATTTTTAGTTCCTGGACCCCAGTCTCACTCCCACTGCCCGAGACTCCACCTAATGTCATCCCTAAGTGGAACTGTCCAACATCACTATTTTGCACCCTACCCCTTCACCAGGACCGCTGTCCTTGGCCCAGTAGTTGATGACAGGCCACATGGCTGCTTCCATCCAGGCACCCAGCTGGTCTCTCTCAATTGTTCGTTACCTACTGCCCTTTCAGCTGGACCCAATACCCACCAAGAGAGTTCCGGTTCTAAGGCACCCCATCAGTCTCTGGGCTGGGCTCTGTACAGAAACATACCCCGAGCCTCTGTTCCACTGCTCTTGCCACCCTGTGACTGGGAGGGAGTCTGGCTACCCAGAATCCAACTAATGTCCACTGTAGAATGTACTAGCATTCTTAGATTGAAGGCTGTACAGCACAAGTAGAGGCAGGATCAATTCTGCCAGCTGCAGTGTGTGTGGTCCTCATCTAGTTGAAGAATGCGCATTCATTTATAAGACTAAGCCAAACCTTGCAGAGTATGCATGTGGTTCAGAACTGAGGGGGCCACTGATTTAGAGACCTCCAAAGGGGGGCACTCAGTCCTGTTGAGGGTAAAGAAGAAAGAATCGGGACTTTTGCACTGCATTTTTATTCTCATCCTTTTCCACCTTGGTTTTTCTTTATATTTTATAAAATACAAAATATGGACACAATGATATTTGTGTAGAATTTCGAAACTATGTAATTATACAGGTTGGGTATGACATGCTAATTTTTTAAATTATAGGAATGCAGCATGAAAAAAAACCTGAAACATGGTCTAATGGAGCATCAGTTAATTTTGAAAACCTTCACACTGTCATTCCTTTGTTTCTAGAAACATCTCTCATATCGTGCTGGGTGACAGAATCTGATTTTTAATTACTTTTTTGTTAAATAAATGCTGATAGACATTGGGGAATTTCACTCTCCTTGAAGTTTCACTGTGGGGGGAAAAACGAGCAGGAGTCTGCCTTGAGAGCTTGGCGTCTGGTTGGGGTTTTCTTGGCTGTTCTTGTCAGAACCATCTAACCCCAAGGCAGGCCTTTGGGATCAATAATTTTCAAGCTCCTGCTGGGGTCATGTTGGCTTCAGGCTGGGCTTGACTAACATAAATTACACAGCAATGTTCCCTGTATGTGCTCAATTCAGTCTCCTGAACAAAGCCAACTTTTGTACAAGAGTAGAAAGACAGGGCTGAGGGGGAAGGGGGCTGAGGGGGACCGAGTCTTCACCTTCCTTGTCTTCACCTACACAGAAGCATTTCTGTGTGCTTTCTACAAATTAGTAGAAAATGGAGACTTTATTATTGCTTAATAGTCTTTGGTAACCTTGATGTGACCAGAATAAAGATGAAAACAACATATTGGAGGCAAATTATTAGCCTCTGTTTGACATTTATTGGATTAACCCAGATAGCTGAGGATTAATTTGGATAGAAAAAAAAAAAAAAGTAAAAACAAGGGAAGGTGTATTCAAGGACTGTGAAGGGAGGCAGAGAAAATGGCTGTCAGCATTTTTATTTATTTTTTCTTTTTTATTCTTTGCCTTTTCAGGACAGGGTTTCACTGTGTAACCCTGGCTGTTCTGGAACTCACTCTGTAGATCAGGCTGGCTTTGAACTCAGAAATCTACCTCTGCTCCCCGAGTGCTGAGATTAAAGGCATGCACCACCACCGCCCAGCTGTCTGTAACATGTTTACCTTGCAAACAAGAAGGCCTGAGTTCAATCCTAGACATATTAAAAATGTCCAGGATGGTAGCATGCAATTGCAGTCCCAGTGTTGGAGAGACAAGCTTGCTGGCCAGCCAGATTAGTCTGCTCAACAAGGCAGTGAGAGACATTATCAAAAAATGAGGTGGACACTTCTGAGGTCCTCTTTCTTCCACACGCATATGCAGAAACATACACACATAGAAAGAAATCAAAATAGAGGGTGGGGAAATGTGTCCGTTGATAAAATACCTGCCGTGAAAGATGAGGACTGAGTTTGGATCCCCAGAACTGATGTAAACACCCAAGCAGCACACATGTAACCCCAGTTCTGGGAGGTAAGAGGTGGAGGGATCCTGGAAGTTAACTGGCCATGAGGCCCAGTTTCACTGAAAAACCCTGCTCCCACCCCTCAACCCCCAATAAGGTAGAAAGCAACTGAGAAAGATAACCAACACCAACCAACCTCTGGCATCCACACACATGCATGCATAACCACACCCATGTGTAAACACCCACATGAACACATACATATACCATAGTACCCAAAGTAGAGATTATTTTTAAAAAATAAAAAACTGAAGAGTTGGGGACAATTTTTATACTTCTTATAAAATGAGAAGTTAAGTTGGCACAGTTTGTCAGATGCCAACAGAAGACACATCAACCCTGACTCAGGGATCGTATGGACACTTGCACTTTCCACCTGAGCCCGGTTTCTCACAAGGCAACATAAGAGGAGACCGGGACACCTGCAAAGCCAGAGGGTTGAATTACAGAAGAGTTCTGAGCCTGGAGAACCTGAAATCTTTTATGATTTCCATTCTTATAAACTTTTTGATATTTATGGCCAAGGATGTGTCTACCTTAGTGTGCATCCCACTGGGTCTTGGGAAGACTGCATACCCAGTCGCTGTCACATAGATTATTCCAGAAATGCCAATGATTTCAAGCTAATGGGTGGCACTTTGCAGGTCAACCATTTTTTACTGATTTTCTGCTTGGGTTGTCTATAAATTACCAAAAGACGAGTTTTAAAGTCTCCAACTATAATGGTAGATATCTGCCAAATTCTGCCTGATGTGTTGTATCCCCCTTGATCTGTAATTGCCTCTAGTTTATAAAAGTCTTTCAAATGATACTATACTGCCGGGGATGTGCCCTGTAACTGGTATCTCTGATTCCTTCGTCCTGGCCTTTATAAGACAGCTGAGTTCACTCCTTACTCCATCTGCTGCATGCACAGCACACAGACATTTTACTAAGCAGTTATCTGTTAAATACATTAAGAATGGGAAAAAGAAAACCATTTGATTTTTTCCCTTCAGCTATGCCTTTCTCCTTTCCTTCCTTCATATAGATCTGAATGTCCAACCTACATCATTTTCTCTGCCTTGAATCACTTCTTTTAACATTACTTGCAGAGCAAGTTTGCTGTGATGAATGCCCTCGAATTTTGCTTGTCTGAGGAGGTATTGATCCTTGACTCTTGAAGGATGATCTCACTGGATATAGAATTCTAGAACAGTGGGCTTTTCTTTCAACACTGCAAATATTTCACTCCTCTCTTCTTGCTTGCGTAGTTTCTAACAAACCGTCTAAGCGATCTTTAGTCTTGATTCTACATAAGGTGGCATCCCCCTCTTGACTTCTTTGCTTTTCTGAAGTTGTGTCTAGTTGTGTCTAGTTGTGTCTAGTTGTGTCTAGTTTCCTGGTGTTTATAATGCTAATTTGTGAAAAGTCTCAGCCACATTATTTCAAAGGTTTCTTCTACTCTGTTCTTTCTGCCCCTTCTAGTGTTCCAAATATACGTATATTATACCTTTTATTTTCTCCCCACAGTTCTTAGGTATTCTGTTGCTTTATTTGGAAGGCTTTCCCCCCTCTTTTGAATACTCTTTTCAGAAGTTCCTAGTGACAATATCTTTAATCTCACTGATTCTTCCTTCTAGCCATGCCAAAAGCAGCCTTCGGTGATGTTACAGTGCTTCAGATCCCAGTGCTACCTTTGGCATTTTATTTTTCTCTTTGCTGGAATCAAATTAAGAGTTTTCTACTTGTTGGGCAAGTGCTGTGCCCTGGGCTACACCCCCAGCACCTTTTCATCCACCATCTGAGCCACATCTTTCTGCCGCTTATATCACCCACGTGGTTTATATATTTACTCTTTCCGTAGTGCTCACTATTCCTTTTTTTTTTTTTTTTTTTTTTTTGGTTTTTTCGAGACAGGGCTTCTCTGTGTAGCCCTGGCTGTCCTGGAACTCACTCTATAGACCAGGCTGGCCTCGAACTCAGAAATTCGCCTGTCTCTGCCTCCCAAGTGCTGGGATTAAAGGCGTGCGCCACCACTGCCCGGCTCACTATTCCTTTTTAAAGAAGTATTTTATTTCTATCTGTGTCTATGTGTGTGGGGGCCCTAGAAGGCCAGAAATAGATGCCAGACTCCCTGGGGCAGAATTTATAAGTAGTTATGAGCCATCCAACATCAGTGCTGGGAACTGAACTCTGATCTTCTGCAAGAGCAGCAAGTGGTCTTCAGCACTGAGCCACCCTCCTAGTCCCTGGTCACTGTTATTCTTATTTTCCCTATTTATTTATTTATTTATTTATTTATTTATTTATTTATTTATAATAATACAATTTAATTGTTAGAGAATTTTAGAGAAATGTTCCATATAACAGTACAAACCAATACAGTACTTCTAATGAACAGTTTACCAACAAGTACCAAAGTATACATTGTGCATACAATTTTATCTAGTAAACTTATTTCTAGGAATCTATGTTGACAAAAATAGGTATGTACTGTGGAATATCTATCACAGTATTATATACAATGATGAATTATGAGAAACATGTCAAAATTAAATACAGAATTAATAAATTATAAAATTACTTGCAGACATTTCTATAATAATTAAAATGTTATTTTTTGGCTAAAACTTTAGAAGCCAATATTATCTTATACTTTCATATTATAAATATGATTAAAATAAATTAAATCACTTTGTACAAACATCATGCAATTGGAAATTATTTCTGACAGATCAACTTTTACAGTTTTATAGGCCATTCATTTTTTCTCCTTTGAAATAACAAAGGAAAGCTGACTTTAGTCAAATTAGCACACAACCTAATCTCATTAATCGCACGCTTAATGTTACTTGTTTGAGTAAGCTTTGAAAACCTTACTACTGTCACACTCAACTAGAAATAAGTTGACAACTCCTGACTAAATTCAGAGAAAATAAATACTAGACTTCTAAAATATACAGGACTCACCTCCCTAATGTGAACATAAAATTCAAATACCTCCAATGTTCTCCCTTGAAGCTATGTTAGCTTCACTCTGAGCAAAGAGCAACATTCCTTTGTGTTTCCCAAGGCCATTACACTGAGATTCATCAGATACCTATAAAACTTGCTGAAGTTACCCCTTAAATATTTCTATTTGGCCAGTATGAAGTATCCTTCTGTCTTAGTCAGGGTTTCTATTCCTGCACAAACATCATGACCAAGAAGCAAGTTGGGGAGAAAAAGGGTTTATTCGGCTTACACTTGCAATTGCTGTTCATCACAAAAGGAAGTCAGTACTGGAACTCAAGCAGGTCAGGGATCAGGAGCTGATTCAGAGGCCATGGAGGAATACTGCTTCCTGTCTTGCTTCTTCTCCTGGCTTGCTCAGCCTGCTTTCTTATAGAACCCAAGACTACCAGCCCACAGATGGTAACACTCACAAAGGACCCTCACTCCTTGATCACTAATTGAGAAAATGCCTTACCACTGGATCTCATGGAGGCATTCTCTCAACTGAAACACCTTTCTCTGTGATAACTCCAGTTTGTCTCAAGTTGACACACAAAACTAGCCGTACACCTTCCTTATCATTTTTGATAACTTTTGGCTAAAAGTTGATTTCATTTGATATTAAAATGGCTACTCCAGCTTGTTTCTTGGGACCATTTGTTTGGAAAATTGTTTTCCAACCTTTTACTCTGAGGTAGTGTCTGTCTGTGTCACTGAGGTGCATTTCCTGTATGCAGTAAAATGCTGGGTCCTGTTTACATATCCAGTCTGTTAGTCTATGGCTTTTTATTGGGGAATTGAGTCCATTGACGTTAAGGGATATTAAGGAAAAGTGATTGTTCCTTCTTGTTCTTTTTGATGTTATTTTTACGTTTGTGTGGCTATCTTCTTTTGGGTTTGTTGAAACATTACTTTCTTGCTTTTTCTAGGGTGTAGTTTCCCTCCTTGTGTTGGTGTTTTCCATCTATTATCCTTTATAGGGCTGGATTTGTGGAAAGATGTTGTGTAAATTTAGTTTTGTCATGGAATATCTTATTTTCTCCGTCTATGGTAATTGAGAGTTTTGCTGGGTATAGTAGCCTGGGCTGGCAGTTGTGTTCTCTTAGGGTCTGTATGACATCTGCCCAAGATCTTCCAGCTTTCATAGTCTCTGGTGAGAAGTCTGGTGTAATTCCAATAGGTCTGCCTTTATATGTTACTTGACCTTTTCCCCTTACTGCTTTTAATATTCTTTCTTTGTTTAGTGCATTTGGTGTTTTGATTATTATGTGACGGGAGGAATTTCTTTTCTGGTCCAATCTATTTGGAGTTTTGTAGGCTTCTTGTATGTTCATGGGCATCTCTTTCTTTAGGTTAGGAAAGTTTTCTTCTATAATTTTGTTGAAGATATTTGCTGGCCCTTTAAGTTGGAATCTTCACTCTCTCCTATACCTATTATCCTTAGGTTTCGTCTTCTCATTGTGTCCTGGATTTCCTGGATGTTTTGTGTTAGGAGATTTTTGCATTTTGCAATTTTTTTGACTGCTGTGTCAATGTTTTCTATGGTATCTTCTACACCTGAGATTCTCTCTTCTATCTCTTGTATTCTGTTGGTGATGCTTGCATCTATGACTTCTGATATATTTCCTAGGTTTTCTAACTCCAAAGTTGTCTCCCTTTGTGATTTCTTTATTGTTTCTGTTTCCATTTTTAGATCCTGGATGGTTTTGTTCAATTCCTTCACCTGTTTGGTTGTGTTTTCCTGTAATTCTTTAAGGGATTTTTGTGTTTCCTCTTTAAGGGCTTCTAGCTGTTTGCCTGTGTTCTCCTGTATTTCTATAAGGGAGTTATTTATGTCCTTTTTAAAGTCCTCTATCATCATCATGAGAAGTGATTTTAGATCCAAATCTTGCTTTTCCGTTGTGATGGTATATCCAGGACTTACTATGGTGGGAGAATTGGGTTCTGATGATGCCAGGTAACCTTGGTTTCTGTTGCTTATGTTCTTACACTTGCCTCCTGCCCTCTGGTTATGTCTAGTGCTACCTGCCCTCCCTTTGTCTGACTGGAGCCTGTCCTTCCTGTGATCCTGGTTGTGTCAGAACTCCTCAGAGACCAGCTGTCTCTAGGATCCTGTGATTCTGGGAGCCTGGGAGCCTGAGATCCTGGTGTGACCAAGCTCCTGGGATCCTGGGATCCTGGGATCTTGGGCGTGTTACAGCGCCTGGGAGTGGAGCTTCCTCTGGGTGTTTTGGGACTGGCTGAGGAGTTCCTGCCCAAGGTCTACTCAGGGCAACAGCCCAGTCAGGAAGGAACCCTTGCCACTAGTCTGGCGGGGTTCCTGGGTCCCTGGATCCCACTGGTCCCAGTTACTCCCAGTGTTGGGATAGATGTTGAGTCCTCCTCACCTCTGATCCTATGATCCTGGGCGTGTTAGAGCGCCTGGGAGTGGAGCTTCCTCCAGGTGTTGTGGGACTGGCTGAGGAGTTCGCACCTAAGGTCTGTCACTGTTATTCTTAATTCCCCGTGTGATGGTTCCCCAATATGACTTTGGTCCTGATGCTTGCCTTGTCTCCTCAGGTCTTTTTTTTTTTCCTTGCTCTTTAGTGTGCCTTATAACTTTTTGTTGAAAGATGGATACTACATATTGAGTAACTAGAACTGAAGTAAATAGGCCTTTGGTGTGAGGTTCTACATTAATCTTGACGGGACCTGGGCTGTGTTTCATGCTGGTCAGGGTATACAATACTAGAGCCATTAGATGCCTCAAGTGTCCTTAATGCATAGTGAGCCCTATTGGTGTGGAATAAGATGTGAGAGCAAGGAAATGCTCTGTTGCTTTAGGATTAGATAGGAGTCTTGATGAGTTCCTGGACTAGCTTTTCTTTTCCTCTTTCTCTACCTTATGTGAGAGAGGAAGACTAGAGAAGGCTAGATAAAGCTGAGCAAGTCTCCCTCAGCACTTAGTGGGGGCTACTTTTAGCTTGGCATGAAGTCACTGCATCCCTTCCTGGGGGCGGGGAGTGATATGTTGGTGTATGTAATCCATGTGTAGAGATCAAATGAGAGTCACCAGTACATCCATCACCTTAGATGTTTATATGCTCTCCTTTTGTTTTGTTTTGTTTTGTTTTCATTTTTTAAAATGTATATGAGCCTGCATGTGCATCCGTGTACCACTTGGTGCCTTTGGAGGCCAGAAGAGGCCATGGATCCCTTAGGAATGCAGTTACAGACAGCTATGAGCCACCATGTGGGTACTGGGAATCGAACCCAGATCCTCAGGAAGAAGAGCCAGGGCCCTTAACCACTGAGCCATCTCTCCAGCCTTGCATATCAGTTTTTTTATGTTGGAACATTCAGCATTCTCTCTTCTACAGAGTGAGGCTTTGCTGTGGAGAACATGCTGGGTATGCTCACAATGGTTGAGCTCTTCCCTTGTCTCAGACAACAGGAAAGTTTTCTTGGTTCATTACCGGGAGAGCCTAGTGAGTTTCTAGAGAGAAGACCCACAAAAACAAAACAAAACAAAAAACACAAGGAGGAAGATTGAGGTGGCGCATTCCTGGGGGTTTCACATACTCATGCAAGTCCACACTCAACCTCCAGATACATCAAGTCACTGTGGAATTCAAGTCCCCCCATCCACCATGGCTTCTGCTCTGGGTCAGTAGATCACATCTGTGACTCCGAAAGGGCTGTCTCTCCAGATTCCAGGACATCAGTTTGCCCTCTGACCTCAATTCTCTGGTAAGTCCAAGAAAAGTCATTGATTTTCAGTTTATTCAGCTTTTTGCTTGTTGATAAAGCAGGAGAGGCAGGTTTCTAAGCTCGTCACATGTCAGGACTGAAACCCAAAGACCCTGAACTTTTGTAGTAGGCAGTGAACCCAACCGTCCTTTGCTCAGAAACAGACATTATTTTTATTATACTGGACAGTAAATAAATCTACCCTTCACTCTGGAGGGAAACATTAGCTCCGGCTTCCAGGGCTGTTTATTGCTCTAACATCCTTGAAAAGACAGTGTGGATGTGCAGAGGTATAAAAGATCCACAGAGGAGTGTCTCTCAGCGGATTTCTAAGCACTGGAGAGACGGCCTGGAAACTGGATTGAAAACAGTGGTGCTCCGCTTTAACCATGGAATACCACCAGATGTCCATAAAGCTGGGAGACAGGGGGTCTGTTTTCACCAATGGGTGTAGAACCCCCAGCGTCATCTTGCTGAAGTCCCCCCACATGACTCTAATATAAAGCCTGGGTAAAGAGAACCTGTCATGCTGAAAGGTATAATTAGCAACATGGTGGTGGGGGCATGTTCTATATGTCCTGACCCTTGCTACATATGTAAATCCTCTGGGAATCGGGGTCCATGCAGGTCTGACTCAGTACGATGGCAGTGGGACCATGGTTCTATTCCTCAGCAGCAGCTCCCTGGCATTGCCAGACTTTATCAATCCGTTTGGAACAGAAGGCTTTGCCTCACTGGGTTTCTCACTACAACCTGTGTCTCCAGAATTGATTTTCACACTCTCTATAGCTGTATTCAGGAATGGGCTATGTGTGAAAAGGGAAGGCAGGCCTTGCTGGCAGGAGGTCCTTGTAGTTAGAGTGAGGGTGTACTTCACAGGCCTACAGCAATCTCGTGGTCATTGAGACCAAGAGACATTTGAAATATACATCAGGATGCAAACAAAGCAAAACAGAGGTGTAGGCTGACAGGACGGTAACAGTGCTTGCCACACAAACCCACCTGGGTTCTGTCACTACAATCTTCAGTGGAAGGTGAGACCCAACACCTGAAAGCTGTCCTTCGACACAGAGAGAGAGAGAGAGAGAGAGAGAGAGAGAGAGAGAGAGAGAGATGCACAGATACATACACAGATACACAGACACACAGATATACACATATACACACAGAGACACCCACCCACATTCACACACTCGAGCACATACATACGCACTGAGTAGAATTTTTTTTTTTTTTTTTTTTTGGATTTTCGAGACAGGGTTTCTCTGTGTAGCTCTGACTGTCCTGGAACTCACTCTGTAGACCAGGCTGGCCTCGAAATCAGAAATCTGCCTGCCTCTGCCTCCCAAGTGCTGGGATTAAAGGCATGCACCACCACTGCCCGACCCCTGAGTAGAATTTAAAAAGGAAAATGGAAGTCGAATTTTAGTCATTAAATCTTAAGAAAAGAGGGCTGGAGAGATGGCTCAGTGGTTAAGAGCACCACCTGCTCTTCTAGAGGTCCTGAGTTCAATTCCCAGCAAACACATGGTGGCTTACAACCATCTATAATGGGATCTGGTATGTCTGGAGACAGCTACAGTGTACTCGTATACACAAAATAAAAAAACCTTTAAAAAAAAAAAATCTTAAGAAAAAACTTGACTCTGGGTCTTGTGTTGTTGAAGTGTCTAGATCCATCTGAGAAAGGATCTAGAAATTTGGATTAAAGAATCAGAAAAACTCAAAGTCAATTGCTGAAGAATTTTGTATTGCTGAAGGAAAGGCTTCGCCAGGCATGTCCAGGAGAAAAAGTCCACCTCTGACAAGCAATCAGGTGACTTTATTTCCCCTCTCAGCAGTGAGGGGCTCATCCCTGTGCATCTTCATCCCCGGTCCCAGTTTCATTCCCAAGTCATGATACCGTAGGTCCCTGGAAAGGCTGGCGTCGGACCTTTCACCTCTTTATAGCCTTTCCCAGATCAATGCTGTTCTGACTCATTGACAGGCCTTTCCCCAACCAGGACTCTGTCCCCTTCCCAGTATGAGCAAGTGTCTTTCTGACTAGGAAAGTCCTTCCTTCCTTTTCCAGTGTAACTGAAGACTCCCTGACAGGAGCCACTAACTAAGAAAGCCCAAGCACATACAGAGATATTTACCCTGTTGATGGCCCTGTAACAGGACAGAGAAAGACCTGGTATCTTCTTTGACATGCCTCCTTAACCAAGTTAATACCTGTCTCTTCACCAGCACTTTAGAAAGATGGCTTCATGGTGCCGAGATGGGTCACCCTTTCCCACCCGGTCTGGCTGCTTCTGATTTCTCTATCGAGCGTCGACTAAAATCGAAGCAGAAAGTGTTTGCTTTCCTGACCTCTGTGTTCTCTATCCATCAAAAAGGAATAAAGATGGCTCGCTCCACAGGTCGAAGCTTGTGCCGCAGGCTTGACTGCCTGAGTGTGATAGCCCACATGGTGGAAGGAGAGACCTGGCTTCTGTAAATTATCCTCTGGTTTCCACAAATATAGTAGTGTACTCACGCCCCCCTCCCAAATAAATAAATGCCATAAAAAATTGTTTAAAGTGCAAAGCCATGTGGGCGAGGGAGGTGGGCACAGCTAGTTAGCTAAATGAAAAGACCACACTTGACTCTGGCCGTGGAATTGACACAACGGTTGGAGTCCACACAGTGGGTTTTTTGTTTTGTTTTGTTTTTTTATGGTGTGCCATTATGTGCTGAAGATCTCAACCACACGAAACTGTGGCTTTGCCTTGAAGCCCCAGACCCACGTTAATGGTTTGTTTGTTTTTTTTTTTTAAGTCTAGGCCAAATTGTTTAAATATTGAAACAGAGTATGTCTATTTGCTTGTTGACAGAAGTGGACACTTTATCATCCAAGGGTATGAGAACCTGATGGCCAAAACGAGTCAGGTGGCTCTACAGGCTGTGCACGTCATAGGAAAGCACATGAGGCCCCTGAGGGTGGACATAGGAGCTGTCAGCTCATTTTAGACGCTCCATATTAAAACATCGCTCATGGTTTCCCCTGGAGGAAAATCTTGAACACAGGTCCATGGGGGGGGGGGGGATAAAGAAACAATGTCTCATGCTGGTTGTGTTTCCTCAGCCAGCAACAACAGCCAGTAAGGGAGACCTAACCACAGCCTCCTCATATATCGGTGTCAAAGGACTGACAGGTAACACAAGGCTGGGAAGTCACTGGGACTATGCACACATCAAAGGCATTCAAGTTCATGAACAAGGTCAGAAGCGTGTTGCTGGGCTCTGCTCTCTCACTGAGGACTTGGAATACAGCTGCATTTCCCAGCCTATGAACTTACACCCACAGCCACCCCCTTCATCGCCTACTAAAGAGAAGATAATAGCATTCAGCCCGCATACATCACCAGGTGGCTGCAATAATTTAATTATCCAATATCTATAAAGCATTTGACAACTATAAATCACCGGAAAACTGCAAACAACTTAACCAACATCGAGCCTTCCTTATGGCCCCATGTTTAATTTATGCGGTCTCTCTTGGAACTTAGGGACATGCATTTCAATCTATTTTCCAGAATTCAATGTATCATTTTTGTTGGGAAAATGCACCCTTTCCCCGCCATCCTAATGTGTTGAGAGTAATGGCTTGTGTGATTGTTGACTGGCCGCCTGTAGCAAATCAAATCTACAAATATTTACTAGCTGCTGAGCACGGCCTTGCTTGCTGAGCATGGCCTTGCTGAAGATGACGGTGGGTGTGGGTGGGACAAGATTCACTTTCTGCATTAAATGAATAAATTGCCCAGCTGCACCACAGTACCCCAGATATCCTAGAGGAGAGGAAAAAACCGGCCTGTGTTCCCTTGGTGCCCCCCAATACACCTGGAGCTTTATTTCAAATACACAAAACAGCTGGTGTTCATGATTTAAGGCTCAATGCAAACAGCAGAGGGAATTTATTGTACAAGCTGCCTGGGTTGGCAAAATTCCAGACTTCATCAACCAGAAAGATAAGGATGATGGCAGCGATAATGATGGGGAGATGCTGCCTCGCTGTCTTTGTAAAGGAACGTAAGGAAGCGTGGCCGCCACAGGAAGTTCCAGGGTTGCAACACGTCCTCAACTTGACCCAGAACAGAGTTAGAGCAGGGCCTTCCCAGGACCTGTGAAACTCAAGAGATGACCCCATGTGCTTGGCAAGGCTGTGCTAGCAGCTAGACTGCAGACGTTTCCAGGCAATGGTCCTTTGTTTGAATCTAGAAGCCACTATCTCTATATAAACAACAACAACAACAAACAGTATTTTAAAACCCAACAATACTACATGTGACTTTGGATTCATCTGTGCTTTTCTGTAAACTATTGAGGTCTTTGCTTTCAGTGTCATAAACCTCAAATAAGCAAGACTCCACTTAGGGAAATTGCCGGTGACTTCATTTATAGATGAGTTTCTACCAACTGGTGAGAGGAAATTACCGTAACACATACCGAGCACTCCTACCGCCACAGAAGCTACAGAATATGAAATACTTCATGCGCTCACTTAATTCTCTTGTTAACTCACTGCCGAGCCTAACACTATTCACATTTTAAAGATAGAAAGCCAGGTGTGATGGTGCACACATGTAATCCCAGCACTCGGAAGGCAGAGGCAGGTGGATCTCTGAGTTGAGACCAGCCTGGTCTACATAGCAAGTTGCAGACCAGCAAGGGCTACATAGTGTGACCTTGTCTCAAAACAAACAAACAAAAAAACAAAACAACAAAACAAAAACAAACAAAAATAGGTAGAGCTTGGCAGAGCTTAGGAGTGGAGCACTTGTGGAGCAGATTTGGGGCCCTGGATTTATCTCCAGCGCCTCAGCCCTAAATATAAGAATGAGAAACTGAGGTTCCCCCAGAATACATCATGGTGCAAGGTCACACAGCTGAAGGAGCCAGGCCGTTCTGTTGCTCCTCGGCTTCCGTGACCGTAAGGCTGAAGTAAAAATACAGTGCCTAGGTGGCCATAGTTCAGTGAGTGGCTCAGCTTCGAGCTGGCAACACAGGCAGCTGCAGACTGCACTCCAGCCTCAGACCGCTGTCCTTAACCAGCGATTTCACAAACATCATCTTTTGGTCCCAAGAGAACAAGGAGTAAAACCTGGAGATGGTTCAGGTCTTGACTCCACCACACACACACCCATACATACACACCCATACACACACATACATACACACACATACACACACACACACCACACACAGACTGTGAAGAAAGCTCAGGGCTGGGAGATGGCTTAGTCTATAGAGTGATTTCCACACAAGTATAAGTACCCGAATTTGGTCTGCAGACACCACCACCCCCACCCCCACCCCCGCAGCAAGTGCTTATGACCCCAGCACTGGGGAGGTAGAGGCAAGTGTATTCCTGGGGGATCACTGGCTAGCCAGCCTAGCTGAATTTATAAGCTCCAGGCCAATAAGAGGTTCTGTCTCAAAAAACTCGGTGGGCAGAAAGATAGCTCAGCAGGAAAGGCGATTTACTTCCAGGCCTGACAACCTCTGAGTTCAATCCCCAGGACCCATTCCCACAAAGTGTCCTCTGACCTACACACACACACACACACACGCACACACACACACACACACACACACACCCGAGGTTGTCAGCTAGCCTTGACACACATGTGTGCACTTGGTATGTGAGCACACACCAAGAGAGCCATGGCTGATAAATTAGTCCTTCTCTACTCTCATGGCCACCCTTATGGGTGGGAAACCCCATGGACATTTGGCTTTCTGACTTAAATGCTTTTCAGAAATTTTAGCTGTATCTGTGCAGGTTTCCAATAGCTCAGATTTTCTTTTTCTGTGGGGTTTTCATTTAGAAAACAGAATATATTAATTATT
Organism: Uromys caudimaculatus; assembly: GCA_028551405.1. NCBI lineage: Eukaryota > Metazoa > Chordata > Mammalia > Rodentia > Muridae > Uromys > Uromys caudimaculatus. The sequence continues at coordinate 104,408,008 of CM052700.1, forward strand.
CATCTAAGACAAGAAACATGCAGCCTTTGAGGCATTTCCCTCCATAAACTGTAGAAAATTGCCAGCAATGGTGGTGCACGCCTTTAATCCCAGCACTTGGGAGGCAGAGACAGGCGGATTTCTGAGTTCGAGGCCAGCCTGGTCTACAGAGTGAGTTGCAGGACAGCCAGGGCTACACAGAGAAACCTTGTCTCGAAAAACCAAAAAAAAAAAAAAAAAAAAAAAAACTGTAGAAAATTAAATCTAACTACCCCTGTTCACGTGGCTTAGGGAAGGAGACAAAGAATAATGTTAAGAATAATTTAAAACAAATGCCCAAATGCTATCTCCTCTAGTTTCTTCAGCCTAGAGAGGTCCATCATCACCCATCACTCTCCTTAAAGTAGCCTGCCTTATTTATTTATTATTGTTTATCCAAATGAGCTTCTTACTTTCACTGTTAACACCTGTCTTCCTGCCTCTTCATCTACAAGTTTCCAGGCAGGAAGAGACTTTTGTTCTCGTTTGCTGTTGCAGTACGGTATCTGAAACTGTCCCCAGCGCTAACAGAAATGCAATAAATTCATGATACATGTGAGCATTTTTAAATTAAAATTCTTATCTTTATACATATCATTAAAAATGAATCCAGGTTTATAGAAATAGATTCATCATATGCCTTGGTGAATGGCATTCTCATCAGCGATGGGGCTTATCTGAGGCCCTACCCTTCCTCCTGCCTCTCCGACTGTGATAGTCATCACTTGGAGTCCTGCATTCGCTTCCGGTTGTCTTAAGCCATCCCCCTGGAAACAGAGCCTGCAGCCAATCTTCTGTGAATCATACCTTGAGAGACTGATCTCCAGAGACCAGCAAAGTGAAAGGGGGCTTAGCAAGGATGACTTGCCTGAATCTGTTGTCAATCCCCCTCATCCTGACCCCTCGGAACATTGATGCCCAAATATTGGCCCCACCTTGAAGCAAAGACTCAACTATTTATACCCTTGAACCAGAGAGTCATGAACTACACTGGAGAGGAGAGATAAAGGGGAGAGAAAAAAATAGCTTCTTAACTGAGGCAGACCTTATTTGGTCAATATCAAGTCTTGGGGGTAAGAAAGGGAGTAAGAGTGGAGTTGGTCAGATGGCTCTGTGGGTAAAGGCACTTGCTACCAAGCCTCAGAACCAGAACTCATATGGCAGAAGGAGAGAACTGACTCCTGAAAGTTGTGTTCTGACCTGCATGAATGTACAGAGAGAGAGAGAGAATAAATAAATGTGGTATTTTGTTTTGTTTTTTAAGAAGAAAGGAAGGAGGTGAGATTTGAACTGTGGACAGTGAGCACCCACAGCAGCTAAGGGGTCAGTGCATTTCACAGGGAAGGAGGGTTCGGAGTAGGTCAGCGACATCTCCCTTCCCTTAAATAATTTTATCAAGTTGTATATGTCTTCCTTATACATGTATACATTGTGTATGCATGTCTGTGTGTCCATATGTCTATCTGTGTGGGTATGTAGTTTTAATTCTCTAAAAAAAAAATGGTAGTAAACTTTGCCGCACACGTCTTCAGCACGTGACCGTGGCCTGATTTATTTATCAGCGTCAACAGTGATGGTGCTATTTCACAGTATCTCCAGGCCTTCCCTCTGACGATCAGTGCCTCTATGACTGTTCTTGCCTAAGTCTGCCATTGAATCTCTCAGGTTTGCTTCTGGGGTGGAAGTAGCTGGATCATAAGCTTTAAGCTTCGGGAGATAGTGATGTAATGTTTTCCACATTAGTGGTCTTACTAATTCCTCTGTGCACTAAGAATGTGTAGGAGAACCTTCCGTTCGCATGCGTTCCGACGTTTCCATTTTTGTTAACTGAATGAGCAGAGGGTGGCCTCCTTGCTCTGGATGCCCTCAGTCACTCATCATCCTTTCAAAGCTACGTTTGTCAGACATACATCCCTCCTCTTGTAGGATACGCTTATATGTTTGTATTTGCTCAAATAGCTTGCCCAGTTTCCCCACAGGGTTATTTGGGTTCTTACTGATCTGCAGGTCTGCATACATTCTTTGTTGTATGGATTATGAATGTCGTGAGTCTCTTCTTAGAGCTTGCTTTGCCGTGTCTCTGGAAAACCTAATGTCCTAGGTTTTATTCTAATCACACGTACCATTATTTTATTTTTTTCCCCCTATGGCCCTTCAGGCCCTGCTTAAGAAATCCCTGAATGATCTGAAGGAAAATCTCAATCTGAGGGCAGTGACGAGAAATGGAGCTGGGTCACAGGTGGGTCACAGAAGCAAGCTTTGTGGTGACTACAAAGATGTCGCATTTGTAACAGCTCTTACTACCCAAGTGACCAGCTGGCAGGTGTGTTCTGGTTATAGAAGGAGACATATCATTCTATTAGAGCTGGGTGCCATTAAAAATTCTAATCATAGACTGTAATTAACTTTCCTTGCTCCGACGCCTGCTCACTAAGCAACCTTCTGATTATAATTTGGCTGCCCATGTATCTTGCCTACAGGGAGAAAATGTACTGAGAATATACTGTTCAGACGACGTGAGGCTCCAATCCATTAAACAGTTACATGCCATGATGTAAATTAATAAATTTGTATTCTGATTTTATCATCGGCCTCATCTGGGCTCCAAAGGCGTGAGTCAGCATCCCTGGGTCTAATCAACACGGAAGCTCTGAATATCAAGCTTCTGGGGTGAAAACCAAGGAAGTAGAACCAGCCAGAGTGAAATCACCAAGGTAACATTGCCCCAGAGGGCCCTCGGTCTGATGAAATAGGCTTTCATACATATCATGCGATAGGGACGGGGATTAAAATTTACTTTTGACATTATAAAGAGCTGCATATTCAAGACTGTGGTTCAGTTCTATTCAGGTAAAAGCAAAGAATAAAAGATGATCATGAGACCCATAGTGAATATTTATTGGCTTATGAGGACACACCAGATGCTGCCCAAATCCTAGGCAGAAGGTTAAGACTTATAGACATGATTGAAAACAGAAACACACACACACACACACACACACACACACACACACACACACATATACACACACACACAAACCAAAAACCAAAAACCCAAAACCACACCACAAACAGGGCAGATGATATGTGCTAAGGAGAGACCAGGAAGTGTCTGGCTGAGGATGAAGAACTGTTCCAGGTAGGTACTCAGGGCCCAGGATGCAAAATAGAAGGTGACATTAAACACAGGAGGGAAGAAACCAGGAGACTGAAACACAGGGTACACCAGAGCCCAACTGGAATGTGCTGAGACCCTGAGATTACCCAGGCTCTATAGGGATGATTTAGGACCTGTGGGGGCGGGGTCAAAATCTTTGAAGTGAGTTCAAAAGGCAGAGTGGTGATGAGGCCAACAGGACAGATGGTGCTAATCTGTCCCTGCAATCTAGGCCTGTTTCCTCATGACCCCTGTGAACATCACCTACAGTATAACTAACTGACTCCTTTGAGGATCCCAGCAACACCAAATATAAAAGGGGGGGGGGGCATCATCTGAACACTGAGCCTTGTAATGGACAAGAGCTTGACTGTGTACTCAAGCCAATAGAAAAGAATTAAGATGAGCCAGGTATGGTGATAAACATCTTTAATTCCTTTAATGTATGCTGAAGGCAGAGCCAGGCAGATCTCTGTAAGTTTGAGGCCAGCTTGGTCTATATAGCAAGCTCCAGGACAGTCATAGCTTCATAAAGAGGTCCTATCTCAATAATAATTATAATGATGATGATGGTGGTGGTGGTGGTAGTGGTGGTGAAGAAGAAGAAATGGAATAGGAGTAATAAGCAAAGTAGGAACAACTATAATGGTGGTCTATTAGGATTTGTTCCTCAAAGAAAAGTGTGTTCCTGAGCTGCATACCACTCCTGGGGAGACTAGGGACAGAAGTACAGTTTGACCCCAGGAACTTCAGGCTAGCATGGGCAAAATAGTAAGACCCTGTCTAACAGAAAGAAAGAAAAAAGACAGAAATGTCTGAAGGTAATTACAGAGTTCTAAAGACAAGCATTGTCTCCCCCAGCACCTCCCATGGTACCCTACTGGAGGCTACATGTAAAGACTAGAGAACCATCAAAGTTCTAAAAGTGAGGTAGCCATAGGCTACCAGGAAGTAATAACCTTGAATGTGGCTACCTAACCAACTGCAAAAGTAGAGAGGTATGGCAAAGGTTCAGCAGAGCAGCAGGACCAAACACTACCCTGAGGAAGTGCTCCTCACATGCTCGCTACCAGGATGTGCGATCTCTGTGAAGCAATGCTGAAGAGGAGCCAGCTGTGTTCTCTGCCAATCCAGAAGGCTCTGACCTAGTCATGAAAAAATGATCTTTAACTGTGGTGGCTTAGGGGTAAAATATGAGAATTCTTTGACTAGTAGAGGTTGTCCCGAACATGCTCCATGATGGTCTTCAGCCCTAGCCAGGTCTCCTCCGCAGTGGGGATGATCTGGCTGGCTGGCAAGAGGAAGCCGTAGTGCCCAGTGTCTCTTAGCTCAAATGTGAAAGCATACTTGATGCCGTTGTCATATGCCCAGTCAACGCTGCTCCCACTAGCTGGATCTGTAAGTCAGAAGAAAACACCATTGAAGCCTACTTCAATTCAAGAATACCTCTAGGTTCCTATGGAAAAGGGTGAGAGCTCAGCCTGGATGGACTTCCTTGAATCCAGAGTTCTTTCAAAGTCATCCAGTCCTGAGACACATGTTCTAAAGGCACATTGGCGTCATCTCCATCCGGATGTCTTAGGTCATCTCATACTGTGGATGAAGGTCTATTCTAGCCTCAAACTAAGGCTCATTTTAAATCCTCATTCCCAAGGCCAGGGAGATGACCACTCAAGCTTGAGTAGTAGAGTTCAGGTCCCCAGAATCCACATAAGGTTGATTAGCCATGGTGGCCCACTTGTAATTGCACCGTTCAGGGGGCAGAGTCAGGGTATCCTAGGAGCAAGCTGCTAGCTAGGGTGGCTGAACCAGCAAAGAGACCTGGCTTCAATAAAGTGGAAAGTAATAGGAAAAGACAGTAAAGTTCTCTACATCCATGTTCATATACATAGATACATTAAACATGCATAAATACAATTAACACACACACGCTGACATATGCAAAAGAAATGGAATCTCATTCTTATCTTGTCACTTAATCACTGCAATCCTCCAGGAAACTCAAATCTATCTTAAGGACAGAGGGAGGCAAGTATCCCCCTCTAGCGCCAGTGACCCCTGTCCCCGTGAAATGGTGCCCTATGTCATCATCTTTTAGACAGAAGTCAAGCCCATCTCATATCCAGAGCTAACAGGATTCTGAAGAATGAAGTTGTCATGAGAGCCTTGCTTGTCTTCAGGTCACTGGGTCTGGGGAAAATCAGCTGCCACTGATGTAATGGCACCCAGGAAGCCCAATGAAGAAATGCAACCTCCTGCCGGGAATCAGCATTAATTCACTAGGCACTGGAGCAAGCTGCCCCACCAGCAGACCACCCAGCTCTGAGGTCTGCTTGATTGCAATCCGGGAATGCAGCTTAACCATGACCTTCTACAAGACCCTGCCCCAGACGTGTTTCCATAAGATGGTCTTAAATTCCTGACTCACACAAACAGGGTAAGAAAATAATGTTTATCATGTTGAGCTGAGAGCTTTCAGCTTAGTTTTGTTTGTTTTCTTTTTTTTTCCACACAGCAAGAGATAACTGATACAAAGAGGAAAAGGAAGCACATTCCCTTTGCCAGAAGACTTGAAAGTCTTTTTTTCTGATTCTTCCCAAACTGCCAGAGCAGGAACTGGCCTCTAACTGTCACTAATAAAATAATGACAATAGCAGATATTCTTTTTTTTCATCAGCATCTGCCATGAGCTAGTTGTTATATCCAACGCTTTACATCCATTGATATAATAATCTTGAAAATCCAGTGACTGCCATTCCTGCCCTTAGTGTACAGATGGGAAAGTCCAGACTCAGCCTGGGTAAAGCAGCTAAGGAAATGCAGACAGAAAAGGGTAAAGCTAGAATTTAAGCCCACATCCTTTTAAGTGGTCTATTCAATCTACTTGAGGTCCATCTGGTGGATTAACACATCTGATAAATGTAAGCCTGGGCCCTTCCTTTCCCTTATTCCTGAGAACCATTTCTCACGGACCTGTGTGTGTGTGACTTTTCCAGAGATACAGCTTGCACAGAGATTGTCTGTTCCCAAGGGAATGGAACCGGCTCTGCTCTGCTCTCAGAAATCCTTGTGTGATTCCCCCATAGTCTGTCTACCCTGAGAAAATGCTCCAGCAAAAAAAGAAGAAGAAGAAAAAAAAATCCAACCCAAACACTTAGGGTGTCTAGTTGTTCTTTACAGGGTAAACTCAAGTACTTCATAACACACCTAAGATATTGGAAGCAGGCAAAAAGGATACTGCTCGGTATTCAAAGTTGATCAAGTTCACAGACTTCATTTTGTCTAATTCCTTGCTCAGTGTGCACCTACTCTTGCTTGTATGTGTATACATTCGTGTGGGGTGCATGTGTACATACGTGTGTGTGTGTGGATGCATGAATGTACCTATGCGTGCAAGATCCAAGGTCAGTCTCATGTGCTGGTTCTCATGTTGTCTACCTTATTTAGAGACAAGGTCTCTCACTGGCCTGGAACTCACCAGCTGGGCTAAGCTGCCTCCATCCCCTCAGTGCTGGCTTAACCTTGGTCAGCACAATGCCTTTTATATGGGTTTGAGGGATTGAACTTAGGTGCTGATGTTTTCACAGCAAGCTCTTTCCTAACCAAGCTATCTCCCAGATCTTTTAACACACACACACACACACACACACACACACACACACACACACACACACACACCACCATTCTACACATTCTGCTTTTCAATCAGTTGAAAAACAGGTTGAAGATCACTCCGCATTAGCATGTATTGATGCACCTCATTCATTTAAGGGAAGCTCAATTCTTCCCCGGATGAGTGCTCCAGTTGTATTTTTGTCTAGCCCTCTCTTAATGGGAATTTTAGATGCTTACCAGACTTTGTGGTGATAAATAACATTGTCACAAACATCCTTAAAACCCATGATTTATCCTAGTCAGATGAACCTAAGAACTTACTAGACCAGAAGTGCCTAGTAAATCAGAAGCAGCTAAGAGAAAAGGGATTCGTTGCAAGAGGAGTTGGCTCGAAGACAGAACACGTGGCCATGACGGTCTGACAGGAGGGACTCACAAGACTCTAAAGAGCAGACAAACCAGTAAGAAGAGGTGGGTGGCAGGGGACAAACATGAGCATGACAGAGCTGCATGAGAACACTACCATGAAGCTCATTATTTTCTATACTAACTCTAAAAAGCATTAATTTTTTAAAAAAATAGACACAAGACTTAAAGCAGCAAAATGGGGCGGGGCTAGTTAGCAGAAGGACCTTAAACATACCAGGTCCTCGGGTGTAATAATTCATCTTCAGAAGACCACTCAATTGTGTGTGTGTGTGGGGGGGGGGTGTGCTGAACTCCCTTTCATATGCTCTGTTTAAGAAGATAAGAAAACGTGAACTACTTTTATCTCAAATGGTGACTCCAAGAAAAGGCCAGTGCCCAGAGGGACAGACACCAACCATGGATAGAGCACATGCCAGAGCCCCTGGGTTAGACAGACTTTTAATATACAAAAACTGACTGCTCTCTCAGAAAGCAATGGAGGCCGAGAAGACCTAAAAAGGATGTAGAATGTTCTTGAAAGGTAGGAAGTTTTATGGCTCTGAGACACTCTTGGGGGAGCCTCCCTCCCGAGAGAGGCATCTGGTGAGTATCCCTTGACTTGACACAGCTCTTGCTGGGGAAAAGAATGTGTTTGATGTAGAGAACAAGGCTGTTATTTAAACTGATGTTTCACCCAAAAGCAGGGACCCTGGTGACCCACAAAGGCCTTTGGGAAGACCTCCTCAAGGGGTTCCTAGCAAGGCTCCATTAGTCCTAGCAAGTCTCTCTTAGTCAGTGGTTCACTTCTGACTTGATTAAGCAGGGGGTGGAGAAAGTCCCCAGATGCATCCTCTGAAGAGTCCCCATTTAACCACACTAATAGCAATAAACTATGAATAATTAATGAATTGTTGCTGCAATTAGCAAGACAAACACCAGCATCATGCTCACTGCTTTATGTTGCTCTGTAGCTACACAGCCGAGATGAGTATACCCAGATCTGAGGCAAAGGTGCAGAGGTTGCTATAGAGAAGGCACTGTAGAGGGACACACTCCCTGACAAAGGAACAGAATTCTACTTCCCGTGTTGACACTCACATTTCCCACTTAGTTGTGTGGTATAACACTTCCCATCACTTGAAGACAGGCTCCCAAAATAAGATAACTAGCAAGATGTCAACAGAAATCCAGTAAAATGCTCAGATGAGACCAAAACAAATACATCCTTCAAATGAGGCTGTGGGTGACAAACTTCGAGGCCAGGTTTGGATTTGGAGACTTGGTAGACTTTTTTATCTAGATACTAGTTCTAGTTAGAGGGCTCCCGTCCACTAGGCCGCTTCTATCATCCATTATCTCTGCCATCCGTCTCCCAACATAAACCTGGGGGTTTCCTTTGAAAAATGGATAGGTACCTGCAGAAACAAACTCAAGCATAAGAGCCTGGCTCTGGATTTCCAGAATTCACACACACACAGGTCAAAGAAGACATGGTGGCACAGGTCTGTAACTCTCATGCTGGTGAAGCAGAGACAATCAAATCTCTGGTTCTTGCCAGCCAGCCAGTGAGAGATCCGGTCTCAAAAAAAAATAATGTGGAAAACAACAGAGATTAGACACCCAATGTTGGTGTCTAGCTTCCACATACACATACACATATGCATGTGCACACACACACATGTAGACAGAAACACACACACACACCCCACATATGGAGACGAGGCTATGATAACTTTTTGATAAACCATTTCAGGAGCCTTACTACAAATGAGGAGTGTAGTCTCCCAGCTGACAGGTCCTAACTCATCAAGCCTTGAGAGGACTGATGATGCTGATGTAGATGGTGCCTCCAGCAGCCATGTGTCACAAAGTCTTGACATGGATTTCGCTCTGTTACTAACCACTGAGACAATCAGACAATAACACAGAAAATAAAGCTCCCATCTCTCCTACCCCATCTCAAGTGCATTCCAAGGTGCATTCCAAATAGCTCAACCCCCTCCCCATGATACTCACAGACAGTGGTGCAAGTCGGTCCCACTTGGTACTTAGTGCCCGAGAGAGAAGCCAGGGCTTTGACTGCATTCCTCGCCACATCATCCTGGGACGGGAGGATGGAGGTGAACAGACATCAGTGAGCACCATGAGGTTCTATGCTCTGTCTGAAAGGGCTCCGTGCAAGCTTTCAGAAAGCCCAGAGAGCTGCCTGCCAACCCCTCAGGAGTCTCATTAAGATAGATTACTGAGCTGTCCTAAGGGAGGGTAATGTCTTGTTCAGGAACCTGACAGAAGGCCAAGTATGTTCAAGAGAAAAGCCATGAATAGAGAACCAATGCTGGTCCATATCTAGCCATGAATTGAGGGCTGGGGAGACTTCTTCAGCCCATAGACTTTTGGGCTGGTGGTGTCCAAGCCGACCAGCATGGAGGCATAGACCTGTATCTATTCTGAAGATACCAGCCCTATTCCTACTAGTCCGTTGTCTATAGGTACCTTTTCTATACCAGGGATGAGTTATGGGCTCTGACACAGAACCCCCAGGCCATGACCAATACCCTCTTTAACTTCTCCATTAACCAGAGAGAAGGCACCTCCCCCTTTCCCATCATGGTGCCAAACACAGTCTTTAGGAAGCTGTGAGCCTATGACCTGTTCTAAGTCAGATGGCACAAATCAAAGGGCAGAGAGGCATTGGCCAGGGCTCTCCCTGGTACTCAGGCTCCCATACTTGCCCTCTAAAGCTATAGATCAGCCACCTTGGCCATGCCAACGGAAGAAGGTTCCATCACTTACCAGCTCCTCGGCATCTGGGGCCTTCCTGACTGTGTACCCATAGGGATACATCAGCAGCTGTGAGTAGCTATGCAGGTCAATGAAGCTTTTGAAGTTCCCATGCTTTTGAATAAAATCCACCACTGATTTCACTTCCACTTCAGAATTGGGGTGGGAGCCATGGTACACTTCAGAGCAAGGGTTATCGCTGGCCCCCTGTGCTGTGGAGGGGAACTGATCAATAACAAGTAACCCACAGGTCAAGAAGAGAGAAATGAGCAACCCTCAACACATGTGGGCTCGTATTTGTCAGATGCCCCCAAGAATCTTCTCATTGCAGGTACAGAATCTGAGGGGACAGAGAGGGAGTTTGGGGTTTACTACAAATGAGAAGGAAAAGAATTGGGGCTTTTTTAAGTGGGTAGAGTTGACCTCATAGTGTGCTAATAGCAGTTGTCATAAATAATTAATGTCACACTCAAGAACAAGTTGTAATTAATAAGTGTTCTTGATAATTAATATGAATACCAATAAATAATGAAAATGACTCCATTTATTGTGGTGTCAACTTATTCTCTTGGTTCAGGTCTTAATGGCCAACTGCTGCCAAAATAATCTATTGTTGTGGTTTTTAGAAATCTCTTGATTATTTAACAGGTATACAGATGGATTGCTTTCTGCATTGTTCACAGTAAAGCTTGCCTTGGTGTGTGAGTTTGTGCGTGTGTGTGTGTGTGTGTGTGTGTGTGTGTGTGTGTGTGTGCGCAGAAGAAAGACTGAGTGACTGACTGGTTACCATCCTATAATCATTATTTCCCCTGTGATTTTTTTTTAATGATAGTTCTATATAATTAAAATAAATTCATTCAAAACAAAATATTTGCCGGAGTATAGCTCAATGGCAGAGGACTTGCCGGCAAACATAGGCCTTGGATTTTTTTTCACAGAACAGCAAAAACTAAAATAAAGTTACACAGAGTTTATTTTGGTTTTGTTTTCAAGACACACTGCACTGCCCAGCATCAGCCTTGCACTCGAAGCACCTGTGTGTGTGCATGTGCGTGTGTGTATGTTTGTTTGTATGTATGTATGTATGTATGTATGTATGTATGTATGTATGTATGTATGTATGTGTTAGGAGGAAAGAACTAAGAGATTTAAAAGTGGAAGGTGAGTTTATTGGGTAATTTTTATCAGCCATGCAATATTAAGATCATCTCTTGGGTTTCAAGAACAAAACTCCATTCGATGGCAAGAAGAAGAGGCTACATGGACCATGGGTGGTTCTTTTGTGGGGATGGTTTTTAAACAGCTGAAACCCAGATCCCAGGTCACCTAACTCAAACTCACCCTCCATGGCTGCTAGCTGCTGATTCACTAACAGAAGGGGAGCTACTAGGATTTACATTTTGCTTCAGGCTCTTGCCTATTAGAATAACAGTCTTAACTGCTCTCTTTTGATTTGACATCAGGAACACTTCTACCCAGCTACAGCTTGAGCAAGCAAAGCTGGAATGGCCAGGACTAAGGAAGGACCTCGGATTAATGCATCTAAGATGAGAGTGATTTTTTTTAAATGTTAGTGTAGGGGCTGAGAGGGCAGCTCAGTAGCGGAATACTTGCCTAGAATGCAGAAGGACTCGCCACAATAAAGAAATTAAATAAATAAATATTTAAAATTAACATAATCATAATCGCAAAGCAAAGGTTGTCTGGCCCACTGTCTTCTCAGGAGGACAGGGATTACTGGTTCATTCCCTTTCAAAGTTACAACAATAAGACTTAAAAACAAAACAGAACACAGAGACGCAGAGAGCCTGAGGCATGTCCTCGAGTCTTTCAGTGAATGGAAAAACAGAACCAGTATGGAAATGGCTCCCTACCCCACACTGCTGGCATGTGGACAGGTTCATCCAATGCTGGTGGGATTTGAAACCATCCTCCCACCTACCTGCAAAACTAGCATTCCAGTTTCTGTTTGGATCAGCTCCAATACAACGGCTTCCCGGGTTCCGGGACCGTGTCTTCCTCCATAGTCGGTTCTGAAAAAGCCACCCAAGATTGTGTCAAGATACAGTGAAGAGTTTCTCTGGGTGCAAAGACCAGGATAAATGGGTTGAGCTGCATATAGCCCTCACTTAGGGGTACTGGGGGTGGTAGGGAATGGTACATCTAGACTCCAGTCTTTACTGCCTGGGCAGACTGCTTTACCCCTCTCAGGAGATGATGTATCCTTCTGGCTTTAAAAAAAGGGATTTTGAGTCAGGCATGGTGACACACACCTTTAATCACAACACTTGAGAGGCAGAGGCAGGCAGATCTCTGTGAGTTAGAAGCCAACCTGCTCTACATAGTTCCAAGCCAGTCAAAAATACAGACATAGTAAGATGCTGTCTCAAAAAAAAAAAAAAAAAAAAAAAAAAAAAGTGACTGCCCTAATGAGATGAGAACTTTCTATACAAGAACCAAGCTGGTCCCATCTGAACGCCTTGACTAATTACTGGCTCATGCAGAAGTAAAGCAATGTCCACTGAAAATCACCCATGCCACAGACACGCACGGGGGCTGATTGTTGTCTAAGACAGTCACCTGAATTCAATCACACTCTCAACCGGGGAATAAGGGAACAAATTAAATCGTACAACAAAGAAGCTATCAGCCAGACAAAGAATGTGAGACATTACACAGGAAATTACTTAGTTTCTCCAACAAATGAATGACATTTTAAAAGGATGTGTTTGGGGTACTTCTGAATGAATAAAGACTGCAGAGACCCAACCACAGGTGCAGTGCACAGACCTTATTAGATTCTGGCTTCGACAATTTGACTCCTAGGAGACAGTTTTAAAATAATGGGGAGTGTTAAAGGATATTAAAGAACTTCCATTTGTTTTCAAAGGTGACAGTCGTGTACTGGGTTTGGGGGTTTTTATTATTATCATCATCAGCTAGAGATGCATACTAAGGTTGTTGTAGATGAAATAACATGATGTCTGGGATTTGCTTTATAATATGTCAAGAAAATAAATTGTGTCGGGGAGAGAAAGATGAATAGAAGATAGGTAAAATGCTGAAAATTGCTCTAAGACCCACAATAGAGAGTTTCTTAGACTATTCTCTCTAAAAATAATAATATATTCCCTTGCGACTCTCAGCTCAGAGGATGACTAGAAAAGAAAAATCCCAAGGGAGCTTCTAACATGCACGTTGGTGGAAATGGTCTCCAAGGGCACCAGCGAAAAATGGAATCCACCTGGGGAATTCAGTCCAGGCCCTGGCCATTCAGAATTACTCACTTGGCTTTGTGTGTACACGTATCCATCAGGATTGGCCACAGGCAACAAGAAAATATCCACTTTCTCCAAGATGGAGGTGACGGCTGGGTCCTTTTGATAATCAGTCACAATCTAAGCAGAGACAATGTGCTTGTCAGCTACGTCATGGTGGGCTAGGTCTGTAGGTCTAACCAGGTGTTTCCTTGAGGTACCCAGGATGCCCCTAAGATGGTCTCCACTCTCTGAAACCTCTCTGAAGCCACCTTGGGCTCTCTGAAAAGCCCTCTGAATCTCTCAAAGTCTGGGGACAGGACTGCATAACAGTATCAACTCAAGTAGTTGAGTGAGGGGTGGTGGCTTTGTTCACACCTTCTACAGACACTACCCTTCCCTCCCAGCATGGCCTCAAAACAGTTTCTCCAAGGATCTTGGAGGCAATCTGAGAACCCAGAAGACCTGCAAGACTTGGAAGGGAATGAAGGCAAAAGGAATCTGAGTTTGGTGCTGAGACTCTGATCCCTTTTGCAGGGCCCAGGTGAATCAGTCTCCCAGGCTCACCTTTGAAGTACATTAGCTTGCTCACTAACACTGTCACTTAACCACAATGGGATAACCTTAAACTTTTTACTTCTCTCATCTGCAAAGGTCCCAGCCTACCAGGTCTGTGCCAAGCACCTCATACCTCATCCCTTGGGCCTAGCTACACGGGATGCTGCAGTCCCCCACCCCAGGCCCACCAGAATCCTTGATGAATTCCAGGCGACATGACCTTCCTCGCTGTCCAGATGGCAGTGGCCTGTGAGATCCACTCACGGGCATGGATGCCTGCATTCAGCCAAATGGCTGGCCGCTTCTTGCCTCCTCCCGTGCTGAACTGCAGAAGGGGAAAGGGGCCAGAAAATGACCTGCCAGTCCATGTCCCTCCTCACCTCTCCTCTCCCCAGCCCGCTCCTATTCATTTAATTCATTTAAAATAATTCAGAGACCAAATGTTCCTAAGGGCACCATCTATTTATCGCGCTTATCCGTGACCGGGGAGCTTAATTGGCTGGCTGAAGCTCTGGGCAGCCCAAACCTCTCCAGCTTTGGAAGTAAATGGGAAGGAGAAACAATTGGCATTGTGGGTCAGAATGCTAGCGTGGTTAGAAATAATAGTGTTGTCTCTTGAAAGTTCTCAAATGGTTTCCCAACAGAAAAGACACAAGGGTATGTGAACCAGACTGTTCTGCTCGTGTAATAAATGGATTCGGTTTTAAATTACGAAGGAGAGGGCTTCACTATAGCTCTTTGTAAATGGCAGTAATGAATTCTGCTTCCTGCCTTCAACATAGTGTTGGGGCTCCATGGGTCAGAGCGTGGTGCTAATGAAGCCGGGGTCTCTATCAGATGGGCAAATAATCTAAATGTAATTATTTTAAAGGAACCAGCTCAGCGGTATGGCTCCCCTTCTGCTCGTTATTTGCTGTAAACCTGGCTTCTATGGAGCTAAGGGTCTGGCAAATTCTTAGCACCACCAGTTGTTCCACAGTTTTTAGCCCAAATTCCTTTCTATGTGTTCAGCTGAATTACTTACGTAATTTATGTCATTGTCATAGCTCTCTGCCTCCCTTGCCAGGACAGACTTGAATGTGTTAGAAATATCTGAAAATTGGGCCATGCGGCCAACAACCCCAGAATGGGCTTAAGAATTATATCTACCTTAATGTAAGCATCCTATATTCTTTTCCAAGAAGGGGCCCTAAAAGCAGAATAGAGTTCGAATCCTGTCCTAAGCTGCTAGGTGGGAATAAAGGCAGACTGTGGGCCTCTGAGAGTCTTAAGAAATACTAACAGTCTCTCTTTTGATCCTTCCAATCAAAACACAGACTGGGATGTTCTTTCTAACAGCCTTACAGTAGATAAAAGCAGGGGATCCAATCAGATCAAAATATCTGATTAAGCAAAGATGACTCGAGCTACCATCTCTTCCTTAGAGCCAAGGGCTCTAAAAAG
Source organism: Uromys caudimaculatus (assembly GCA_028551405.1). Taxonomy (NCBI): domain Eukaryota; kingdom Metazoa; phylum Chordata; class Mammalia; order Rodentia; family Muridae; genus Uromys; species Uromys caudimaculatus. Next base: position 104,423,245 of record CM052700.1, read on the forward strand.
CTGCCTATATCAGCAGACCCAGGGCTGAGTCCTAGAAACTCAGATCCAGAAATTTGTGTACAGTCAAGATACTTGGAAGGGCCTTGGGCCTCACCTTTAAAACATACATGGGCCGCTTTTCAAATGTCTCTCCAATCTTCACTCTGCATGCCAGGTCGGGAAAGTCTGTGGCAATACTGTCCATCTCATGGTAAATCTAAGGGTGGAAACACAAAGCAAAGACACTTAGGTTTTTGTTTTGTTTTTTGTTTCAATTTTTTGAGATAGGGTGTTCCTATGTAGCACACACTGGTCTTGAACTTGGAGCCTTCCTACCTCACTTTTCCAAAAACTAGGATAGCAGGCTTGTGCTACTGTACCCAACCCAGTGACATTTTAAAATTCTGTTCCATTATGAGTTGGGTTTCTGTGAACTTTATCTTGTCAGTGTTAAGTTTCTTCTGCGAACCTGACCTTGAGGTTGGCCACACTGTCAGCATGGAACTGCTTTCTGCAGTTTTCTAGAAGAGAGTGCATTTCAATTGCGTGCACAATTATAATCCACTTGAGTAAAGCATAGACTTTAAAGATATTACTCCAAAGTGTGATTCTTCAGTTTGTTTTGGCTTTTGGTTTTTGGAGACAGGGTTTCTCTGTGTAGCCTTGCCTGTCCTGAAACTCACTTTATAGACCAGGCTGGCCTTGAATTCACAGAGATCTGCCTGCCTCTGCCTCCTGAGTGCTGGGATTAAAGGCGTGGGCCACCATGGCTCGACATCAACATATGATTCTTTGCATGATCTTAGACTGGGTCATCAGAATAGGCCTGCTTACCAAGGCGCTGGGCAGCAGGGTTTGCCAAATTGTTCTTCATCAGTAAGCAAAATAAAACAAAACGAAAAAACTATTCACAGTGTGTGTCTCCATATAATCAATACAAATAGATTGTGTATAATATAAAATAAGAAGTCATATGTGGTAGTGCCTTTAATCCCAGCCCTTGAGAGGGAGAGACAATTAGATCTCTGAGTTTAAGGCCAACCTGGTCTACAGAGTAAGTTCTAGGATAGCCAGGATTATACAGAGAAACCCTGTCTCCAAAAACCAAAAAAGAAAAAAGGGAAAAAAAAGGAAATACATAAATATATAATATATAAAAGAATATTAATAAATGCAAAAAGAGTGCTAGGAATATGGCTCAGTAAATAAAATGCTTGCCATGCAAGACAATCTGAGTCCAGATCCGCAGCAACCACATAGAAAGCTGGGTGTAAGTCTAGTAATGGGGGAGCCAAGATAGGAAGGTCCCTGGGGCTCACCGGTTCCATGAGAGCCCCTGTCTCAAAAAATAATCAGTATGTTAAGTGGGAAGTGGCAGAGGAATAGAATGCTCGTTTAACATACCAAGAGCTTGGAGGGTTGACTGTATAACCCAGTTAATAGAACACTACTGAGGGTTCATGAGCTGCTGGGTTCAATCCCCAGGACCCCAGAAACCAAGGGTGGTAGTACACACCTGTAACCCCAGCTCTCAGAAGGTAGAGGTAGAAGGATCATGAGTCCTGGATCATCATCCTCAACTCCTCGGGGAATTGGAGGCCGTGCTAAGATACTACATAAAGACTTTGTCTCAAAATAAAGGGGAGGCGACTTCTTGAAAACTCCCCCAACCCATGGACTCTAAGGACTGAAGAAAAGCAGAGTAGATACCTTAGGCCATGAGAAAAAGAGAGTAACCTACAAAAATTTAAAATAAGTTGGGGGGGCAGGTGGAACCTGCCTTTAGTCCCAGTACTCAGGAGGCAGACGCAGGTGATTCTATGTAAGTTCAAGGCCAACCTGGTCTACATAGCAAATTCTAGAACAACCATAGTGAGACCTGCTAAAAGAAAGAAAGAAGAAAGAAAGAAAGAAAGAAAGAAAGAAAGAAAGAAAGAAAGAAAGAAAGAAAGAAAGAAAGAAAGAAAGTTAAGGAAGAAAGTTAAGGAAGGAAGGGAAGGAAGGAAGGAAGGAAGGAAGGAAGGAAGGAAGGAAGGAAGGAAGGAAGGAAGGAAGGAAGGAAGGAAGGAAGGAAGCCAGGCAACCAGTCAGGCTGGGGCCATTGATTGGCAGGTAACAGCACTGCTACTGAGGCTGACAACATTTGATCCCTGGCACCTATACGGTGGGAAGAGAAAATCAATTGTCCTCTTGACTCCATTAGCACATTAGCACCGTGGCACATGCACACCTACACACAGATAGATGATTGATAGGTAGGTAGATAGATAGATAGATTGATTGATTGATTGATTGATTGATTGATAGAAACTTTGTTTTTACAAACCTCCAAGCTATACCCTGATGTGGAATGCAAATTCAAATGCCAACCATCACTACACAAAGGACCTGAAATCAGAAGCCCTGGCAGACACAAATGTAGAATTCCCACTGGAGATCTAAAAAGCCTACGTGGTCATAGGATATGAGCTATTTAATGTTGGTTTTAGGAAGAACCCCAAATAAGCTGGCCAGGAGAGAGAAGGCACTGCAACAGGCTTCTGGAAGCAAAGGCTAGTAGGAGGTCACTCTCCAAGGAGCACCCAAGTCAGTGAGAACAGAAGCAAGCGGATGAGAAAGTGAGACAGACAGCTGGTAAGGTAAGTAGACGGCCTCTCTTGGTCCCTGGGTGACATTTGTAACTGGTTAGCTCAGCTCGGGAGGCCCCACATTAATGAGGCTAATGTTACAGGTTTGATCCCTGTGTGGGCCAAGTTCTGCTTTCGTCCAGGGCCCGAGACTGAACTGAACTCCTAACTTTACCCAGCTGTTTTGCAGATGTATGTCATTGGTCACAAGAGGGATCAAGGGGCAGTGTGGTTGGAAGTGTACACAATAAGGAAATCTACTGACAATCATGGGAAAGAAGTAGAAATAGTCGGCCAGCCTTTGAACTAATCCCTCATCTAGAAGAAAAACAACTTAAAGTACACGTCTCCTGAAAAACTTGCCAGGAACACGATGTTTGCACGTAAAGAACAGCATGTATTAAGGTAGAGGAGGGAGAAAAGCCATTTAGATTCAGGAGGGAGGTCCCAAGCTAGTAGAGTCTGCAAACTAAGGAAAGAGACGCTTGGGACATAAGAGACTCGAGTCGTGAATGAGGCTGTTCCGTTCTGTGGTCCCCTCTGATTTCTCAAGTTCCAGTATCATATGAAATGATTCAGCTCCAAGTTTTTCATTTGGAAGTCTGGCCTACCTTGAAAGCCATCTGTATAAAGTGGTTTCTAACTCCACACACCACCAAATCACATTGTGGAACAAAATATACGGTATGAGGAGTCATGATAAATGAGTGGAAATATTTGGTTAACCTTGGAAATAACCGCCTGTCTGCTTGCCTGGAGTAAATCGCATTTTATTCTGTGCTGGGGATTCTGATGGGGGAGAAGGTTGAATTACAAGGACTGGAAATGCTGCCATTACATCCTGGTTTGCTTTAGAGGACTGCTGAGCAGGGTTTCTACAGAGGAAACTGCAGCTGTGTTTCTCAGGCGCTTGGATGTTGGTGGGAGTTAAGCAACCAGGAAGGAATTAGAGTAGACATGTTTGAGCTCCTCTGTGAAGCGATACCGTGCTGAAGGTGGATGTGAGGAGAGAGGTTCCAAAACTCAGGAAGCAGAGGATGAATGTCGGCCTTGAACCTGCTTGGAAACACTTACAGCCTCCAGGGAATGGTAAGATCCGTAGTTGAAGTCACCACTCCGCTCTCTCCCTTCATTGTGTTGCATTTCTTCATTTTCATTATCTAAGAGGGCCTAAGAAATAACCAGACACAGCAACATGGTGAAGGGAGCCCCAGAGATCTAACTCATCTGGTTACATGGGCTGGCCAAGATGGCGGCAGCCTCAGTATCAACACAAATGTCCAAGGTCTAAAGGGGGCCAGAGCACTTAAATGACAGACGCCAAAAATTACAATTCAAAAGAACGTAAGTTCATGCTGCCTATGTCTTTCATCTTAACTACATAACATTGTAGTACTACTAATTTTCCAGAGGGTTATATTAATTCTATGGGGTAGGATAATGGAATTACCTGTACTAACTTCTGCTTAAGGCCTTTATTCTTGGTTCTAGAAAAACTTTTCGGGACATAAAACTAGTGTAATGTTCACACCCAGCAGAAGAGCTGTCTATAGCTGTGTGTGTGTTGATCATCACAGTCAGTGTGACACAATTAAAAATAATAATAAACCATCCTGCCTTTCATTTTTATAAAAAGGGGTCAGATTTTTTCCATACGTGTGTGTGTGTGAGTGTGTGTGTGTGTGTGTGTGTGTGTGTGTATAACACTTTATTTTTTGATATCTGATTTACATTATTCCATTCAAACCCCTTTTTGCTCCCTGGAAGTAACAGCTGCTTTTCTATAGTATGAAATCTCTATGGTTTCTATAGTATGAACTCTCTATACATTTCTGTAGTATGAAACCTCTAGACATTGGCTTGCATCTGGTATCCAGTGCTTCTGAAACACACGGCTTGGGAAAGCATTGAGAAACAAAGAAATTCTTATAACCACTCATACTTTGAAGGTTCCTGGCAGATGTCTGTGACATGTGAGGATGATTAATAAACTCACAGCTGCTCACACCATCAGGAAAATCCCCAGCCAAATCACCAATTAGTCCAGAACCCACCTCGGTGAAGGAGAGAGTGTGAGCCAGAGACACTGTCCTGCTGCTCAATACCGGTTTGTGAGGCTGGATGGCAATGTCCTCTCTGCTGGGAGCTGTTGGTGACATTCCCCCTTTCTCAAAAACTACCTCTCCTGATTAGCTAGTTCCCAGTAGTTCACACAGACACTTGCCTTCTAGCTTCAAATACAGAAGAGGGGGATGAGTGATTAGCTGCTGAAGAATCTATGAGGTGCCAGCTACTGTTAGATGCATTATATATAGTCAATGGGAGCACTGCCTTGATAAATAGTTGAATCCTGATCATTATCACCACCTAAGCAGTGATGAAATGAAGGCTCGTGGAGGCAAACACCTGCCCAAGGACACACACTGGTAGTTAGCAAAGTCAAGCCTCAGATACAGATCTGTGTAGCCACCTATCTGTACAACACACTCTTCCTGAAGCAGGTTATCAAAATCTGCTTCTCTCTGTCTCCATTTCTTCACCTGGGAGCTGAAAAGGTTGACGCCAGACATTTTTAAATCTCCCAGGCCCAATCTGATTAGTACCTTAGTCTTAGGCAAGACTAGTAGGAGTCCCTGGCCTACCCACCTGTAGGTCCTCAATTGTCACTGAGTAGTCTAAACCCTGGGACTTCAGGAAGGACTTGACTGGCAGCAAGCTGACGGAAGGGACAAGAATATCCACGGGCCGATCAAAAGTGGAGGGAGATTTCCAGACATTGAGCTGAGGAGAGCGGAAACACAATCAAGTTAAAAGACAGTTCTTCAGGCATAACATGAAGAGAGCTCACGTTCTTAAGAACCACTGTCAAAAGCCAGGATGAACCGTGAATCCTGCCAAAGGACAAACGTCACCCATTTCACAAACATAGCTGGTCAGATCTGCCCAGCAATCAGTACCTGGCAAGAAACAGCGAGGGCTACTTGAGGTAGGGAGCCCGCAGCTCAGGCCTCCCGTTTAATAGAGCTGCAGAACTGGGTTCTGGCGGCCTTTCCCCTGCGTTCCCTCTTGCTTATGTGAATGGCATGTTGACTAGCACTCCATTGTGGACAGAAAACTCGCAGGGATAAAAAGAAGTACAAGAATCTGTTCCCCCTCCGACACAGAACATTGCAGAGGACGGTCTTAGCACCACGTACCTTCAAGTGGTCTGCATTCACTAGCTCAGTCAGTTTTCTGATCTCATCTCCATTTCTGACATTAATCCTAAAAACTTGGTCCCTGGAGAAGGGGAGGGAGAAGAAGATAATGTGAGCTTTCTGCTGGCAAGTAGACCCCTAACCCACCATCCCAGACAGAGCCTGTAGGATGAGAGGAAACGGCCTAGTCTTTGGTTACAATGTATAGCCATTAAAAACAAGACCATGTGGCAAAGATGAAAAAGTGCTTGTGTATAACTTTGAGGGAATTATTAAGTAAAAGAGCAGGACAGAGCTGTACGTGTGCCATGATTTCGAGGATGGAAAAAGCAGATGGTCTGGAAGCAAAACAGACAACGGAGATAAAGGAGCTGCCAGTGCTCGTTTGGGTCGTGGGATTATAGATGGCTTTCCTCCACCCCCCTCCTTGTATCTGTTTTCTGTAATGTGGTCATATTACTTTATAATGAAAAACATATATTTTTGCAGAAAGGAATGTCCCTGAGTTAGGCTCCAGGCTAACTCAAGACATAAAGAAACACTTCTTCACTGTCAAATACAAGGGCTGAAACCCTGATGTAACTGTCACTCTGGGAAGAAGAGCTGGGAACTTTTGGGAACAGACCTCCTTATCCTGGGAAGGCTAGGATGAGAGTGCTAACCATTCTTCCCAGCCCCCAACCCCCATGTGTGTTTTACAATGTAACTGAATGTGGACAAAGGTACAAGGCTCATCCTGAGACTCATGGCTGTGCACCGGGACCTGAGAGTGCCCAGAAGAGGCCTGCCAGTGGCAACCCCCACACACACTCCCCTTTGTCATTTGTCCTGCAATTGTTTTGCATGTATCTTTCAGCTTCTGCAGCATTGGCAGGGGAAGAGGCCCCCAAGTCCTGAGGCCCCCAAGTCCTGCGTGGGTGGGAGAAGGCTATGCCTGAAAAGCCTTCTTTCAGCTCTCAGCTCATCAGAGAACCGGCGGAGCCATTAGGCGTTGCTAGGTGACGGCCCAAATGAATCCGCACTCGACTCTGTCACGTGCGTCATCCTTTTGACGTGAGTGAATGCCGGAGGAGCTGCTGAAGAGGGATGTGGGCTGAAGGACCTGTTGACAGAGTAAATGGCTCTGTCACAGGGAGCTAAATGTGGGGCTCACGTGGAGGCTCCTCACCAGAAAACCAGTTCAATCTGGATGGACGTCCACAGTTTCACTTGGTTCTAGAAAGTTCTGGGAAGACCTAGGCCAGGCCTAAAAAGACAAGGCCCACTGCCCAGAGCTATTCTCAGTACAGGTGGTTAGACTGGATAGCATCCCAGCGCCCTAGGAGCACATCCTTTCTCCCTAGTCCTCCTACTAGGGTCCTCTTGGTAGGCCGCTAACAGCCTCCCAGGAAGCCTGCGGAAGACCCTAGAGGAGACCTGATTTGACAAGTCCTCGTTGAACTGCTATGGTTTAGATAGATATGCCTTGAACATGCTCCAAGAGTTCAGGTCCTGGAAGTCTGACCTCCAGTTGAAAGGTTGTATTCAAAGGTCAGAGGCTTTAAGAGGTGGGGTTTAGTGGGTCCTTGGAAGTTGTTTTGTAGAGGCAGTTCCTATGAAGGAAGGTTTAAAAGATGGGCGTGTCACCTGAGTCTCTCTGGCATCTGTCTTGCCACATGGTCTCCATTTCTCACACATGCTCTTTCTCTAATGCCATATACAGGAGTCCTCACCATAGACAGGGTCTTCCAAAGCTATGAATGAAAAAACTATCTTTTTTTCTGTGTATGCTACCCAGTGTGATGGTTAATAGTAATTATTAACCTGACAAGACTTAAAATTACCTAGAAGACAAGCCTCTGGGCCCACTTGTGAGGAGCTATATAGACTGGTGAGAAGAGCCAACCAAAGGAGGATGGCCTCACCCACTGGGCTTGGGACCCAGACTGAATAAAAACAGGAATGTAGCCAAGCACATGTAAGCCTCTGTCCCTTCGAAGGATACAATGTGACCAGCTGCTTCAAGTCTCACCCACCATGGTTCCATTGCGACGGACTACATCTTAAACTGTGTGCCAAAATAAGCCCTTTCTCCCTTAAATTACTTTTGTCAGGATATTTTAGCACAGCAGCAGAAAAAAAGTAACACACCCAACTTCAAGTATTTTGTTATAGCAACAGAAAGTTGACTAATACATAACCCACTGGATATGCAAAGAGCTGAATTACAGCCCGGAGAAGGTGAGGTGTCAAACTATCATTTCTATCACAGACAAGAGACCTTGAAGAGGATTTGGTGGACAGTAAACCATTCTGAGAACAAAGGCCAGTTTGACAAATGCATGCTCTGTAACCACCTGTCCCTAACACTCCAAAAAAGGGGGTGTCTTTACAATAAGCATGCCGGGTCCAGAGAGACAGTTTGGCTGTTAAGAGCATGGACTGCCTTTGCAAAGGACCTAAATTAGGTTCTCTGAACCCATGTTGGCTGGCTCACAACTGCTTATAACTCCAGTTCCAGAGGATCCAATGCCTCTAGCCTCCTTGGGCACCTGTGCTCACATGCACACACACACACATGCACATACACACACATCAATAAAAATATTAAAAACAAATTATTTTATCAACAAGCGTGCTAGAAGGATTGACATCTTGGGTGGAAAAAATTAGGTCTTTGCAAAATAACACTGGCTAGAGGAGTCACGAAGAGGGGGTGGGGATGGAGAAGGAACAGGACAGAAGGACCGACGAAGAACTCTGGAGTATGGAGAGTAGATGACACATCAACCCATGCTTCAAAGTGTATGTGTGCTCCTTCCTTTCTCCAACGTGGCACTGTCACAACAGAACTTCCACACACAGCCCCTAACAATGGAGCACCGTGACTTTCCCGGCCCTGAAAAGGATTAAGCTTACAATCTAGTCTATCATGACCTAATCAGCCAAGCTGATTAGGTCAAAGACATAAACACCTGCAGCGTTCAGGAAGAGGCAACCCAGAAGCTCTGGTGTGGAACAGAGCACCTTCCTCTTCTCTCCCCCACCTCTGCATACCTTCTGGGTTCAAGCTCCCCTGAAATTTCATGTCCGTTCCAAGCTATTGCCTTTGTGGGCCTTTGCACATGGTGTTCCCTCCACTTGCAATCCCAGTCCTTAAGTGTTGGGCAGTCTCCCACCTAATCTTCAAGACAAGCTCGTGTCGCTCATGAGGCTTCCCCTAACAAAGCCTAACACAATAGCACTAAAAATGGGCACTGATGGTAGAGTAGGGTCTACCATTAATTACTATTGTGAGCATTAGCATAGTGGTGTCTAAAAGCAGAGTAGATGCCATTCATGGGGCAATCTTCCTCTTGTCTTCGTTGACCTTATCTCTACTTGGAAAATATCTTCTCCAGCTAATGACCATGCAGATGATTGAGCACACCCCAGCAGCAGTAGCTGGAATTCCATTCAAAGACCTTGACCTTGAGCTCTTTCTGGATATAGGAAATTGTCCTGGGTGACAGGGAGAAAAGGTTGGGATTTGCAGGTGCTTGTCTGCCCCTCGGGCTCTGAATGGATATTTTCACAGCTCTTCTGGCTCTCTCCCAGTACACCAAGATGCCTTTAGCATCACGATTGGTGATATCTGTTCACGCATCCTCACACCTGTTCCATACTCAGGACAATCAATATTTGCTTTGATGACTAAGCTTCTATCCCTCCCCCCTAGTACCAGGAAGACAGCCAAGTGGTCAGTTCTCTGTATCACTCACCTACATTCCTGCCCAGGCTTAGCAGCTATGTTGGATAGCATTGAGAGACACCCGAGAAACCCTGGGACGCTTGCCGGCTACCACTGGCTGACATTACAACCAGTTCTGCAACTGCTTCCTGTCCTCCGCCCACCCAGCACCTTCATGTACCCTGGCTGTTGCCTCATCCTTAAGACATCTGAAGACTAGGGCAGATGATACCAGCAAAACAAGAGAGACCAGGGAAGTAGGAGAGCAAGTTGCAAGGGCATGAGATGGAATGGTGGGAAAATACCACCAGCCTTGTGTCCGTTAGCCAGTCTCCAGCCTGGCTTCCCAACCATTCAGAGGCCAGAGGCCAAGTCCCCTGTGCCTTCTATATTCACTGAACTGGGTGACCAGGACATGGATCCCAGCAAAGATTCTTCAACCTTTACTGAGTTGCCAGCTATGTTAGTAAGCACAGACTTGGAGATGGCATGGCACTGTTCATTAAAACCATTTGTAATCAGTTCCATCACACAGCCCTTTGAACGCACAGCTCCTGCAGCGAATAACTCTGGAACCCAGCCCCACTGTCTCGGCGCAGGTGCCCACTGTATCACAAGAAAGGTCTGTATCCTAAAAAAATAGAGATTTTTCAGCTACATGGATAGCTGCAGTGGGCGCCTGACAGCTCCATGCGTCAGCCCACACAGCAGCAAGTGTAGTTATGACACACCTACCGCTGAGCTGCGGGCGGAAAAAAATCTTCCTCCCTGGCCACCTGCTACGCCTAACCACCTCCAAGCTATTTGGCAGCGGAGACAGGTATGAGCCATCATCCCCATAAAAATTACTCCAGCTCATGTAAATAACTGCTTCAATAAGCAATCCTCGAGTCCCTTTAAGCAGACAACACAGTAGAGAATAAAGTCGCATATACAGGTAGGCCGGTGAGCTAGAGGATTCCATTTGATTGACTTGGGTTACAGAAAAGCGTGTGTGACTGTTGCATTCAGCGTTCCAGCTTCCGTGCTTACCAGCTGAGTGGCTTTGGGCAGGTTCCTTAACCTTTTTAAGGCTGAGATTTTTCATGTTTAAATCAAGGAAAATAACACCCTTGCCTGACAGAGCTGTTACACAATCCACAAGACAGCGCATGTGAAAGCTCTTTGCAAAAGGCAAAATGTTATGCAGTGATGGGTTACTCTAGTCTTCTACCAGAGTATCAGAGCATTCCTATCGTCTCCCCGCCTCTCTGACTTCCTGTCCCTCACCAACTCCACAGTGGCTGGGTGGAGTGTGTGAAGCCTATGCACACACACTCACACAGAGTCACGGGGTACAGTTCCACAGCTGTAACTAGGTGAGACCTATTGGATCCAAAGCCTGTGGAATGTACCAACTATACACAGGTTTTACCACTGATAGAGAATATCTGTCCCCAAAGCCTGAGAACCCAGCTTTTCCCTTTAAACTTGGTAGAAACTAACAAAGCCTTTCTGACCATTCTTCCTAATTAATGGTGTAGGAAATACCTGGAACTGACCTTAGAAAGAAGAAGGAAGAAGACACAGAATTAGCCAGAGATTAAGGAGCTGGAGAGGACCTACGGAAACCACTAGCTTTGATTTCACAGGAGAAATCAGGTTTCAGAGAGACATGGCTGGTCCAAGACGCTGGGACAGAGGAGATACAAAAACCCAGCCCTTCCTCTAAGCCCTAGCACCTAAAGTATAATCACTCCATTTGGCTCCCAAGTTGGTGAAATTGCTAAATGATAATAAAGTTCAAAAAGAACTCACCCAAAGAATTTGTCTCGGCCGCAGATGCCTGCCCCAATCAGGGCCCCAAAGAACAGTAACCACTTCATGTCTCAAGGGCTCCAGTCACACACTGACTGAGTCAAGCAGTATTTATAAGGAACCCGAGGCAGACTCATGTCCTCAAAAATGCTAATATGGTTCTCCAGCACCCTTCCAACTCTGACAAGACAGCAGCAGCCAAGGCTTCCTCCATTCCTTTCCAGTGATGAGGGCCCAGCCTTTCCATGTGCAAGGCAGGAACTTGCTCCGCAGGCTGGGAGCGTCTTCCCCAGGATGCCTCGTTGCTCATCACTTGGCATCTAAGTGGTGCCTTTTCAGTAAAGGGAAAGATCCCACACTGCTGGATGGAATTCGTCCTGATAGGAGAGGCCAGATTGTAAACCCGGGATGAAGTTACCTCAGAGTAATAAAACCTTTTTTGAAAGTGAAGACTATCAAACAACCTTAAGCCAACTCCAAGACTGCACACTTGAGAAAACTGACCAGAGGATTCAGCAAAGCAGATCATAAAGAAGAGAGCTGATGGCCTCCTTTATGGGTCTGAGGCCTGATATTTTAGGATTCCATTAAGAAAAGAGAAATATGCATGGTGAACAATATAGGAAGGATATGTTATTCTGAATAAATTAAATTTTCCTTAGGATCTGAATGACAGAGAAGGCTTAAATGATACTTGTTTTGTATTTATGTTTTAAATTTTATTATTTATGTGTATGTTTGTGTGCTTGTGTGAGTTTATAAACACCATGTACATGCAGGTATCTTTGAAGGTCAGAAGAGAGCATCAGATTCCATTAGGTCCCCTAGAACCTGAGATACAGGCAGTTCTGAGCCACCATATGTGTTCTGGGAATCAAACCTGGGTCCTCTGCTAAAGCATGTGCAGTCTTGACCTCTGAGCCATCTGTCCAGTCCCAAGTTTTCTATTTATTTTTGGTTTTTGAGACACGAGCTCATTTTGTATCCCAGGTTAGCCTTGAACTCACAATCCTCTTGCTTCAACATCCCAAGTGCTAGAATAACAGGCCTGAGCCTCTAAGCCTAGCTTTCTTTCTTTCTTTCTTTCTTTCTTTCTTTCTTTCTTTCTTTCTTTCTTCTTTCTTTTCTTTTCTCTTTTGGAAACAGGGTCTTTCTGTAGTATTGGCAGTTCTGGAACTTACTATGTAGACCAGGCTGGCTTCAAACTCACAGGGATCCTTCTGCCTTTGCCTCAAGTGTTTAAGGTGTGTGCCACCATCGGCTCACTTC
>CM052700.1:104438322-104525842 GCA_028551405.1 Uromys caudimaculatus
TACCCAAGTTTCACTTTACAGTAACTGCTGGACTGAGAGTGAGGTCCCAGATGGAGGAGTTGGAGAAGGGACTGAAGGAGCTGAGGGAGTTTGCAGCCCCATGGAGGGAGCAACAGTGTCAACTTGCCTGACACACACCCCCGAGACCTCCTGGAGGCTGGACCACCAACCAAAGAATACACATGGAGGGACCCATGGTTCGGGGCACATATGTGGCAGAGGAGGGCCTTGTTGGCCATCAGGGGGAGGAGAGGCCCTTGGACCTGAGGGTGTTAGAGGCCCCAGTATAGGGGAATGCCAAGGTAGGAATAGGGGAGTGGGTGGGCGGGTGGGTGGGAGGTGGAATTCCCTCATAGAGGTGGGGAGGGGGAGGGGATAGGGGGTTTCCAAAGAGGAGACCTAGAAAAGGGGAAACATTGGAAATGTAAATAAAGTAAAAAATTAAAATTTAAATAAAAAAAGTCTTTGTTAGCCACTCCCCCTTCAAAATAATCAACATTTGCATGTGGTAGCATGTGCCTGTGATCTTGGCACTTAAGAGGTAAAGACAGGAGTTCAAGTCCAACCTCAACTACAAAAAATACCTTGTCTGAAAAAAAATGAAACAGTAAATTTTATATCATGTGTAACTTAGTACAGTTTTAAAAGTTAAAGGATGCTGAGAGTAGTTCGCTTAGAACAGGCTAGAACAGAAAAAATACTCAGGTACAGCACAGGGGCTTGTAGCTTTGGGACAGCAGGAATCAGAGAATCAGGAGCTGGAAATGAAGCTCAATGGGGAAGTGCTCACCTAACAAGTACAAGTCCCTGGGTTCAAATCCCAGCCCCTGGGGTTGGGGGGAGGGGCCTTAAATACAGTTTCCAGATTAGGGATAGAGAAAGGAATGATCAGAAGCCAGTTGTGCTTTACACCACAGAAATTTTAATGGTGTTTGTCTATTCTGCAGATTCCCTAATAAGGGTTGTCCCGTACATGCTCCATGATGGTCTTCAGGCCAAGCCAGGTCTCTTCTGCTGTGGGCAAGATCTGCTTGGCTGGCAGGAGGAAGCCATAGGAGCCTGTGTCTCTCAGTTCAAAGGCAAATGAGTATTTGATGCCAAGGTCATAAGCCCAGTCGATGCTTCCTCCACTGGCCTGGTCTGAGGGGCAAACAGAAATGAAATGTGATCGCGCTGTTTCTGTAGACCTCAGGCATGATTAAAGATAAGTCCAGCCTTCTAAGCATGGGCTTCAGGAACAGGCACAGTCTACTAGGGGTTCATGCTTATGACAAAAACCAGACACCCCCCCCCCAAAAAAAAAAAACCACAAACATAGTTTAAAACAATAAAGATGTTCAAATGGACACTATACTTAGCCTTTCTTTGGTGTTCTCAGTCACCTCCTGACTTTATTTACCCATTTGGAACCCACTTGCTCGATGCCCTAATTGGCACCTTCCCCCGTTTAGGGAGGACACACCATTTCCTTCTTTCGAAGGCACATACGTTGGTTTCTCTAGTGGGATAGAATGGATTACAAACCCAGTGAGTGACTTGGTCCCTGGCCTCAGGCCCATCTGATGTCAAATCAGGTGCCCAGGGCTAGGGATCATGGGTAAGCCAGTACAGTAATATGCACCTGAGATAAAAGTGGCCATCAACTTGGCACACAATGACATAGCACATGATAAAGAAAGATGGCATCAGGCTACAAAGTTCTGAGGTATTCATGAGTCCATTGCCAGAAGCAATGGATTGGTCCTGAGGCCCCTCCCAGGAAGGACAGGTGAGGCTAAGTAAAGTTGGAGGAAGCCACTAGGTACCTAAGAACAGAGACCAGGAGGTTGTTACAAGAAAGACCAGGACTCAAGGTTAGTGTTGCAAGTTACAAGACACCTGTCTCCCATCAAAAGCCCTGGAAGCAGAAGTGTTTTGGATTACAGATATTTTTGATATTTTGGAATAATAGTATATGCATAATAAGATATCTTGGGGGTGAATCCTAATCTACATGAAAAATATATTTATGTTTTATATATACCTTATATATTTATAGCCTGGAGATCATTTTATAATGATTGTTTGTGTACCTGTGCCTTCGCCTGTCCTGTAAGAATTTACAGGCCTTCCACTGGCAGGGGAAAGTTTTAGAGTTGGAAACATTTTGGGGTTGAGATTTTTGGGTTTGGGATGCTCAGCCTCTAAGTCCAAGAGTTTCTATAACTGGCGACTGTCTTTCCCTGAAGCAACCACCATAGTACCTAGCAAATAGAAAACACTAACTGGTTACTGCCTGACTTGAATGGATCTTCTTGGGTTCCAAGATTACCACCTTGTACCTTTGGCAGAGCCAATCCCACTGAGAGGTGTAGAGAGGATAAACATCTGCCTTCAGACAGAATCTTGATCCTACAAATCCCTAGCTGATGATCTAAAGCAAGCCAACTTATCTCTCTAAGTTCCAAAAAATTTGTGAGTCAATGGGGATGGGTGACAGCTTATGACACAGGGCAGCAAGAACTAGACATAAAAAGGTAATCACACACTAAATACAACTTCATTGGCCCCTTTTATGCCTATTTCAGTATGAGGAGTGCTGTCCCGATTGTACAGAAGAAGAAACTGAAGTCAGACAATCTACAAAGAATGCTTATTAGTCAGTAAATGTCAGTTATGAGCTAGCACCTGCCTAGCATGCACTAGGTCCCAGGTTCAATCTCCAGTACTGTGGAAAAAATAAAATCAATTGAGTGTCGGTAATGATTATAAATGTCATTATCAATAAATAAGTAGGGCCTGGTCAAATTAGATTACATCCTTGGATCAGAGATAACGGTGGGGAACACGTCACCAGCCAACACTTCTACAGGCCTTGAGAATTAGTGAATACTTTTATTCCACATATTATTATCTTTGAGTCTCTCAACAAGCCATTTTACAGGTGGACAAAAACAAGAAAGGATAAGGAATTGCCCCAAAGTGACTTGGTTCCAAAGTATCAGAGCTCTAATTCATATCCAGGTCTCTGTCCCCAGTGATTGCATTCTTTCTCCTAATGCTCTAACTCTCATGACCATGTGAAGCTCTTCAGAGCCCTTTGTAGGCAGGAAGTTGCCCAGGATATGTCTCACCTACCAAAGATGTGCAGCTGGCCACAGCTTGGAGAGCAGGTGCTCAGCCCAGAGCTGCATGCCAGCCTGAGTCACCAGGCAAGACACACTTAGCTAGTTCTTAGAGGACTAATTATTCTCCAGGTTGGGGCGAGGCAGGATCCCAGAGTCAGCACTGAGAAGACCTGCAGCCAGGAGTTGCATGTATGAAGAACCAGGTCCTATGGGATCATTGAGCAACCCTGTATGTGTCTGATATTTACTTACTGGAACTATCTTTGATACCTGTGTCCTCAGCAGGAAAAATACACTAACTAGCCCCAGCCTTCCAAGGTTTAGAAGACAAGGTAAGATAAAAACCTGAATCCCTCATAATGAAACGGATGAGACTTGGGACCAGAGAAATGGCTTGGTAATTAAGAGCTCTGGCTGCTCTTCCAGAGGACCTGGGTTTGATCCCCAGCATCCACATGGCAGCTGACAATTGTCTTAACGCCAGTCCTAGGGGATCTGATGCCTCTGTTGGCACTAGGCAAACACATAGTGCACAGACATAATGAAGACAAAACACACACACACACACACACACACACATATTGTAAATAAATAAACAAAAAAGTAAAAACTTAGTAGCTTAAAAAATAAAATAATGAATTTATTAAAAAAGAAAGAAAGACTGGCAGACAGAAAGGGATGAGACATGTATGGGGAATTTGGGGGATACAGGATGCATTCTGCCAACATCCAACCTACACTCCCACTTCCAGCCCAAGCCTGACAAACAGAGAAGCATTGTACTTCAGCAACTTAAGTTGTTGCCTACTGCCAATACTCAGGGGCTCTGGAGATTACCCTGAGAGATGAGGATATGGCTCAATTGGTAGATTACTTTCCTAACATATATGAAATCCTGGGCTCAACCCCTAGTAGCACATAAACCCATTACAGCCCACACCTATAATCTCAGGACTCAAGAAACTGAGGCAGGAGGATTAGATGTTCGAGATGATTCCTGGCTACTTAGGAAGTTTGAGCCAACCTGGAATACCTGAGACCATGTCTAAAAAAGCAAACAAACAAAAAATAAAGAAAGAAAGGTAAGGCTGAGACCACATGGAACATTGTTTTAAGACTCAGCAACTGTTTGCAAATCAGTCTTCCCAGAGAAAAGCCCAAAACACAGATAACAAAACCTCAAAACCCATTCATTCCACTTGGGTGGTTAATCTTCCTATGGGAATATTTTCCCCAAAGACCATCTAACCAAAAAGGAGCTTATAAAGTATAAATCATAGCATTACCTTATATAAAATTGGACAAATCCAAGACTCTATAACTAATATTTACCAATAAAATAACAAATAACTAACATGTAAATATAACACACTCTACAGGAAAAGATGTTAACTTTAAACAGATGAATACAAGATATACACGCCATTGACTCCAGCCAGTTTAATATGATTGTGTTCATTGACAACAAAAGTCATTAATGAAATTAAACGTGAGAAATATAAATATTGAATTTTTCCTATAAAGCTTAGTGTATCATAGACCAAAGGAAGGAAGGAAGGAAGGAAGGAAGGAAGGAAGGAAGGAAGGAAGGAACAAACAAACATAGAGTATAACAGAAGCCCATAATCTAGGAAGAGAAACTCCCATGACTGGTTATATTGTCAGAAGTACTTTTGCATTTCCATGATGCATTCTGGATTTAACGAGTAAATCTCACAGCTCTGCCTTTTAAGACTCCAGCCCCACTTCTCCCCAGCCCCCACCATGGCTGTAGCTCTGTCTGCCCTCACAGCACATCAGAGAACAGGTCCTGTGCTCCCTGGTTGCTCAGTCCCCTCTTCTTGGCATCTCCATTGTGCCAGTCATTACACACACATATATTCATATGTGTACTATATGTCTTAAAAGCAGACAAACGGCACAAAATAAAAAACAGCCTTCCGCTCTGAATCGCTTCATTCCCTTCCTCTCCTGTACCTGCCAAGGCCACTAATGAACTAGTCACAGAGACCCAATGGAAAATGTTCCTTCCTGTGTGCTGACCTTTATATGGCTTTTATCGTTTTAACCACTGTCTCCTTTTTAATAATCGCTCTTGCCTGGTCTTTGAAACTCAAGGTCCTCAGCTTCTCTGCTTAGTCCCCTGATGCCTCTCTCCTCCCAAGGTTCTTCCCTCTGCAAATATCTCCTTGCTTTCCTGTTTCAACCACCGTCCCCACATCAAACCTTCCTAAATCAATTTCTCTCCCTTTCTGCTCCTCCCTCCCCTCTCTGCAAAATCTCAGGCCCTACAAACCCTGCAAACACAGCCCAGTGTGTGGTGCACGCCTTTGATCCCAGCACTTGAAAGGCAGAGGCAGGTGGATCTCTGTGAGTTCAAGGCCAGCCTAATCTACAGAGTGATTTCCAGGACAGCAAGACTGTTAATAGAGAAACCCTGTCTTAAAATAAAATTAAATAAAGACTGTGAGCCCTACAAGTACCTCAAGCTCAGTATGTCTATAACCAAACCCATACTCTTTCCAACACTCCCCTTTCAACTCTCTACCACCGCTAAAGGACAGGGGCCAATGGCATGTCCCAGACGCTGTGCATGCTCTGCGCATGCTCTGCGCATGCTCACGCCTGCTGGCGCTTGGACCATCATCACCAACCCGGAGGCCGCACCTACTTCCAGTTCATAACCACTACAGCCTCCACTCAATGCTTCAACTGCTTCACTGAAAACTCCAAGATGGCTTCTAGAATCCTTCAGATGAACGTCTCCACATAGCACACAAAGCCCCACCCCTTGGTCTCCCTTCCTCACATCCTTTGTCCCAGCAACCCCAACCCTACTTATGGCTCTCAGAGCCCTCCAGGCAGCTGCGTGCTTCAGGACCCTTAGGTCTGACTGTCAGAGTATCTAGCCCTGTGTTCCTTGGTTAGCTGCCTGGTGGTTTCTGATCTTTAAAACCCTGCTCCCTTCCACTGTGAAGCTTCTCTACCGCATCAAATCCCCCACCCCAGTTTTACAATACCTTGGAACCATGCATAACCTGCTATAGAACACATATCCTAATATTCCTTTACATTTCTGTTCATCTCTCTCCAAAGTGACCTCTGAGCAGGCAAAGTAGTTCAGCAGGTAAAGTTTGCACTTATTGCAAGCCAGACGATCTGAATTTGACCCGGGGAACACAGAAAGTGGAAGGAGAGAACTGACTCCCACAAGTTGTCTTCTGACCTCCACATATGCATGTGCAAACACACACACACACACACACACACACACACACACACACACACACACACACACTATGCAAAAGCAATTGAGTTCTTGGTAGGTTTCTTGTGTCTGCAGTACTTAGCATCAGGTTTAGCACATGACAAGATATTTAATGAAAGCCTGTTGAATGTAGAATATCTGTCTGAGGCTCGTGTTCTACTAGTTTCCAAAGGACCTTTGAGCACAGGACATTGTGGGAATGGACACTTGACTGCATAGCTTTGAGATTCTAGCTTTATCTATAAGGCAGGGCGTCGAAATGGTTCAGAATTCAAGGTGTGCCGAGATCTCCCAGTGTACCCACTGGAAGACAGAAAAGTCTCACAGACTCTCACAGCAAACCTCTAGATGTATCCCTGCCTCATCTGCCCTCCTCTTCCCGCCATTCAGTGCACAGGCACTGCCTGTAACAGCACCTTCCCATTGAACCAGCCAGGAGTTTGTTGCTATTGGGTTTGGTTTTGAGGTTTTGATACTGAAGACTGAACCCAGGGCTTTGAACTCAGGACCTCATGCATGCTAAGCACATACAACACATTGAACTAATCCCTCAGCCTCTAACCAGGTCCTCTTAAAGGAGCCACATCCATCTACCCCCCACCCCCCCACCCCCACAGTTCATAAACCTACTCAAGACAGGAGTTCCTCTTGGCCAGGAAAGGGAAAACTAATAAAAGAACATGACTTTTAGAGTAAGTTTCAATAAAAGTTTCTTGTTTGTTTTTTGTTTTTCAAGACACAGTTTCTCTGTGTAACAGCCCTGGTTGTCCTAGAACTTGCTTTGTAGACTAGGCTGGCCTTGAACTCACAGAGGTCTGCCTGACTCTACCTCCAGAGTGCTGGGATTAAAGGTGTGTGGACAAGCTTAAGAGACAGCATAAAAATTCACATTTCCAGGAAATCCTTTGTTACCACATCATAAATATTTCATGGGGAACCTAGACCTGGGGAAAGCCAGGTAAGGTTGGGTTCTGGGCACCAGAGGCACCATTTTCATGTGAAGGCATTCCAAAGCATTAGCCCAAATTCAAATGGTGCTTCTCCTCTCTATAGGTCATTTGTCAAATCTCTAGCAGGTTAGATACTTACAGATGACAGAGCAGATGGGTCCCACTTCATAACTGGTGCCGTGTAGTCTTTTCAAAGACTGAGCAGCCTTTTGGGCCACTTCATCCTAGAAGGAAAAGTGAATGGATGAAAGTTGCCTCTTGGGAAACCAGTTACCCAATGTTCTAACATAGACAGGGGCCTGGTTAAGCAGACTCCTTCAGTAACTGACACAGACACACACCCATTCCTTTTCTCTCATCCATTTCTCTGGAAATTAAACACGTGTGCTGTTCTCCTGCTGTGAACATAAAACAGGCCACAGTTTCATTATGCAGCTGTTTTCGATGCTCCAGAATTCATTCTTTTGCCACTAGCTCTCCTTGTTTAGAAATATAAATGGAAATAGTATTGGTAGCCTGAGAAATCACTCCGTGGGTAAAGGTGTTTGTTGCCTGACAGCCTGAACTCAGTCCCTGTGACTCTCATGGTAGAAGAAGAGAACCAGGTCCTGCAAGCTGTCCCCTGACTTCCATACAGACACACAAAGTAAACAAGTATAGTTTTAAATTTTTAGGAAGTAAGCTGGAGAGATGGCTCAGCTGTTAAGAGCTTGCTCTTAACAAGATGGTTGCTCTTCCAGAGGACCTGAATTCAAGTCCCAGCAACCACATGGTGGTGTGCAGACATATATGCAGGCAAAACACCCATACACATAAAATAATAATAATAATAATAATAATAATAATAATAATAATAGTAATTTTAAAACTTGCCAGGCTGTGATAGTACACGCCTTTAATCAGCACTCAGGAGGCAGAGGCATGTGGAACTCTGTGAGTTCAAGGCTAACCTGGTATATAAAGTGAGTTCCAGGACATACAGAGAGACCCTGTCTCAAAACACTACAAAAAAAAAAAAAAAACCTTTTAGAAAGTTGCGTAGGCTTAAGGCGACTAAAGTGAACATGCATGTACTGACCTCAGGATGTACCTGGGAAATTAGTTGTGTATTTTTTTTCCCAGTTGATCTCTACTGGCTTATTTTCCTGTGATTCTCTCTGTTTCCAAGAAGCAGACCTCAGCAAAATATTTTCCATTACTCAAGGGTTCCATTTTTGACTGATTGAGGCTTTACTGTCCTTGCTAAGGATAAATGTAAGGTCTTGAACTTGGGTCCAGAAAAACAACTGTACAAATACCAGATGGGGAAAACCTGGCTCAGCCAAAGCCTCGGAGAGCCTGGGGGTTTCAGTTGTCAATGAGCCCAGCATGACTCAACAGCACAATACAACTGCCAAAAAGCTAAGGTGACCCTCAACTGCATCTGCAGGGGGAGACGGAAGGGTGGAATGGAGAGCAGCTATGGCCGCACTCAGTCCCGAGATTGTTAACCTCAAGTATAGGCTCTGCATTCACTTTGGGGAGATCTTCCAAGAACACAGACAACCAAAGTTGGCATTTGGAAAGCAGCACCCTGGGATAGGGTGGGAGTTTGGTCCCACATTGTAAGTCCTTAAAGGAATCGGGGCACAGTATAGGAAGACCCGGGAGAATCGGGTCTTTAAGTAATTCACAGATTTATCTCCCAAAAAAGAGTAAACTTAATATATAACCAGATGACAATGCAGATGACAACAACAACAAGGGAAAACTCTAATAGTCAAACTTCTGTGCCACATGCGTAGGCTCCCTTGGAGGCAGACACCCAGCTCTAGGCTGCAGACTACAGAACTAGCTCACAGATACTTGAGCACGGAATTTGGACAACCGAAGATGATCTAGGTGTAAATATAGACCTTGAAAGTATAAAAGGGATCTCAAGAGAGAAAGAAGTATTTCTAAAGGTATGAGGGGCAGAGGGAAGGGAAGGCATGTTACCCGAAAGGGGAAAAGAATACATCAGGAAACAAAGTGGGAAATGTCATAATGAAACCTAATATTTTGTACACTGGTTTTTAATTAAAAATAAACTATATTTAATTTTTAAAAATGTGAGCAGGGAGTATATTTAGGTTCCTACCAACCTTGACATTTCTCTCTACCCCAGATGTTACTTTGGTAGCAAGTCCCCTTCGACCCTGAAAACTGTCCTAACAAACCCAAAAATCCAACTGATAAGATGAAAGATAGATTTAACTAGAATTATCTATTCTATGACAGCCTGGGGCTGCTGGCAAAACTCTATTTGAAGGTAAATTGTCCAAAAGGTCTCAATTCCAGGCTTATCCCTAACAGATGGGTTTCAAAATCAAGCCTAAAAGCCAAATTGGAAATATTTGCACATTCTCTTCATCTGGGACTTGCTGTTGCTCAATCGTGAACAGCTCCCTGAGATGTCACCATCTGACCCAAGGCTGCAGCCAATCTGTTTTTTTCTGAAACGGGAACGATGACAGAAGGAATTGAGTTCGGGAGGGAAGCTTTTTAAGTACACATCAACATCATATACCAGTGCACTGGCACGCCAGGTCGCAGAGCCAAGGGCCCCGGCGAAGTCCTAGTGAGTCGAGGGTAGCTGTGCCGCTCAGCACAGAGCGTCTGTCCAGCAGGCCAAGAACCTCAGCTCCACATCCAGGTCACACACTGTGAGAATTAATGGTGGTAGCAGGCTCCTGAGGCCAGTCATGGTAGCACACACCTGTACCCCAAGCACTCAAGACACTAAGACAGGCAGGAGGATCATAACTTTGCAATTTTACAGCCAGCCTGGACTACGCCACCACCCATAGTAAGACTCTGTCTCAAAAAGAAAAAAAAAAAAAAAGAAAGAAAAGAAAAGCAGATTCCGGGATCATCTGTGTTAAGGCAACATTAATTTTTATGAATTCTATTTACCGAAGAAACTTAGTCTGCATTGGGTGCATGTCTGATTACCTTCATAGCCTGCCACTACTATTTCCTCCTCAGTATCTAACTTTATGAATGGAACTTAACTTGTCCACGAAAACAGATGTGGTCATTAAACTGAAAATAACAATGTAGGAACTCACCAGCTCATTAAAGTCATCTGGCTTGGCGCATTTATAGCCATAGGGGAACATGAGCAGTTGGGAATAGCTGTGAAGGGTAATGAAGGCTTTGACTTTCCCATGGCTCTTGATGAAGTCCACAATGGATTTCACTTCCACTTCAGAGTTGGGCCTGGGTCCACGGTATGAATCAGAGCAAGGGCTGCTACTGGCTCCAGGTCCTAGTGGGATGAAGAAAGAAGAAGAAGAAGAAGCCTAGTTAGGACAATAGCTTTAAGAAGACACTGTAGTTTGGCAGAGGTAGTATGCCAGTACTCGGGAGGCAGAGGCAGAGGCAGAAAGATTTCGGAGTTCAAGGCCAGCCTAATCTACAAAGTGAGTTCCAAGACAGCCAAGGCTACACTGCAGGGTGGATGTTACCACATCCATAAATAAGCTCCTCCTATATAAATCAAAATAGGCCTATGCTTGTTAGGTTGAGATCCCTGCTGTAAGGGCATGACCAGGAAGCAGAAATGAACTCAGCCTGGACACGTCTCTTCTCTTAAAATATGGATTCTCTGTACAGCAGAAGCAGCTATCAGATTAGATCATCTCCCCTCTGTGGGAGCTGTTAGAACAGCTCCGGCACTGGGTGGGAGTTCCATAGCTTCACTTTCTGGGACCTCTTCAAATTTGTAAAATCCAAGAGTAAAAGTTTCTCTGCATTTGTATCTCCAAGTTATAAAGCCACAAATGTAAGGAACCTCTGACACGCTTTCCACCCTGAAGAAATCACAACACTTGACAAGGCCACCTTCGCCCTTGATTCTCTCAACAACTAGAGTTGCTCAAGACTCCTGAAACACAGGTCACTGCAGGCCTGGCAGGGGCTGTGAATGCTTGAGAATCTCTTAGGGAACAGGTTGGGACTGAGATTTCCCAAGCTCTCAATGTGAACTGGGCAAAATCCATGTAAATATAACTTATGCCACCTTATGTTAAAATTATTTAAGAATAATGTTTCAGAGGGGGAAGTGGCATCGAAGGACTGGATCTGGTTCAATATTTGGGGTCTGGTGCTTTGATTATGTTTTTCCTATGAAAAAATAAGAAGAAGAAATCGTTAATGCAATGAATGAAGTTACCACTCAGGCGTGCCTCATCACGCCTCCCTAGAGGGTCCTGTCTCAGTTCTGTAGCTCTCGAGAATTCATTTGGTTTACAAATATTTAATGATTGTTCTCTGTGTTGCAGACTCTGCGCTACGTATTAGAAAAAAAAAGACACCACACCTAGCGTCAGGGTTTGTAATACTTAATCTTCATTGTCATCTTAACTAGATTTGGAACACCTAGGAAACACACCTCTGGAAGGGTCTGAGATCTTTCCTGAGACAGTTAAGTGAAGAGAGAAAACCCACCCTAAATCCTGAATGCAGCAGCACAGTCCACAGGCTGGGGTGCTTGTGTGTGTAAAAGGGGAAGAGGGCAGCCACCTGAGCACGAGCACCCATCTCTCTCTACTTATAGACCAGGGACAAAATGCAAGCACGTTCTTCACGTTCCTATTGCCACCACACTTTCTCTGCCATGGTGCAATGTTCCTTCCAACTTGTAGCCAAAATAAACCTTTCTTCCCTTGAGACGAAGCTTGTCAAGTATTTGGTCACATCAATGAGAAAAGCAACTAATGTACTGTTACAGAAAAATAGTAGGGAAAAAATAACAAATTTCAACTCTGTGATTAGTGAAACAGGTTTAACTGGTGCCTAAAAGCATGAAAGAACCCCCAACTGGCTTGCCAGTGGACCTGCAAACAGAAAAGCTGAAGTCAATAAAACCAAATGAGCAAGCTAACATTTTATCTTTAACTGTAATTCGGAAATCTATTTCTTAATTCCATTTGTACTTTTTTTTTTTTTTTTTTGTAAGTTTTCCTTCTCGAAGCATCTACCAGATGATGTAATGCTTCTCTTCCTTATAGATCCTAACCCCCTCTAGCGGTTGGTTCCGCGTTTCCCGCGCCCCCGCCATTGTGCAAAGCCTGGCTTCTTTGGCTCAGAGGCTGAACCCGGCTACAGCCTGCGGGAAAACCAAGATGTGAAGCAAACCGTTTTAAACGCTGCCTGGAGCTGTAACAGGGCTGCACTCCCGTGAAGGGAGAGAATTTAGTGAAGTGTTTCAAAGAGGGTTTTAAATGACTTGAATCCTAAATGAACCAAACGGGCTGAAGGCACTGCAGAGCCATGCAACCCAGTCGGTTGGCCAGAATTCAGTCTGGCTCTCCCTAGGGATGATACCCGGTGCTCACCTCCGAAATTTGCATCCCAGTTCCGGTTAGGATCCACACCAACACAGAGGCTTCCCGACTGTTTAGACCGGGTCTTTCGCCACATACGATTCTTTAATCATCCAACCAAATACGAATATGGAGGAAGAAAAAGATGGTCATCCCTTCTGATCAGCAGGTCCCTTTCCTGTGTGTGTTCGTTCCCTTCTTCCCTCCCTTCAGAACTGCGCGATTTCTTTTGCCCAGAACTGTCAAATGGTCCCCATACAGGGTTCACTTTATGTACTTCCTCTCTCAAATAAATGCCTGCCAAACCATGTTCCATAAAACATGGATCTGTTCAATGCTAGCCACCACCACAACAAAAAAGGGGAAAGAGATGGAATTTGTGAGAGAATAGTCTGGGAAAATATGGGACTAAATTGGTAATCTTACTACAGAACTGCCACGGGTGTTTAATGTATTGGGGTTTATTTGTTTGTTTGTTTTGTTTTTAAAGAACCTCTGAGAGATCATAGGCAGCGTTCTGGCTTGCCTGTAGACCCTCTATCCATTCATGCAGTGTCTTGGGCTGTGAGCAGAGAATGTCAGTCTCTTTGAAAATACTTTTGCCATTGTCATTGTTATCTGCTCTCTACTAGAATAAACTTGAGACTCTGATTCATTCTGAATATACATGAGGTCACAAAGCCATAGTGGTGCTTTTGTAATGGTGTCTTGGGGGGAGGGAGCCTATATAACCCCTTTTAGTGGTATTACAGAGGTCTTTTTTTTTTTTTTTTTTTTTTGACAAACTGTAAGTTAAAATACTAGGAGGCATTGTGCTACCTATTTAAATCCTGTACCAATCTGTCAGCAGGTAATATCTGCCTCTTATTTTCTATCACTCACGCCTGAGTGCGCGCACACACACACACACACACACACACACACACAATCTCAGAGATAATTGGAACAAATCTCCTAGGTGACTCACTGCAAGCCCAGCACGCGAATTGTCCAGCATGACAGCTGAAATAGGCTCTGGCTGAGCCGACATGTCTTTACATGTAAAGACACCAAGTGTCAAAAAAAGAAGCGATTATAAACATCTCCTGGTGCCACTACTGAGAAAGTAGGCATTCTGCTCAGAGTAAATCAAGAACAGAGAGATTACTTTTGCTTGGTTTTCCATGTCCCTGCATGTCTTAAGTCCTGTGAACGTAAAAACAACACAAAACAACAAATAAAATAATTGAGTGGCTTACGGTGGTTTGGGAGTACATATATCCGTCGGGGTTTGTGACAGGCAGCAGGAAGATATCCAAGGTGTTAAGAAGAGAAGTGATGGCTGGGTCAGTTCCATAATCAGAAGCAATCTGAGAAGAGACATAGACTTTTAATCTTACTATCCGCTTTGCCCAGAAAATGCATTGCAAAATATTATGGCACTGTGGCTTTGTGGTTCATTTGGGGTTTTGTTTGTTTGTTGGGTTGCTGTTGTTGGTGTTTCCAATTGTGAACCAGGGACCACTGTTGGTCAATGGGAAACTTTCAAGTCCCTTGGAGTACAGTATCTTGCAGTGTCTATAACTTTCTTTCTGGTGACAGTAATTTTCTTATATTAAGTAAATACCAGTTTTATTTTCCTTATTAAGTAAATGTCACCTATCTATTCTCTTAAAAATAGCAACCCTCTCTCCCTGGTCTTTTGCAGTGAAGTTTTTTGCAGTGGTTGGCAACAGTATGTACGGCTTATTTGGATCTATGAACCAAATTTTTAAAACTTGATATTCATTAATCCTCCCAAGGGGTGACTTTCCAAAAGAACTCAGGACCAACATCAGATTACTTAAATATGCAGGGACTTTGCTAAAGATATAGAGAAGCGGTTAAATTCCATTTGGGGAATTACATTTTGACTGCAATCAATTGCAGGAGAGCTGAAGTTTCTGCTGGATTAAAATTTATTCATTTCCTGTGCTCAGCCATCCTAAGGCATTATTATTCAACTGTTAAATATCCATTTCATAATACCCTAAAGGTAACCATATTTTAATTGAAGGGAAAAATGTATCAGTCGGCATGCACGTGGTTGCACATGCTTGAATGGTCTGATGTGGATTGATTTCCTTTGCTCACGAATTAACATTCTGATCTATAGCATGTCATTTTGGAATTACTTAAGAAATACCAGCCTAGGTCACACCCAGCATCGTGTCCTGGCTCTTGTGCCAAGGACCATGTGGAAGAGAGAGATTGCTACATTCCGACTTCAGAATCAGATTTGGGCAATATTCAGAACGATCCACACACCCTCAGCTCGTTTCACTTTAGATCAGTAGGTTAAGTCTTTCCATTTGCTCTCTGAAGCCCTTTCAAGACTTTGTAGTGGAGGTACCTCCTTGTAAGTACCAAGCTTCCCTCTCCTAGGCTGAAACCCGACACCCAGAGACGGTGCCGCCATCCTTTCCAATTCTTCTGGCTTGCTGTGTTTTTTAACAAGGGGCCCAGGGATTCTGTACCATGATCCTAGCCGGGATAAAACCAAAGAAAAGAAGGCTTGGCTGAGTCTGTTTCCTCCCGGTGTGGTGAGAGGAGGATTTGGCAGAGAGCGCTCACAATCAGGCCCACCGGGGTAGTGTGTGTTTACTTAGAGAACCTAACTCCCAAAAGACAAAATATGTGAGGAATTTTAAGCAAAATGACCTTATTTGCTGTCCACAGTGCAGTAGCTTGTGTAACCCACTCTCGAGCGTGGATCCCCGCGTCAAGCCAGATGGCTGGCTTGTCTCCTCCGGTGCTGAACTGCAAAACAAACAGAGCGCTGGAAAGGGCTTCTCCCCAGTCGTCGCCTCTCCCCACAGAGTCTTTCTCTGTCCCCTTTCTGTTCTCCACAGGATTAAGAGAACAAGAGGAGGTGGACAGGTGACACTGGCTTGATTCTTCTGTCAGTTTGTTTAGTCCCTTTATTTTAAAAAAGAAAGAAAGAAAGAAAAAGGCTTAAATGCAGACTGAGAAGCAAAGCAAAATTTTCCTCCCTTAATGTTTATTTTTAAAAAAATTATTGCAGATAATGTAATGAAAATATGCTCACATTATAGAAGAAAAAGGTTTCAGGTAGTACACCACTCTTTTTTAAGAAACTAGTTCATGTAGGAGGAAGCATGCAAGCAAATGTATGGGGGTGGTGAGGAGGAGTGAGGAACGAGGGTCTGGGGTTGGAAAAAGAGAAAATATTTACAGCCATCATCCTATAGTGGTGAACTGCCAAAGCTACTCCTCGCCTTTTTTGTTCGTTTCTCTGTTTTCCAATATTTATGCACGGATTTGTTATTTCGGTTTTAAGAGTCTCATCAGAGCCTTCTGAGCCCTCCATCAAAACAGGAGGGCATGCTCCCGTGGCGCTCTCCAGCGCTTCAGTTGTATAATCTAAGTGACTGGATTATTTGGAACAGTGGCCTTGCCAATTGGATCACTAAATAGGAGGAAAAGATTATTTTTGCACCATCAACTTCTACCTCTGTGCAGCAATTCCAAGCACAACAGATAAGGTAAACGAGAAATGCAAATTATTGCTAAAATGTTCACATTTCACAGGTTTGGGAAAGTTTTGTTGAAAATGTGTTGAGGCTTTTCCTTCAGAGTGCTCGGATGTCAAAAGTAGGGAACTTAAAAAAAAAAATGTCTCAACCACCAAACCACTCGGAAAAATCGAAGGCCAGGAAAAACCAAGGCGGGAGAATTCAGAGTTCCCTGACTCTGAGGTAGGCCAGATGGAAAGAAAAGGGGCAGTAGTAAGCACGCAGCCATCCAGCAGTGGCAACTACCCCTCCCGGTTTGGGGGAAACCGCTCCGGAGGAATCCATGTCCCAGTTAGTCAGTTGGTTCCTAGCCACAACGTTTCCAAATTTAGTAGGGCGTTGTGACATTACCTCCCCCCACACACCCCTTAGCAAACTCTTTCTAGGAAGTCTGGAGAAATAATTTTCACTGTTTTTCTGAACAAAGTGCAAATGCTTGAAACTATCATCCCGAATACTGTTAGGGGTGACAAGTCGCAGTGAACCTTAGTCGTTTTTCAACTGTCACCTAAAAAAAAAAAAAAAAGGCTTCATTCCAGGGCATTACCTTTACATTAGTTGTCTATCATCCTCTGCACACTAAGAAACTGGTTTTGGTTTTTTGTTTGTTTTGTTTTGTTGCCTTTTTAAATGCAGTTCCGACAACTACTAGGTGCTTTTTTGCTTGCTTGCTTGCTTGTTTTTGGTTGTTTTTAAGCTGGCTTTTACAAGAAAAGAGAGAGGAAAAGAAAAAATCCGCAAAGAACTCCCACTTTGATTAATTTCCCCAGTGCTCGCCCGCCCCTCCCCCGCGCCCGCCGCCTCTCCTGCTCGGCTCCAATTGGCGCACTCCGCCCGGCTCCCGGCGAACGCATCTATCAGGACACATTAATTCTCTCCTGCAGACCTGCGTCAGCGTGCAGGAAAAGAGAAAAAAAGAAAAAGGAAGGGGGTGGGTGGTGGTGGGGATGCTCAAAACCAGCAAAGACCGGTTAGGAAGGAAAAAAGAAAAAAGAAAAAAAAGGAAAGCGAGAGAAAGGGGGGGGGGGGCTGCTCTGCAAGCCCAGCTGGGAGGAGCGGGATTCTAGAAGCATCCTAAGAGGGAAAACAAAAGTCACTGCTCCCTTTATACCTTGAGCACATTCATGGGCCGATTTTCAAAAGATGAACCGATATTCACTTTGCTCACTAGACCAGGGTTCTCAGCCACGAGGTTATCTATTTCTTGGTAAATCTGGAAGGTTCAAATGATAATCAGGCATCTGTAATTGAGTGGCCGAGCGAATGCAGCTATTAGGGTCTTGTCGCCCTTCCATTCCCGGCCTCTCCGCATCCCGGCTGGGGGCGGCAGAAAGCCATCACGGGGATGATGAGTCACTCTGAAAAAGAGAAGCCATCTTGCCGCAGCAGAGCCGGTTCTTTCCAGTTCTGTGCAAAGTAAAATGGCACTTGTCTGGTTTGCCTGTGGCTTTTTCCCCCCCTAGACCATGTCCAGCAGGGAAGTCTTTCACCTTAACAAGCAAACTGTACTGGCACCAAAAGAGATGTGGCCGGCTTGTGCTACAAAATACAAAATACGCTAGTGCAGGCCCTGAGACAATGGGGACATCTTCCAGTCACTGGCTACTCCGACCCCAATTTTTAGGGCTCATTGAAATTCTGAGCATTCTCCACATATCAAGGCCTCGACCATTACAGAGACAGACCTGAAACAGTATCCAGCTGTTGCCAGCATTTGCTGCCGCAAACACCTATTTGTTAGATCGGCAAGTGGGAGAAAGCATGCTTGCTTTTTTTTTTTTTTTTTTTAATTCTTTCACACTCTTCTTCTAGCCGGACATAGACACTTTTTTCTTAACGGGGAGAATTTTAGAAAGGAAACAAGACACATATATAATATAGATTACCAGGTGGCATTACCCCATGTTCAATCACACTGGTATTTCTGGCAGTGAAACAAATGAACAAATTCGTTCAAGTCATACCCCCCCCAAGCGTTTTAAATAGTTTTTACCACTAAATAAATTATAGCAAAAAAATTTTTAATACATTTTAAACTTTGTTGGCTAATTGCCCCCTAAGTCTTTCCTATTCTTCTCTTCACCTCTTAACTCCCCATTGTTACCACCAATCAGACAGTGCAGATAAATAGATTTATACCATTTTCCCCAAAAAGGCTCTGTGTCACACTAGTAAGTACAGTGCGTTCCAAGTACATACATAACAGCACATGGCCCTGATAGAGAAAAGAATGAGACCCAGAAAGGCCAAGACTAGACTTTTTGCTACTGTGTGACCTTGGATCAATGTGCACTTTGGAGGCCCCCAACATACACGCAGATCCTTGTGTGGGAGTCAGCTGACTCAAAGTGGCCCCTGATACATCCAAGACCACAGTTAATCGTCGCTCTTGAGTGACTCTGTAGCCTAGGCAGCTTAAAAGTCAGCAAAGGAGTAGATGTGGGAAGAGTGTGGAAGAGCTATTTGTGGACTCACTTAAAACATTCTTGACACCTCCAAAATAACTGGGTGGCTTTTGGGATGGACAAGCGGACTTCAGCTCCTGCATTAAGCAGGCACCAACTATGAGATTTGAGCGAGACTTTAGGAAGCTAGGAAATAGAAGGAGAATAATATCTAGGTTATCAAATCACCCCAGAGGAAGTAGCCTTGTCCTCAGAGAAAAGAGCGGCTGGTTTCTCTGATCTTCATTTTAAAATGCCTACCTCTTCCAGGGTATGGTAGGCCTCAAAGTTGAAGTTACCACCTCTCTCTCTTTGCTGGTTGAATAGCATTTCTTCTCGCTCTTGATCCAACAGAACCTAAGGTGAAACAACTCTATGATTTGCATTGCACCAGCAATGCATTCGGTCTGGTGGGGTAAATCCTGCGCTGACTCCTGGTCCCCAGGACCAAAATTTCCTCACTGGTTACATCTTGTCCATGGGCTCTGGGTCAGATACCTCTTATTCTGGTAGTACTCTGAGAAGGGATGAAGTATGCATGGGCTGGGGCCAGGTAGCAGTGGCAGACTGGGGGGGGGGGGGGGGGGGAAGCAGTGCTTAGAGGGCCTTCGGGCCATCTTGTGGCTCAGCCTGCCTTTCTGAGTTAACCTCTAATTAAAAACTAATTGAATCACAGATTGGTCTCCTTCCATTTGCATGGAATGCAGATAGGAAGAGGTGAGACGCCTCCCTGCCACCCTGCATAGGAGTTCACACTGATGAGAGACTCCTGCGAAACCCCATGGGTCCCTGTCCTGACAGAGCGGGAGGAGGACCAGCAGCCTCGCTAGGCTGTTCTCTGGCACACTTACTTGAATATCTTCGATCATGATGGAATAAGCAATCCCCTGGGACTCCAGGAAAACTTTGACAGCCTGGATGCTGGCAAAAGGAACTCGGACGTGGACTGTCTGCCTGGGGACGGTGGGGGATTTCCAAAAATCAAGCTGAAAGGAATAAAAAGTCAAGCCAAGATAATGACGGAATCGCTCTGGGAGAAATAGACAGTCGTACACTGAGGGATTTCAATAATGCAACTGGTTACCTAGTTTCTTTTGAGGCTACAAAACCAGAATCATTCCAGAACCACTGGGATACAGCAACAAGTGGTTCTGTGTATCCAAGGGTCAGCAAAGATGTTGTTTTCAGCACACACACACACACACACACACACACACACACACACCATGGCCAGATATTAAAATTTGCAGAGGAACAGATGATTTTAAATTATGGGGGGTCTTAAAAAAATAGAATCAATCTGGCACTCAAGAGGTCCAATTCATTTCGTCATGGGGTATTAATGCCATAAATTATTTTAAAGGGGGAATAATGAGCTAAAGGTGTTCAGCTTTCACATTTTCCATCTTTTTTTTTTCAAGCCTTGCAGTAGTCCTGCGAGATATGAAAAATGATATATTTTTCCTCAATTTTCTGATTGTGAAAATGAATCACCAGGAAAGAAGGCGGTTTGCTCAGGGCTGCAGAGTTGGAGCTAACGTCCAGGTGTTTGGAGCCCAGGCTCCAAGAGTCAGCGTCCCACATTACCTCCAAGGAGACAAAATACAGACCGAAATAGCTGCCAACCATGCCAACCTTATTTACTGGTGGTTGGCGGGGGGGGGGGGGGGGGAACGTTGATGCTATGACAAATACCTCAAGATGCTCTTCAGCCTCCAATTGCAGCAGGGTCTTAATTTGCTCTTCATTACTTGGGATGATCTCAAGAACTTGATCTCTAAAATGTATTAACCACAGACATGACCTTAAAAGCCAAACCTGCTCACCGTTTCCTGTTGCTTTTTGCTCCCGTCAGCCTCGGTACGGAGATGAATACAACAGCCAATAATCTCTTTCACAAGCCAGAAACTAATAAAACATATACTGACCCACATCCCCAGAATGAGGGGATCAAACAGTTTTATTTCCTCCAAGGAAATGCTATCTAAATAATAATTAAGAGGTGTACCTGCTCCTAGCGGGAAGCTTGCTGCTGAAGTCTCCTTTCCTTGAGCTAATGAGTATTTGTCAAATAACACCTGCTGCTCTTAAAGCCCTGGCTCCTAAAACTTGTCTGTTCCTGCTTTTCAGGGAGGAACAAAAAGGAAGAAAGAGGGAAAGGAGAATAATTGATTTGGTGCTCGTAAGAGGAATTAGATCCACGTCTGGAGAGGCATAAAGTTGCTTTTGTTTGTTCGTTTTATTTTTGTGACTGAAAATATAACAGAGTGCTCCATCTCCAGGTCCCATGGTCTAAACAAACTCGGGGCACAGCGAGGGAAAATTGAGGCCTAGGCAAATCAAGTGGTGGGTCACACACACATAAGGTCTAGGGAGAGAAACGGTCTCATGGCAGAAATGAGAAATTCCCAAACCGC
Source organism: Uromys caudimaculatus (assembly GCA_028551405.1). Classification (NCBI taxonomy): domain Eukaryota; kingdom Metazoa; phylum Chordata; class Mammalia; order Rodentia; family Muridae; genus Uromys; species Uromys caudimaculatus. The sequence continues at coordinate 104,459,411 of CM052700.1, forward strand.
CAAGCATATTGTTTGGATGGGAGAATCTTTTGCTTAGTAACAGAGCCTTTTCTTTCTCCATCCGTTTTCCAAGCAGGCTGACTTCCTGTTCATGTGCTCTGGACAAGGGACAATGCAGTGAGTCACAATAGAAGCGGTGAGGATGGGAAGCCAGACCTTCAGATACAGCACCACACGGTTTCCATGGCTCTCCCGTGTGACAAGTGGCAGAACGCAAGCTCTTCCAGACCCTCCTGCCTGCAAGGAGCCATCTGCCACAAATGGTCTGAAAATTCCTCCATTTGGGTCCATTACTTTTAGTTAATGCATGGGCTCCCAGGAATCTGTCTTTAAAATGAGGTACTGGGAAAAGTAACACATTAGACTAGTAGCTCCTGGTATGTTTTCTAAGGAACCACAGCCCCAAGAGTTGTACTTAGTCAACATTCTAGAAATCCTAAAGCTCATTTCATTCTCTGATTCCCAAATGGAATTGGCTTCATTAATTTCATTAATAATTAATTATTTTCATGGTTTCATTAATTCCCTTGGAATACTCTCCAAAAAGGCACCGTTACAGAATTGTGGAACTGGGACCGGTGTGGGTGGCTCACACCTAGAAGCCTGGAACTTGGGAGGTAAAAGCAGAAGGAAGCTACAAGTTAGGGGGTTGAGGGCAGCCTCAATCATATCTGAGTTCTGGGGCTGCCAGGGCTACAGAGTGGGAGACTGTCTCAAAAAAAAAAAAAAAAAAAGAACAAACAAAACAGAGAATCAAAAGATTTCACAACAAAGGTGAGTGAGTCCTAAAGCCAGGAGAGGCATCACCTGACACCGGCAGCCCCGACCAACCTTCAGATGCAGGGAGGCCCTACCACCCAGATAAGAAACCTGAAAATAGGAAGACAAGTGCTGACAGGAAGGATAAAGTCCAGAGAGGTGGGAGGTGGGTGAGAGACAGGCCCTTTCAATGACGCCTGGGGCAAGTAGAGACATAGCATCTCTTCCCTGCTGTCTATCAGCCCCACATTCTGACCACTGGAGGGAAAGGGTGAGGTCAGTTCTGTGAGAATTCATTTTTGCAAAATGGAGTCACTCCCATAGCAGCCCATAAAATATTGTCTAAGGTCATGGGAAAGGAAGAGGAACAGGTCTTGAACCCATCTCACAGAATCAACACTCACAAAGACAGCCTGCCCTGTCTTTAAAGCAAAGGATGAAGGAACTCCCAGGCTCAGTCTTAAGACTAACTTCACACAGTAATTGTCCTCGGTCTCCAGTCAGAGCCTGCAGGCTCCCACGGGCACCGGAAATGTCAAGGCACTACTGTTCAAAATACATTTCTCCCTCATGCAAAATCCCTAGCCTCTCCTCTGTTCTCTGTACATAGTAGAGGCCGCCACAGCCTGTGAGCGCCCCACCGTGCAATCCTATTCTTTATTATCAGATAAAAAAGGTCTCTGTTTGGGGGCTTCTGGTGGTTTTCATTCCTTTCCACCTTTATAGTCATTCTTCTCCTCTTTGATCAGCCCTTACCTTTCCTGCTATCCCCACCCCCAACCTAGGAGCTCTGGAGACACAGGGCACACACATCCCTGATTCTGTGACCAAGCTGAGAGCCAAAGAGAGGTTTTGAGAATCAAGTAAGTAGAATCCAAATAAACACCACTAAGTGTCACTTACCCCACAAATGTTTCTTGACAGTAGATATACCCAAATAGGGCAACCAATAACAGGGTCAACCTCATGGTCAATGCTTTTCCCAGAGTCCGGAGTTCAGAGCCCTTCCTGAACTTTATAGGGAGCAGGGCTGAGGGCTATCTACCAGCCCTATGAGAATTCAAGGGAATTCCCATATGGCCAAATTCTCACCTGCTTGAGAAATTCTCAAGGTCCCAGATAACAGAGCTTGCTATCGCCTGTCTGTATATTTCCCTTTTTTAGGGTGAGATAACAGATTTCAATGGAAAGAAAACAAAATTGCTAAAGCATACCAAGGGCAAATCAGACGTTTATTATTGAGAACCTAACGTGCCACTAGCCCTGCTGGGTGATAGAAGCCAGATTAACAGGCCTGGAGGTTAAAGTCCTTTCTGGGTCCCGGACACAGCGCTTACAGTGATTACCCAGCGTCCCGTCTATCATATCCCATTACTGTGCTCATTTGTTTATTTTTACAGTGTTTACCCCAAAGCACTGTAGCCACTCAGTCCACATCTGCCCAGGGTCCCCAGAGATGTGGCCCGGCCCAGCCTCACTCTCTATTAAATAAGCAAAGCAGAATACCTTGTAATATTTAATCCCACACTGTCTCTAAAGTGATCCATCTGCATTTGTATCAAATTAATACCTCCATTGCTATGCTCCTTCCCAAAATGACAATGTCTTTCCTATTGAAGCAGTAAAGGAGCTTGTTGAGAAAGTTTGCATTTCAAGGAAGGGTTTTACTTCATCACGAATTCCTCTACGCAAGGAAGCAGTTTGGTGTCTTTCTCTAAATTTCTTTAATCAGTTTGCAGTTTTCTCTCTCTCTCTCTCTCTCTCTCTCTCTCTCTCTCTCTCCCTCTCCCTCTCTCCCTCCTTCCCTCCCTCCCTCCCTCAGATTGTCCTCAGACTGGCTTTGGAGCTGACACTAGCTTTGAACTCCCAATCCCCCTGTGTCTAGCTCTCAAATGCTGGGATTACAAGCATCTGCTTTCATACCCGGCTTGGTTTTTTTTGTTTTTTGTTTTCTGTTTTTTCCTAAAGCAAAGATTGTACTAACAAAAAATTGCTTTTAGATGAAAGTAATTTTTCTTTGTCTATACACATAGATCTTCCATAATCTCACTTTGCTCACTGTTTACAGGGAAAATGAGTCCACCTATTTTCTTTTAGGAATCCTGTTTATATCTACACATTATATTCCGCCTGGCAATAATCAACCACAAACAGCCATCGAGAATTTTTCTACTTTCCTTTGTATATCAAAATTTTTATCTGCACACACTTTAAATCCCTGGATTAAAATTCTTAAGCAGCTGCTCAAAAGAGAAACACATATCGTGTTTCTAGTTGAAGAAATTATTTAGTTTGGTTTTTATTTCTTTTTTTGTTTTATGTTTTTGTTTTATTCTAGGTTTTTTGTTTGGTTGATTGGTTTGGTATTGTATGTCTTTTGTTGTTTTTGGTTTTTTTTAATTTGGTGTTTGTTTTGTTTGGTTCCATTTTGTTTATTTTTGCGCCCAGATGGGTCTCATACTGCTAATGTAGCTGAAGATGATGACACTGAACTTTTTTGACGCTCCTGCCTCTACCTCCTGAGTGCTAGGACTGCAGACTTGTGCCGCCATGCCCACACACCATTTGTGTGGTGACAAAGATCAAACCCAGGGCTTTGTGCATGTTGTGAAAGCACTCTGCCAGAAGAGCCCCCTGTCTGACCCCTGTTTTTCTGACTCTTAAGAGTCAGAAAGAAGGGGCTGGAGACATGGCTCAGTGGTTAAGAACACTAGCATCTCTTCCAGAGGATCTGTGTTTGATTCCCAGAACCCACAAACTAGCTCATGACCATCTGTAAATCCAGTCCCAGGGGATCAAACACCTTCTTCTGGTCTCCGTGTGTACCAGACATACACATTACACAGATATACATTCAGGCCAAAACCCAGTGCACATAAAATCAATACAGTAAAAAGAAAAAAGAATCAGAAAGAAGTTAAACCCAAGAAGCAAAGACTACAACACATCCTGTCTTAAGTTACTGATTTTGAAAATGAATGCATAGGACGTCTATCAATGCTACCCTCAAGCTGAGTCTCAAGACAGGGAGTATGTAATGAAAGAAAGAAAGAGACTCTGGATTGCTAGTGGCAGGCAAACATAAGATGGGGGAGAGCTGGAGAAAGATGTGCACACAGCCAAGTCAAGGAGGCATGGAGGCACATGCCTTCCATCAAAGCACTTGGGAGGCAAAGGCAGGAGGATCTCTGGTGAGTTTGAGGCCAGGCTGGTGTACAGATTGAGTTCCAGGACAACCAGGACTACACAGACAAACATTGTCTCAAAAAAATAAAAACAACAATAAACAGCAGAGTGTGGCAGCACACGCCTAATCCAACACAGGCTGCGGCCAGAGGATTATGAGCTAGAACAAATATGAGCTTCACAGCAAAACACTGTAAGGGAAAGAAAGAACAGCAAAAAGAGGGGAGGAGAGAAGATCTACAGGAGAGAGGGAAATGAGGAGAGAGGGGGAGGAGAGAGAGGAAAGGGGGGGAAGGAAGAGAGAAAATTAAAATAGTAAAAGTAGTTGGAACGGGGATAAGACTGTGAGTTGTAAGAGGTCTTTGTTTCTGTTTCTGACTGTGGAAAGATCCATATCATGACAGGGCATTGTGTTTTCCATTTTCTAACTCTAGAAACGGGATAACATACACTAAACCTCATGTACTTTAAACACGCAGTTTGATAAGTTTTGACATAGGTATATACCCCACATCACCACAATCAGTGTGACATCAGTGTGACATGTCACATACCCATCATCCCTGATAAAATCTGTTTTTGAGAGTCCCTGAGAAAATCTCCAGCCAGAAAGAGGTCATAGACAGCCTGTGCTTTAGGGAAGAAGGAATGACATACACATACACACACCCCAGAGGAAGGGGCCTACAGAAACCCCCAGGGCTGGTCTGAGGTAGAGCAGGCACCAAGAACACTGTCCTCTGGCTCTAGTTCCCAGCTTTGATGCTCCACAGAGCCCAATTACCCCCAAGTAATTTTACTCAGCTCTAGGAAAAGACCATTTTTGACTAAATGTGCCTTTATCAACGAATCCCTGGGGGAGCTGTAATTTAGGAGAAAGATGATAGGTCCCTGTAGGAAATGGTCTAATGGCATGTTGCTCCCGACCAGGATGACGCTAGGCACGCTACTCAGGGTTTCGCCCTTTAACCCCAGAAGGTGAAACAGCCTAACCACAGGGTAAGGGGGATGCTATATGGAACCAGAGGAGACCCAACCACAAATTAAATCCCTCAGAACAGTTTCCAGACCCCAAAAGTCTTCCACATCAAAACTCCGGACATGGACAACTTTGCCTGCTGAAGTATGTTTATTTGTAGCAAAGTGAATTCTGCAGCAGAGTTAATGAACTCCTAACACTATTTCAGAACATAGTGCTTTGATGAAAAAATACACAGAATTTATGGTTTCAATCAGCCAAACTTTAAACAAAAATTCCCACCAGAGCTGCTTGATTCTTTGCAGCACCTTTAAAACAAGACACCTTTAAGTCTTTGCAGAATGTCTGTGTTTTGACAAGAAGTGAGTGTTCGCAGAAGCAGGGAAAGGGGATGCCGGCAACCTCTCTACCATCTTGGCCACTTTTTCTGTAAATGTAAAGTTATTTTGAAAACTATTCTAAAAGAGAATATTTGTTTTAAAAGTGAAGCCCCGCTGGACATAGTTATGTATGTCTGTAATCCCACTACCTACAAGGCTAAGGGGGGAGAGGAGGGTTAGGTGTTCAAGGCCAGGCTGGTTTGGGGGGCAGGGGTGTGTGTGTAGAAGATGAACAGTACTGAAAATGGATGCACACAGAGATGAAGCATTTAAAGAAGCCTAAGTGTCCGGGAAGAGCATTTGCCTGGTACACACAAGTCCCTGGAGCCATCCCCAGAACCACAACGTTAAATAAATAAAATTTACAACTTGCAAAATTCAGGGGCAAGATGAGTCAGTGGATAAAAGTTCCCGCCACCTGAGTTTGATTCCCTGACCCACACAGGAGAGAACCAACTCCCAAAAACTATCCTCTGGCCTCTACATTCGCACCTTGGCACACACATATGGACCAACATATGCATGCACGCATGCACACATACACACATGAACACACATTTTTTTAATTAAAAATAGTCATCTGTAATAATCAAAGAATCACTTGGGGTTTTGTTGTTGTTGTTTTGGTTTTGTTCTTTTTTAAAAGATTTATTTATTTATTTTGTGCATATGAGTACACTGTAGCTATCTTCAGACACACCAGAAGAGGACATCAGATCCCATTACGGATGGTTGTGAGCCACAATGTGGTTGCTGGGAATTGAACTCAGGACCTCTGGAAGAGCAGTCAGTGCTCTTAACTGCTGAGCCCTCCAGCCCTTGTTCTTGTTTTTGAGATGGAGCTCTCATGTAGTACAGGCTGGCCCAAACTCCTAATCCTGAGGATAGCTTTGAACTACTAACCCACCTGTGCTAGGATTACAAGCGCATGCCACCAAGCCACTTTTTAAAATGAGATGTCAATTTTTGTTGCTGTTTTTGCCAGTCAGATTATTGAAGTTGTTAGGTCTTGCTGGGTTTCTTTTGTTTGTGGTGGTGGTGGTGGTGGTTGGTTAGTTGATTTGGTTTGGCTTCTAGTTCCTGTCATGGGTTGGTTTCTTGAGAAAAAAAAGCGAAGTATTACTCAGAGTTGGTGGCAGATCAGGGAGATTCTCTGGGGGAGTATACACCCTGCTACATGTGCTTGAGTGAGCTCTGGTAGCCTACTCACATCTAGAATCTTCTGTATCTGTACTTTGATGCCCGCCATACTGCTTTAGGAATTAACTCTAAGAAAATTATCACCGCAACCCAAAGATTGATCTAGGCTTTATATTAATCAAAATGATGGAAAAGTGGGATATTCTTTGTGTGTTCTAAGTAATAGCTTGTTAAATAAAGCAAAACAAGTCCACACCAACCAAAGCTGTGGTGGTCATTAAAAATGCTATGGGTGGGATTGGCAACAATACAGATTTGTGTTAGACCAAGTGATTAGCATATCTGAAGTCCATAGTTCAATCCCTAGCACATACCCACACACTCACAAATGTAAAAAGGACTAAGATTTGGTGAAGAGCTGAGTCAGTGATTAAGAGTTCAGACTTCTCTTGCCGAGGACCCGAGTCAATTTCCAGCATGCACATTCTGGGATGTTCACAAGAGGCTGTAACTCCAGCTACAGGCATCTGTCACCTCTGGCTTTTGAGGGCACAACTCTTGTGTGCTCATACCCACATACAGACATACATAATCATAATTTTTTTAAAAATTTTAAATGTTTAAAGTATTGATAATTTTAAAGACATAAAAAGAAGTTCACAGAACATTTTCAAACAGCTTATGGAACAAAATACATACACAAAACGATGAGTACATATCTGTAAGAAATGCTCTAAGGGCCAGGCAGTGGTGGCGCACGCCTTTAATCCCGGCACTTAGAGGCAGAGGCGGGCGGATCTCTGAGAGCGAGGCCAGCCTGATGTACAATTCAAGTTTCAAGACAACCAAGGCTACAAAGAGAAACCCTAGCTTGAAAAACAAAAACAAAAAAGAGAAGAAGAAGGAATGTGATAAGTGATTTGGTGGCTGCCAAAGCTCCCCTGTGGTGGACAATAACTTGAACTTTCTTCACTTTTGTTATAATTTAGTTAAAAAGAAAAAGGCCAAACCTACTAACGTAATACTAGAAGCCAAACGGTCCTGTTATGCTTCTTCGCTTATCCTCTGGCCCCATCTTTTTTCAAGTCCTGGTTTGGGTTGACACCAGTGCTCTTTATCTACCCAACCTTTGGAGCACCCAAGAGCCTACCACCCTGGCAGCTCTCTGCTGCCCCCTTCTGCTACCTACAGACAACCATTGTCATTCCCGAAAGGTACAGATTTCCACCCTCTCACCTCTTCCAAAGAAAGCCTTTGCCATCCTGTGGCAAAAGGTCCAGTAGGCAAGTACTTTATATGTATATATATTGTCAATTGGGAAGAAAAAAGTATATTATCTTCACAAAATCCTTTTCTAAAGATCTGACTTCTTGCCCTTCTCTTTCTCCTTCGGTTCTCCACCCACAAGTCAGTCAGTGTCTAGGCCAGCAGTGTTCAGAGGAAGCGTTCTATACCTGTGTTGTCCATGTGCTGGGCACCAATCACATGTGGCAAACCAAGCATTTGGAATATGAATATAATTGAGGAAATGATATTTTTTAAACTTTTTTGTTTATTTATTTTTGACACAGGGGCTCAGTTTCTAGCCAAGGCTGGTGTGGAACCCACCGTGTGGCCCGCACTGACCTCAGACCTTCCAAGTACTAGGCTTACGGTTGTGAATCAGCATACTTAGCTACTTTTTTAAAAATTTGCTCTTATTGTAACTTAAATGGCACTGGATGGCCTGGGACTTGCTCTGTACCCCAAACTGGCCTTGAATGAGCACCTACTGTTGTTCCAGAGGACACTATTTCGGTTCCCAGCTCCCATATTAGACAACTTGAAACCTCCCGCAACTGCAGCGCCAGGGGGGAGGCCAATGACCTCTTCTGGCCTCCACAAACACGTGTACAATTACATATGTGTTTGCAGTAAATTTCTATTGAGCATCACTAGTTCAGACAGAAAAAGATGTCTAAATAAAGTCTCTCAACATCAAACATAACAGTTTCCTGGAAGCGTGTAGAAAAGTCTAAATATAAACAAAACAGTAATATTATCTGTTATAACAAGATGAGGTGGTTACTTCCCAGGGGCATAAAATTAATAATAATAATAATAATAACTTCAATTTCAGCATGTATTAATTAATTAAAACATTGAGTGAATGTAGTAGCACATGCCCATGATTCTAACATTTAGGAGGCTGAGGCAGGAGGATTTCTATGATTTCTTTGACTTCAAGGCTAATATGGGCTGCATATTTAAAACAAAAGTGAAAACACTGCAGAAGAAACTAAGGACTTTAGAATATCCTAAAGATAATGGTTCGGTCTGCATGAAAACATATTGTTGAGCTGGCTCAGTGGGTAAAGCGCTTGCCAATGGAAGCCTCAGTGCAGCCCCCACATTCTAAAGCCAGGTGCCGAAGTCAGCATGAGCAAGTGTAGCAGCCTTCCTCCTGAGGTGTTAGTCTGGAGGGCCTCTGCCTTCACCAAAGTGGAAGGACACCCAAAGTTGTCCTCTGACCTCCACAAGTGTGCCATGACACACACACACACACACACACACACACACACACACACACACACACACACACAATTATAATAACAATAATACATAAACAAAAAGAAAACATTATTATTATAAGTTTGCCTTTAGATGTATGAACGTTTTTCCTGTGTGTGCACCACTTCCAGGCCTGTGCCCTCAGAGCCCCAGGGATTGGAGTTACAGATGGTTGTGAGCTGACCTGCAGGTGCTAGGAATTGAACCTGTGTTCTCTGGAAGCCTGTGGATCTTAACCACTGAGCCATCTCTCTATGCCTATAGATTGTTATTAAGTATAGTATTATATTGTATTGGGGAAGAAGTGTCATTGTTTTCTAATATATGAATTTATACACTAATATATTTACTAATTTATGGCATCGAATTTTTCACAGCTTCAAGGAATAGCCATTAAAGAAAGTTTAATGTCTGCTGTTTTAGAGAGATCTTTTGCACCAGACCCCAGCTGAGCAGATCAGATCAAAATGGAGACACTCATGTGAGAGATAGCATGCAACCAAACTAAACTTGGAAATGGGCCAGTTTTCAAAAAATAAAACAGAATTCCTGTAGGGAGAGTGATTGGTGGTGACCAGTCCTCCTTTAACTGACTGTAAAGTCATCTTCATCCACACTTCTCTGTATTTCTTTTTTTTTTTTTTTTTTTGGTTTTTCGAGACAGGGTTTCTCTGTATAGCCCTGGCTGTCCTGGAACTCACTCTGTGGACCAGGCTGGCCTCGAACTCAGAAATCTGCCTGCCTCTGCCTCCCAAGTTAAAGGCATGTGCCACCACTGCCCGGCTTTTAAAGGTTTTTGTTTTTGGGGTTTTTTTTTTTTTATTTTAATGTATGAGTATTCTGCTGCATATATATCATATCTGCCTGCCTGAAGAGGCCGTCAGATCACCCTATAGGTGGTTGTGAGCCACCATGTGGTTGCTAGGAATTGAACTCATGACCTCTGGAAGAGCAGCCAATGCTCTTAACCGCTGAGCCATCTCACCAGCCGACTTCTCTGTATTTCAGGATACTACCCTACCACACACAAATCTTAGCTCAACCTCCAATTGTTGAAAATTCGCTTAACAGTACCTTTCTCATATTTAGTTGTTCTATAGCCAAAATGCTATTTTCAGAGTGTTCAGACATTACTGAAAAATGTGGCCCACAAAAAGTTGACTATTGCCCTCCCCACCTCAGTCTGTAAGCCATGATAACTAGCAGTTGGATTTAATTTTTTTATATATTTATATTTTTCCATGTAATCTTTTTTATATATAAATCAGCCAGTTTATTTTGTATATTGGTGTGGGTGTGAGCAAATATCCCAAAATCTGGGAAAATCTGAAATTTGAAATACTTCTGGTCCTAAACATTTTGGATAAGTGATATGCAACTTGCACAATGAAAGAGTAGACAATCGTCAGAGAGGAAAAAGATAATTATGAATAGACACTATGCCATGGATTTGTGCACGCAAAAAAGTCTATTATTGAATAATGTGTGCTAAATGTAACTCATATAAGAGGAAAAAAATATGTTTACAGTTATCCCTGGCTCTCCAAATCTACTTATATTCAAATTGAGATAGCAAGAGTTTAGATAGTGGATTCAGATGGTGAAGGATGATATATTTTCTCAACATGTTTTGTTCCAAATTAGATAGCAAATACCAAGAGATTAAATTAGGAAAATGTATCCCAAAATATTTATCCAATGCCAGGTGTGGTGGCACACACTTTTATTCCAACTCTTGGGAAGCAGAAGCAGACAAGATCTCTGTGAGTTGGATTCCAGCCTCCTCTTCGTAGTAACTTCCAGACCAGCCAAGGCTGCACGGTGAAACTCTGTTTCAAAAAACAAAAGAGGCAGATGGTTGGTGGTGATTGCCTTTAACCCAGCACTTGGGAGGCTGAGGCAGGCAAGATCTCTGTGAGTTTGAGGCCAGCATGGTCTTCAGAGTGAGTTCTGGCACAGTTAGGGCTACACAAAGAAACCCTGACTCAAAAAAAAGAAAAGAAAAGAAAAGAAGAGAAAAAAAGAAAGAAAGAAAGGAAGGAAGGAAGGAAGGAAGGAAGGAAGGAAGGAAGGAAGGAAGGAAGGAAGAAAGAAAGAAAGAAAGAAAGAAAGAAAGAAAGAAAGAAAGAAAGAAAGAAAGAAAGAAAGAAAAGAAAGGAAAAGAAAAAGAAAAAGAAAAAGAAAAAGAAAAAAGAAAGGAAAAGAAAAATCAAAACATTTATCTAAATCTATTTGGTTCTTGGTTTTGCACAACAGGAGGTCTAATTATTTTGTGTTTATTTTTTTTTTAAAAAATCATCCAGCCGGGCAGTGGTGGCACACGTCTTTAACCCCAACACTTGGGAGGCAGAGGCAGGTGGATTTCTGAGTTCGAGGCCAGCCTGGTCTACAGAGTGAGTTCCAGGACAGCCAGGGCTGCACAGAGAAACCCTGTCTCGAAAAAAACAAAAACAAAACAAAACAATCATCCAGAAATAATTCATGGAACCATTAAGAATCCTCTCAGGGGGTTCAATTTCTTTTTCCTTTAACAAAACTGTTATCTGAACATCCAACGTGCACAGTGCTTCAAATCCAAAAACATATTTTCAGAAGGCACATTCTGAGGACCTGGAATCAGGAGCACACAGAATACGTTGATGACTCTTTGTGGTTGTGTTTAGTTTTGTTTGTCGGAAAGGATGTTTTGTTTTGTTTTGCATTCCAGTTTTTTAAGCCAGGACATTTCGGACTGATCCTTGAAACCCCTGAGATGAACTGGGCAGAGTCACAGGCACCCCTGTGGCTTTGCTTGCTGCTCCTTCACAGGATCCCTATCTGAATCTTCCAGAGTTTTCTAGGAGTTTGGTTGGCCAGGTCGGCAGGTGTAGTCTCCTTGACTCTTCTTAGTCTCTATAGGCTCTCAGGTTTGCAGGGCAGCCACACTTAGCAAAGGCTGACTTCTGGAAGTACCAGGCCTGAAAGCCACAGCAGTGACCATCTCTGAAGGATGATGTCCCCTTGTCATTTTGATTCTGATGCCCAGGGCAAACAGCTGAATTCTTTATAATGGAGATGCCGGCCATGGATAGAACCACTTTAAATATTCCAACATCATTGTCAACTTTCTTTATCATGGACAATGCTTTCCAGAGAGCTTGCTTCCCATATCTGCCTAAAACTAGAATTTTTTTTTAAAGAGAGAAAAAAAGGAGACCTACATCAATCTAAATTTTTAAAAAATATTTCACTGATTTTCCTTTATGCAGGAAGTTGAACATCTCTTTGATACAATTATGGTCACTTGGAATTTATCACTTGTTCTATTACATATTTGGACTGTTTCTCTGCTAAATTATTTGGCTTTTTCTTATTTTTAAAGTTCTTTATATATTATGTTCCAAAAATTTTGTTTATCATTTTATTTTACTTATTAAGTACTTGGGGGGAGGGGTACTCACCTTTAATCTCAGTGCTCAGGAGACAGAGACAAGCAGATCTCTGATTCAAGGCCAGCCTGGTCTATAGAGTGAGTTCCAGGACAGCCAAGGTTAAGTAGGGAAACCTTGTCTGGAAAAAACAAAGAAACAAAATATCTACATATAATTTTGTTGGGGGAGGAGTGGTAAGTCAAACTCAAGCATGTATGACAATGCACAATGTATAAGGAAGCCTGTTACTTTGTATGCTAATCAAAATAATTCCTAGGGGTGAGAGAGATGGCTCAGCAGTTAGGAGAACTGACTGCTCTTCCAGAAGACCTGGGACCTGGGTTCAATTCCCAGCACCTGCATGACAGCTCACAACTATCTGTAACTCCAGTTCCAGGGGATCTGGTACCCTTACACAGACATATATGCAAACAAAATGCCAATGCAAATAAAATAAAAATAAATAATTAAAAAAATAAGTTAAATAATCTTCCTTTTTTTCTATTTTATTTTCTGTGTATGGACATTTTGCCTACATGTATGTTTATATATCGCGTTAGTACAGTACTCATAGAGGCCAGAAGAGAACATTGGATCCCCTAGAACTGGAGTTACAGAAAATTATAAGATCATGTGGGTGCTGGGAATTGAACCTGGGTCCTCTACAGGAGCAGCCAGTGATCTTAACTACAGAGCCATCTCTCCAGCTGCCAAATAAAATAATTTTAAAGGAATATATCTTTTAGGATTGTGTTCTTTAATTTTTTGCGTTTCTTTAATATTTGTTTTCACAGATAAACAGTCAATAGGCTTACGTCCAAATGCATGGTGCTGCTAATATGTTCCCTTTCAATGTATTTCCAGCTTTGTCTCAACCAAACTAAGGCTATAAAATCTACTTATTCTTATTACTAACATCAACACATTAAATTCTCAAGGACTAAATAGTCATATATAATAAACACCAGGGCACACAGATATTTTTGCAGTTGAAACTAAACTATGTGATTGTATGAAATCGTTGCTCATAAATTCAAATAAACAAATCTAAACTCTAGAACATTTAGTAACACCCAGGTGTGACAAGGACATTTAGTAATGTCCACGTATGCCAAGGAACCGGCTCCTCGAAAGAACCAGAGTGTTACAGAGATAACCTTGGAAGTGGGTCTTAAACCTGATGTCAACCCTTGTAAACCACCTCTCCCATGCTTCCTTCATTAAAGCTAGACAGGATCTATTGCCAGCCACTAGGTTCTTGCTGATTGTCTTCAACAATAAGAGAATCATTCATTATCTTGCCCTGACCTTGATGTGCATAATTTTTATGTGTGCGTGTGCACGTGTGCGTGTCTGCATTAGACAGACAGACAGACAGATGGACAAGAGCCTTTACCTGCCCGATCATACTTTTGTCTTTTTAGTTCTAATTGTGTAATTAAATATGCCCTGGTCATATTTTTGTCTTTTTAGTTCTAATTGTGTAATTAAAAGCTTTACCTCCTCCGGAGGGGAAAAACTTGAGACAAAAAAAAAAAAAAAGGCAGAAAACTAGGTGTCACGTTGTATCTCGCCAGCACTTGAGAGGCAGAAGCAAGGAAACCAGCCATGAATGTGAGGTCAGCTTGGCACACATAGTGGGTTACAGACCAAGACCCTATCAGTAGTAGAATGCTAGATTTGCCTGGTAAGGCCCTAGGTTCAATTTTAGGCACCACATATGAAAAAGCAAATCAGGTCAGTGATTTTACATGTGATGGCTGAAGGACCTTATTTAGTCTCCTGTGACCTGGGGCCAGGTAGCTCTCCTTACCTGCAGAAAGCCAACACCCTCTCCTTCCTGCCAAGGTTTTGGGTCTGCCTTCACCCCAGTTGCCTTCCATACCTCCGAAGCCTGGGGTCTGCCTTCACTGAGGTCACCTTCCACACACCCCCAGGGGCGCTTCTAGCTTCTTTTCTGCCCTCAGTATGAACCCTTCCCCGGCCTCCAATTCCCAGTGCACTTAAAAGCATTATACTAAAAGTTGTGGATTTTTTTTTTCCCAATATGATTTAAAAGCTCAATCCTACATCCTCTCCTCCCTGAGCCCTATGATGCTGCACATTTGAAACTAATTAAAAAGATTTGTATCCTATAATTCCTGAGAAGCTATCAGCATGTGTCCTTGAACCTCTTATGGAGCTGAGAAGCATATTGCGCGCCGAGGCATGTGCGGGAGCCAACATTCTCAGTTCTTCTCAACTCCCACTCAGCAATAGCGTCTTGGCAGCTTTGAGATCAGCAACTGTGCTGGTATCTACACCAGGAAAACCAAAGTGCTACACAGTCAAGCTAACACTCTGAGCGCTGTCAAACATTCCAGCACACCTCGGGTGTGTGGATTCTTTTGGTTTCTAGTGACAGCGACCCACTTGAGCATAAGTAGAAAGAGGAAGTTATCACGAGATCCCGCCGGTGAGGCGCAGTGTTATCCGATGAGTGGGTGACAGAGAGGCCTTGGAGAGGAGCTGGGACTGGAGGGCGGGGATCCTCAGAACCCTTCACCCCTCGTGCTTCTTCCCCTAACAACCGGCTTCCCAGGTTCCTAATCTACCTGGACGGCACTCTGGACCTGGAAGACCTGCTGTGAGTCCAGTTTCCCTGGGAAACTAATCATCTGTCTTGGTCCCAAGTCCAGCTTCTCAGGCAGGGACTTTAATTGGAAGAAAATTCTACCGTAGCCAATGCCTGCCTGGTCAAGGCAAAGTGGGTAAGAGTGGGCAGAAACAAGGCCATCAGCCCAGAAAGACCAAAGCACGCACAAAGACCTTTTCTTAGCTCCGACCCACTCTCTCGGGCACTAAGGAGGCAGTTACTCATCTAATCAGATACTACACATACAGGTTAGCCAGAAGGTATTGGGGGAGGGGTATTCATCACTGACATTTCCAGGCTTGTCTTGTGAACAATCTAGAGTGCACAAAGCTACATTGGAATGCCATGCCCTTGGAGTATAGTGGACTTCTGCATCCACAGCATCTTTCCACGGGTGTGGGAAGGCAACAGTTTATATACATTTCTATCTTTAGCATTACAAAGCACTTCCCAGGTAAAAGGCCCTGCTCTAGAGATCTTCTAGACGAAGATCCTGAATCAACCACAAGAAACAGGAAAACTCCCTGAGAAGTCTCAAAAAAAAAAAAAAGTTACTGTCCCTGGAGGCTGAGGACTTAGCTTGGTTGGCAGAGGGCTTCCCTAAGGTACCTGGGTTCCAGCCTCAGCACTGTAAACTGGGTGGTGTGACCTTGCTGGCACTCGGGAGGTAGAGAGGAAGAAAAATTGAAGGTCAGAATCAATGTATACAAAGTCACAGCCACAGGCAACTTTAAAGACTTGTCTTTTTAAAAAAAACAAATAAACAAAAACAAAAAACAAAAAAAAACAAAAAAGCCAGTAATGACAAAAAAAACAAACTATACAAATAGGCATAATTTGGGGGTTGGGAACTTTGTTTGTTTTTTTGTTGAGACTAAGTCTCACTATATAGCCTTAATTGGCCTGGAACTCCAAATGAAGACCAAACTGGCCTGGAATTTAAATCAACCTGCCTCTGCCTCCCTGGTGGGATTAAAGGTGTGCACTACCACATCCAGTCAGGATAATTTTTAAAAAATAAATATGTTGGTGGGGCATGCCTTTAATCTCAGCACTTAAGAGGCAGAAGTAAGCAGATCTCTGAGAGTCTGAGGCCAGGCTGATTCACATCGAGAATCTTAGGCCAGCTAAGGCTACCTAGTAAGAACATGTCTTAAAAAATAAAAAATTATCTTGCCTGCAAGCAATGCGAGGCCCGGTGGCACACTCCTGCAATCCCAGTACAGTACAGGGGGTTGAGGCAGGCAGATGGTGAGTTCCAGGCAAGTGTGAGCTAAAAACCAAAACAAAACACAAACAAACAAACAAGAAATCCAAAATACTGCTCCAGCTCTTGTCAGTTCAGCAGCTCAGGGCCCATCCATCTCTCCAACCGGTGCCTTCCTGGACACATGTTGCCTTCCACCTAAGACTTGAAGGCATCTACTGAAAGGAGAGAGACCATTTCCTCTCTCTGCGTGTCTGTCGTCAGAGAGAAGAAACTTTTAAGAATGCCCTCACCAGCAAACTTTCTCCCCGGAATGAAATGACACCCCCTGCCTGCTTGAATCACTCATCGACAGGGGGACTGGCATTGCCATGATTGGCTCAGAGCAATCAAGACCTAGTGTCAGAGAAAGTGTACAATGGGCAGAATGGGGATCTGCTGGGGCGGAAGAAAGGAAAGCAATCAGCAGGGGCTACCCTGACTCTGATTCTAAAGCCCGCAATCAGAGGAAAGACACGCGGGCCCGGCCTGGGCAGCCATTTCTCCAGGCACTTTGTCTCTCCTTTCACTCTCAGAACCTCCGCTCTGCCTTACTAAATCCGGTAGATCCGCCCACCGGAACCTGGTTTTTATCTCCCCTCTCCCCGCTTTTGATTTATTCTAATTAGTAACAGAGCTGGCTCCCTGCCTGGCATTTTCACTGCTAAATCAAGATTTTGAACATATGAAAGTTTAAGGTGTCAGAGGACACTAATAAAGACCGTTACAGACTGCAGGCCCCTATAATCAGGCAGCGTTAAGGTCTGCCTGCGAAGGAAGTGAACTCAGAAGTTGAAACATAAAAACTGGAAAATAGTACTGTTGGGATTAAATCTTTTTATTACTTAAAAAAAAAAAAAAAAAGTATTTCATGCATTGACTTTTGAGTACTAAGCAGAAATTTCCCAGATGAAACAGGTAGTTCAGTGCTGGGAGCTTAGGGGTTGGGGGTGTTGATCAAAAAGCACAAGAAGGATTAATTTACAAGACATCTTCCTCTTAGCAGCTTCTCTGGGCCCTAACAATCTTCTGCTGTACATAAAGAGTTTAATAACCTTTTTCCCTGCTAGGGCTGCTTATCCTTACACCAGAAAGTGCCACCGAGAATTGAATATTTAGCTCATATGTAACATATTTCCCCTTTTGCTCTTCCTTTGTCACTTCGGATGGTTTGTGACTCATTTGTATTTCCCCTTCAGCCACCATCCTCCCCTCGGACCACATGTTCCTGACAGAGAGAATATCCAGGTGGCCTGGTGCTTGGAAACCTGTCAGACATTATTCAATGCAATAAAGAACACATCAGACAAGTCCTTGGGATATTGTTGCAGGGAAACCCTGTTTAGAATTCACTAATTGGGAATCTGTGATAATTTGAGGACGGGCTGGCTGAAGTTAACCTTTGAGGGGGGAAAAAAAGAGTTCACTGAAGTTCTGCACAGTATAAACAAAATTAGAAGGGGAATAATTATCTATTTAAAAGAACCAGTTGTTTTGAAAAGCTCTCTATAGAAGGATCCTTTTACACACAAACAGGGTAATTACGATTTAAACAAAGGCTGGCCTGTTTCTTAGACTTCTTTGAAATGTCAAATACAAATTACTCTTGTCTATTCTCCAAAGCAAAGCCCATCCTTGTGTGCTGGCCACAGTTGGTTAGCTTGCGTCCATTTACTGTATTTATAAATTATAAACCTGCAGTTCTTCTAAAGTGATATGACTTAATTCACGCTTTTCACTAACCTAAACTAAACCTTCCTGCAGGGTGGTGAAGATTTACTAATTACTAGCATGTGGCAAATCTGGAGCGCATGGAGTGATTTTTTTTTTTCTTAATAGCTTAGTAGCGTGGCTGCATAATAAGGGAAAACTTCACAGAAAACTCCTGTCCAGAAGTACCTTTTGGTTTTTACTTTAACATAGTAAGAAATACATTTCATACTGCAACTCAGCACATGCACCCTGAAATAGAAACAATTCTCCTGAGTCGGATACTGTGCTACCCTGTTATTTTTAGATAAATGTTAGTTGCAGCCACTAAATTGATTCCACTGCTGATGACTGTAGCCCACCCTTCCCATAAGGGATTGTTCCCAAGGGTGTGGAATCAGAGGGCACCGAACCTTATGCATAAATGATTTTTCATGTGTGTGTGAGATCTGTACTGAAGATAAAACTTAATTTAGGTAGAGCCCTTGTCCGTCGTGCACAAGGCCCTGGGTTCTATCAGGAGTGCTGAAGAAAAACAAAACTGTCTATTTGACAGTTCTATTGTTTGCACACCTTTGGTACTCTTCTGGGTAGTCAAATTTTTTGAAGAGAAGAGGTGGAGGAGGAACAAAGTTGTTTCATTTATAAATTAGGCACATTAAGAATAAGAAGTCAATACTTATCCGGTGGTGGTAGCACATGCCTTTAATTCCAGCACTCTAGAGGCAGAGGCAGACAGATCTGTAAATTCAAGGCCAGCCTGGTCTACAGAGCATATTCCAGGACAGTCAGGACTACACACTACACACACACACAAACACACACACTCTCTCTCTCTCTCTCTCTCTCTCTCTCTCTCTCTCTCTCTGTTTCAAAAACAAAGCAAAACAATAAAAATACCAATGTACTATAAATACAGGGTTTAGTGTCTGCGGTTTGCCATGAACTATGAAGCTGTAGATCGGAGGGATGGCTACAAAGGAGAGCTGTTTTGGAATCCCGTTTCTAGGCTACCCTGGGAGATAAGAGCACTCCTTCCTGGGAGGAAGGGTGGCCCTGTGGATCACTGCAGCTGCTGTCTGATTTTCCTGTGTCACCATCAGGAACCTCCCTGCCCATCGATGGAGAGGGTGGCTACTCACCCCTTTCTAAATCAGACCCTCTTTCTCTCCTCAAGTCCTCACTGTTCTAGTCCCGGCTACTCCACGTTCACTTCTGGCTTCCCACAACTTCCACGTCAGCTTTCATAGGCTTTCTTCCTCTTGTCTTGAGCCAAACCAGGCTTTCTCACTGATGCTGAGGCAAGTGGATACTGCAAGTTCTTTCCACCAAATGGGTGGGCCCCCAGCTCCCTTACAACTGCTCCTATTTCTACTCCGTTTCTAATTCTTGGCTCTATTTTCCACTGACATTCCTCCAATCTGTATTTGGCCTTTGGGATTCGGTGTCCAAATTTTCATAGTAGAAGCCAGATTTGGTGGCAAAGGCCTTTAATCTCATCTCTGGGAGCCTGTGGTAGGCAGATCTCTGGGTTTGAGGCCATCCAGGGTTGCATAGTGAGACCCTACTTCAAACAACAACAAACTCATAAGAGGGCTGAAGAGATTGCTCAGTGGTCAAGAGCACTCACTATTCTTGTAGAGGACCTCGGTTCAATTCCCAGCACTCAAGTGGTGGCTTACAACCATTCATAACTCCAGTTTCCCGGGATCTGAGGTCCTGTTCAGATCTCTGTGGGCACTAGGCTATAATACGTACATGCAGGCAAAGCCCTTGCACATGTAAAAATAAATAAATCTTTAAAAAGAACAACATGGATAGGGGCAGGTGATATGGTTCAGAGGGTAAAGTCCTTGCTGCTGACAACCTGAGTTCAATCCCTGGGACCCACATGGTGGAAGGAAAGAATAGATTCCAGCAAATTGTCCTCTGGCTTCCACATGTATACCATGACCTCTGCTCATACACATATACACACAAACAAACAAATGTACAAAAATAAAATAAAGTGGATAATATAATATGTTGTCATGATGGGGGTTAGCTATGACCTAAACCAGATCTGTCACCTCTACCAATTGTCTGACCTTGGATATGTTAACGCCCCCATGCCTCAATTTTATCACATGCCTGGTTGAAATAATACCTTATCTTGCAGGTTTGCGAAAAACAGTTTTTACAAATGCTTACTTGTGCCTAGAATATAGCATTCTCTAAATGTTTGCTGATAACACCATTTTATGTTTCTGTTACTTAGATTTACCCCAAAGCAGGACAGAAAAACAGAGAAAATCATGCAGACATGAACAGGAAATAGAACCCCTCATCTAGGAGTCTGAAGTCTCAGCCAGATGAGAATTCCGATACAATTAATATTTGCTTAAGGCCTTTCTCCTTTCTATTCTATAAACCTATAATTTTCTAGGAATCTCACTAGAAACCCCATTTATAGTAAAATACATGTCCTGAGCCCCTTGGGCAACCCCAGTGGCTCTGGGTTTTATCTTTTCAGATCACAATACTTTCTAAAGCATCTCTGGAGTCATCCTTTAATCTCATTTATCAAAAAGAGAGAAAGGGTCGAGGGAGTTTCTTGGCAGCCCTTTGAAATGTAACTTAAGAACCACAGTGATAACTGTGGCCTATGCTAAGATGAGTTAAGTGCAGCTCTTCTCTGGGAAGCCCATTCCCATGCCCTGGGGGGTGGGGGGTGGTGTCAGAGCCCCCCCCCCACACACACACACACATCACTTTCCTATTTTTAGTCAACTCTAACTCAGTTTCCGAAGACGGCTTTCTTTCTATTCTTTTCTGAAGTTGAAGGGTCTGGTTTTACCTGCGTCAAGGCCCCAGAAGACTCAGGGGACTCTCTTCAGGCTGCTTCTGACAGCAGATGGAGTCATCTCCATCCATGCCACCACTGACAAACCTACTGGCTCCAACTCAAGCCACATCACCCAATCTGGCAAGCAGAGATTGAGCCTGTCCACCTGATAGTCTGTGTTCCCTCTACATCATTCCCCATCTATCTGAAATACCCTCCTGCATACATGCATCCATTTCAGTCAGAACCTTCTCTGCTTCCTACACTTCTTTGCCTCTCAGTTCTTGTTAAGAATTGTGATACTTAGCTGGGCAGTGGTAGCAGACACCTTTAATCCCCAGTACTTGAGAGGCAGAGGCAGAGGCAGGAGGGTCTCTGAGTTCTAGGCAAGCCTGGTTTATAAAGCTAGTCCTGGAACAGCCAGATCTATACAGAAGCTCTGTCTGGAAAAGCCAAAAATAAATAAAATTGTGATACTTGGCACAGTTGTTCCTGAGATCATTTCTGAAACTTAGCATGGATGAGTCACCAAATGGAGGCAAGCCCTCCTTCCCTCAAGCCAGCCAGCCAAAGAGATGACAGGCTTTGACCATAAACATTAGAGAAGACATCATTTATCCCATCTAGCTAGGAGAGACTGAAGAAGAGACTGTCATGCTGGCCTGGGGTCCCACCCTGGGAGTGACACTGGTCTTCACACGCAGGTAGCATCAGCTATGGCCGGAATTTGCTGCATTGGTTACACAAGCAATCTCCTAACTCCCCAATTTGGTTTGGGGCAACTCTCTCCTTAGATATCTTCCCACCTCTACTATGTGGTATTCGTTTTGAGACAGGGTCTTCCATACTCCAGGCTGACCCTGAGCTCCTTGGATTCCTGATCCTCTTGCCTCTACCTCTGGAGTGCTGGGATTACAGGCATGCACCTCCACGCCTGGTTTATGCAGTCCAGGGGATCAAACCCAAAGTCTCATGGATGCTTTACATATGCTCTTCCAAGCAGTTCTACCTCTATTTTCTGTCAATGTTCTCATTAGACCCCAATGTAGACTCCTACATTGGTCCCCAAAGTCACAGCTGTCTGGTCTCTGTGCTGGTCCTTTCCTGGCCCCCCATGGAAGTCTTAGTCCTCAGTATCCGGCTACATTACCCACCACAGATGGTAATCAAACCCTTCTCCAAGACCTATACCTTGTTTGAACTCTATCCCCATGACCAGAGTCCATGTCGTTGTCTTATCCTTGCCAGCCCTCTCTAGGATCTGGACCTTGTTTTACAACACAGATGGGTTCCCATCATCTGAAAAGTGACCCATAGGACGGCTACCCATCCATCCTGGCCTTGAACTCCTCATTGCAGGGTCCTCAACTTAAACAGAAAATCCAGTGCGCCTAGGCTTCAGCTACTTACAGTAAAGACCCCCTCTCTCACCAAGCTTCAGGGGGGCTCTTCTGAGTCTGCCTCTTGACTAGGCTTCAACTTTTACTTGTTCTGTCTGTGACCTACAGAGCTCTGTTAGCACAAGAATCCTGCTAAGTTGGTAATGACCACACTTGAGTCCTACCTTCTCAAGATCATGTTAGAGGCCTGGAGTGGTGGAGCACATCTTCACAGCCAGTACCTAGGACACTGTGGCAGACAGACCTTTAAGTTTGAGACCAGCCTAATCTACATAACAAGTTCTAGGCCAGCCAAGACTACATAGTGAGACCTTGTCTCAAAAAGATGGTAAGTTTCGTGGGGATGCTCCATTATCTCCTTTTACAAGTTCCCATCCGATGGTCCTTCCCACCCTTTTCCTTGGCTCTACATCACTTCTCTCGCATCAGGCTCCCATTGGTCTCCTTTATTGGTCTCTATTGTAATAGCATCAAATAAAATTTTTCTTCTAACTTGTCAGGAAAAAAAGTTTTAACACTTGCTATAGTCTTGGGACAACCACCAAGGGCAAGCCATGGCCCAGCTGCCTTCTGAGTCACATGCCCTTCTCCCCGATGAACTCCAGAAATAAGATCATATTCCAGATCCTTACGCTCCTTTTCCTCAACAGCCCTTAGTGGACTCAGCTTTAGCAGAACCACCTCAACTCTAAAAACAAAACAAACCAAAAACAAAAACCCACCTGGTTCATTGAGTTACCTCATTTGTTTAGTCAGTCAGATAATCAAAACATATGAATAGATTTAAATGGTTTCTCAACATAAATATATTTTCAAAGAGCTTTCATATTTGTATCATAGACATAAACAAAATACATATACTTGGGGTATGGACTATCTGCCCTGGGCTCTTTTGACTTAAAAAAAAAAAATCATAGAAGATACAGGTCTTCTGTGTTCCCATGGTGGCATGCACAAATTCTCTGCCCTTGTTTTAAACAATGAATTTGTCTGAAATTTGACATTTGTCTTGGGTTCCAATTATACTTTTGTTGTTAGTAAAAAGGCTTTATTGTGAACGTCTCCCTCACCTACAACTCTGATTTCCATGTTTTATTCACCTCCTCTTTTTGACTTCAAGTAAGGTAAGGATGCCAAATTCAAAATTTGCTTAATTTTGTGTTGGTACCAGGTGTCAAACTCTCCTCTTGAATCTCTCCCTTCATGGGGGTTGTTACTGACGTGCTTGGTGGGAAGTGACGTGACAGCCACTCACTGGTTCTCATGGCTTTGCAGTGGAGACAGGGCCTTTCTCTGACTTCATAGTTTTCCATATCCCTGTGCCTCGACACTGGCTTCCTCCTCCTCGTGTTGGCGGGTGATGGGTGATGATCACTCTCACTCTCCTTCCAGGAGGATGCTCCGGAGTTCGATTCCTCACTGTCACACTCAGTGGTATCACTGTCTTGCTGGATCTGATTCACCCGGTGGAACTGAGAATGGCGCCTGGCTCGTCTTTGTTCGAGGTAGGCGCTGACCAAAGCCACCTCAGAGTCAATTACTGTGGAAAGTTGGTTCTGCTTTGGTTTCTTCATCACTAGTGAAGAATCCCAGGACCCTTCTCTACTTTGTCGCTTACAGGAAGTTTCTTTGCTTGCTAACCAACAAAACAGATCAACAAGTTAGACAATAATAGTAATAATAGTTATTAATAGGTTGTTATAGAAAGGTTAGTGAAGCCTGGAGGTGGTGGTACGTGCCTTTAATCCCAGCACTCTGGGACAAAGAAGCCTAGACAAATAGATCTATATGAGTTCAAGGCCAGCCTAGTCTAAAAGTTGAGTTCTAGGCCAGATAGGGTTACAAAGTGAAACCCTACCTTAAATAAATGAACAAATAAACAAACAAATAAGTCAGCTGACCACCCATCTCCGTCTCTGATGGCCAGTCATTATCTGGGTCTGCAGTGGGGGCCATGGTAGGAGTAGGGAAACAAGTTACTGGACACAGTCTTGAAGGTTGATGAAGGTGGCTCCAGGAAACTGTCAGAACTTTTATAAATGATGGGGCTATGGCTAACAACTTCACATTACCCAGAGAGCCTGACATGTGTGGGACCACTAGTGGTCAGATCACCACCTTTCATAACCACTGATTAAGGCCAGTTAACGACATTCCTAATACCATACCCCATGCCCAAAGGACTGGAACAGTCAAATACATTCTTAATATCGCTTTTGGATTTTTGTAAACCTCGAATATGGGTTTTACAGATGGGAAAGTCTCCAAAGAAGGATCTTTCCCCCTTGATCTGGAAGTCTCAATGACTCCAGTGTATGTATGAGAGTGATTTGGATATCAAGAAGCCTCTCTCTTGGTCATGCTCGTTTCTATGCTGATGTTGGCTTGTACCAGCTCAAAAATCCTGATAAATTTTTGGAAATTTTGTGAGATGGTTAAACATCATTACTAAACAAATTTACAATTAAATCAATCTACCAAAAAGGTGATAATTACTTAATGCCCATAATTTCCTAATTATCTTACAATGGTTTATTATGCTGTGTGCTCTCAAAGCTGTTTATCTGGGTGCGGGATGTTATTTGAGGATGTTCTATTACTGTACATCTGTCTCCAGCTCTGTTCTGTGACAATATGTTGCCCGCTCAAAACCATTATTGGAGTGAGCATTTACCTGGAAACTAGCCAAAGATCAGAACTTAGTGTATGCTTTCACTGATTGCTTAGGGCTTAGAAAATTATGGAAAATGTGTTTCTAATGTAAATGTAATTGTCATGCCTGCAGCAACCTAAATTGTGAATAACAACTCAAAATTAAAAAGTACTATTCCAGTGGTCTGAAGTTATGACTCACTTCAACAAAGAAGCTGCATGGACAACTGAGTTGAGTTCCAACATACATCTCTGTGGTGCTTCTGTCTTATTCCTTAACTTTGAAGACGACATGTATGCTAATGCTATACTCGCTCAGTAATTTATAATTATGGGATAACCTAGGAAGCAAGGGTTTAGCAAAAATCACAAAGAGCACTGTGTGTGAAATCAGTAGTCCATTAAGAACTTAACACAGGGAGTGATGTATACTTCTTTGTAAACTGTGGGATAGAGATCTTTCATATCAATACTTTTTTTTTTTTTTTTTGGTTTTTCGAGACAAGGTTTCTCTGTGTAGCCCTGGCTGTCCTGGAACTCACTCTGTAGACCAGGCTGGCCTTGAACTCAGAAATGCGCTTGTCTCTGTCTCCCAAGTGCTGGGATTAAAGGCATGCGCCACCACTGCCCGGCAATACATTTTATAAACATTATAGGCACACAAATTTGTCTATTTGCAAAGTTTTGTGAAGGCAAGTGCTGAGATATGACAACAAAGTGAGCCCTAACTGCCAGGAATTTGTAGTTTCTGGGGGTTCTGTGGGGGAACTGAGCTGTCTACACTCAAGAGGGAAACAGAGCTCACGCAATGGCCTTTGCTGGTGGGATGAGGCCCTGGAACCTCTCTGCTTTTCACTTCTGCTACCCTCTCCACACTCAGTAACACAGTCCTCTCCCACAGCCTGATCCCAAGCATCCTGCCTCTCAGAGCCTGACTCCAAGCACCCCGACTCTCACCTTTACTTAGTGAAGCACTGGTCCCACTGTCTTCATCTCTTTTGCTCTCAGACATCTGTTTCAGAAATACAGTAAGATGAACTCGGTCAGTTGCATTGCGTTAACATCTACTTGTTAAGCCATTGCCCAAGGCCCTTCCCTAAGGTCTAACTTTAAACAGTCAACCCTGTTAAGTAAGTGTATACTGACTTCCTGTTATGGTGAACCCACCTCTGCTATCAGTTCAGAAGACCATGCTTTGATGGCAGAATCTATCAAAATGTTTTAACGAAGCAAAACTGAACAAAGACGCATGGAAAATATCCATGGGGTAATAAAGTTTTTCTATCACTTACATTACAGACCAGTTTAATTTAGAAACAGATTAGGGGACTGGCAAGATGGGCCAGTGGGCAAAGGCATATTGGGGATAAGTCTGACAACCTGAGTTTGATCCCTGGGACCCACGTGGTAGAAGAGAACTGATTCCCAAAAGTTGTCCTCTGACCTCCATATGGGTACCATTGCATAGGCTCCTGCTCAGACACACGTGTGGACTCATACACAATAAGTAAATAAATATAATGAAAATTTTAGAACAAGCCAGGGGGTGGTAGCCCACACTTTTACTCTCAGTACTCGGGAGGCTGAGATAGTCAGGCCAGCCTGGTCTACAGAGCTACTTCCAGGGCAGCTAGGTCTACACAGAGAAACCCTGTCTCAAAAAAACCCCACAGAAACAAAATAAAACAAAGCTCCTCATGGTGGTCCTTTCCTGCAACGTCACTGCTCTGGAGTCTCAGATGGGAGGATCTTGAGTTCAAGGCTAACTTGGGCTACAATACATAAGAAGTCCTGCAGTCTACATACAAATTTTGATTATTTTTCAGCTTTCCTCCAGTAGGCAGCCATAACATGCTATCAGTGAGCTGGATTCACAGTTCTAATTCCTGCCCTCCCCCATACTCTATTAATGATCTCTCCCGATCTCCACATCAGCATTCCATTTTCTCAGTCTGAAAATGATTGCACCAAAAGATATTTATAGCCATAGTTGACATTGTCACACCATAAGTTAATTAATCATTATCTACTTTTGAATGTTAAGTTCTATGTTACCCTAACA
This sequence comes from Uromys caudimaculatus, assembly GCA_028551405.1. NCBI lineage: Eukaryota > Metazoa > Chordata > Mammalia > Rodentia > Muridae > Uromys > Uromys caudimaculatus. Next base: position 104,486,344 of record CM052700.1, read on the forward strand.
TGTAGGAAGCAACAGTATCAGGAATGACTTAAGAAATACTTTTTTCCCCTTTGAGACAAAAGTCTCACTATGTAGCTGAGGCATAGCCTTGACTATGAGATCTCCCTGCTTCAACCTCCTGAGTTCTGGGGTTATAGACGTCCACCATGTCTGGCACTCATGAGCACATTTGACCCTCTCTCTCAGGGAATTGATTACCAGGAGGTAATTTCCCACATAAAACCAACCAACTAAACAAACAAACAAAAAAACTACACAGAAAGCTTTGTACATAGAAATACTCCTTATAGTATAATTAAGATAACATAGACTTGAAATTCAAAAGTAAATAACGATTAACTGAATTATGCTGTGATCATGTAAGATGTAGTTGTAAATATCTTAAGTATGTCATAATGTGAGGAAATGTTCATTAGGCTAAAATCAAAATGCAAGATTATATGTCATAGTATGGCAAGTTAACTAAAGACCTGCAAAAACTTCAAGGTACATATGTATATAAGAAACATGTATGAAGCAAAGGCTGGCTTTAAATGGTTAAAATAGTGATTTTAATCCTTTTTTTTTTTTCAAATTGTCTATAGTTAGGAAATATGATTTGTACAAAAGATCAAACTTATTTAGATGGAAAGCCTGAATGGGTTGTTAGTTTCAAATATTTAGCTTTTTGAGTCAGGGCGTCATATAGCCCAGCTGGTCCGGAACTAACCACGTAGCCAAAATGACCTTGAACCTCTGGCTCCTCCTGCCTCCACCTCCCAAGTACTGGCATTACATATGTATGCCACCTGGCACGTATTTTAATAGTTCTAGCAGCAAAATCTACGATCCTCATTGTTTTTCTCTGTCTTTAACAGCGTATTTCCTTGCCCTTTTCCCCCTTCATTACAGTAACCAGTCTCTAAATATCTTGAGACTGAAAGTCTCTTTAAAGATCCATTTTTTTAAAAATGTGTGAGAGCTCTGCACATATTTTAACTCTGACATGTAGAGAGAGAGAGAGATTAAAAGACTGGATGTGTAAACCTAGATGTTAATAGTACTTGGTGATGTGATGTCCACACAATCCGGGCAGTGCCTGTTTCATTTTGTCCATGGTCCTGTAATCTTGTGTTCTGTAGCATGTACTTTTATAGTTGCAGGGGAAAGGTGTTTAAAGACATGTATTAGGTTTACATTATTAGGTTTATAATCACCACAGAGAGCTTCCACATTGGATGTCAAATCAAATATAACCATAAAATCAAAAGAAAAGATTTTTGCATTAAACTAAGTGGAATCGTATGCATTGTGGTTACCACAAGCATTTCATTAACTGTTCTTGTGTGACTTAGTGAGGGAAAGTAGTGACAGTGGTTTCTCTGAGGGCAGGGCAGACGAGGAGAGCCGTTCTCTCTCTGGCCTCATCAGCTCTGCCATCTCCTCATGCCAGTCAACACCTTCTAAACTCAATTTCTACGCATGCAAAAGTAAGGATTTCAGATTAATAATGATTCAGCAAAATAAAACCAGCACTAGCAGTCTTAGCAGATGTTAAACAAGCAGGCTACCTGAACGGAGCAGCTCGTATCTGAAAACAAAAGGAGAACACAGGTCTGTTTTTAAAAGTGACAAATCCAGAGGTACTCGGCATGTTGCACGTTGGAGGATAATGAGCACCACGTTTCCATCGAGCTTACCATCGATGCTTTAAGGTCTGCAAATAGAGGCCCACAGCTTCACAGAGAAAATGAAGAAGTTCAAAGTGAGGGGAAATTCCATCCTCCTCGACCTGCTCTCCTATGGTTCTCAGATTTCAAATCTGGGACCCTTCAGGAAAAGCAGGCCAACCAACTGTAGCTGCCACAAGGGCATAAAGTGAAAGATGAAACCTCTAAGATAATTAAGGTTTTAATCAGTGCTGAATAGATCTAATTCAACATTTCAAACTAGGCTTTGAAGTAAACAAATAGTATAGCAGGAAATCTGGATCCATTTTCTCCTGTCACTCTGTCACTAACCACTTGTGTGACATTGGACAAGTCACTTAAATTCCTTGGTCCTTATCAACAACAACAACAAAAAACCTTGCCTACAGACAGAAGGCTGGACTATATGCTGCCCTACAGTCCTTAAAGCATAGCTCTTTGACTCCAAATTGCTGATGTAAGCAAGGGAACTAAAGAATAGCTGAATAGCTAGACCTCTTAAACAGTCTTCATGATGAAATTCCAGTGATCAATTTCAATTTTTTGTTAATTTTCTAAAGTAGCTTTTCTTGCCAGGCCAAATCCAATATACTTAGCCAGGGAGCCTAAAACACATGTAGGCTATCACTATTCTAATTCTCCTTCTGGCAAAGTATTTACCTTAAGAAGCATTTAGACTTCAGATAAAACTTCTTGGCCAGGAGGTAGTAGGGGAGATATATTTTTTTATTATTATTATAATGGAATCTACCTGGCATTGAAATAACAAACCTTCTCTTCTCCATCCAGAGCTGATGGAGCACTCAATCTTGCTGACCACTGGCAGCGGTGGGCTCTGGCTGTAATGCTAAATGGTGGTAGAAGCTTGATTAATCACCAGTCCAGTATTAATGGTCAGAAAAGATTCTGTGTCAGCAATTTATAAGAGGTTGGTTGCTCATAATATTTTGAGGGCCACAGCTTTGATGATAAAGTGGACTATGCCATTCCTAAGCTTCTAGGATTTTCTTTTGCTGATTTGTGACTTTAGCTCTGTTTAGTTTAGTTCTGTATCTTATTCTATACAGAGAAGGTATTGCTTTGTTTTAACCACTCCCCAAATCCTACCTGTGTTATATCAATAACATTTACACCTTTGATTATAGAATTACATGGCTAGAAGAGGAATTTGAAAATCAGTAATCAGTAGAGAGATTTATCTCAGCATTACACAGCATATGGATAGAATGTAAACAATCTAAACTTTTTTTTTTGTTTGTTTTTCCAGACAGGGTTTCTCTGTCCTGGAACTGTCTCTGGCTGTCCTGGAACTCACTCTGTAGACCAGGCTGACCTCGAACTCAGAAATCCACCTGCCTCTGCCTCCCAAGCGCTGGGGTTAAAGGCGTGCACCACCACTGCCTGGCAACAATCTAAACTTTCAACTGCAGAAATTTTATAGTACAAGACAGAAAAATGATACAACAGAAAGTGCTGTAGAGTAGCTCTAACATGCTGAAGCAGTTACAAAATATCTAAATTCAAAAGTCATGCATGAAGATACATAGACGCTAGACCACGCAAAGACAAGGGGGGGGGAGTAACCAAAGAGGAGGGTCTCCACAAACTTACAGTATTTCTCTCTACAGAAACTCTATAGAGTGGTTTTACTGTTCTTTATCCCTTTCAATAGCTTTGGATGCTCTAGCATGAGATTGCACCATATTTCTTTGTGTTGATTTTCAAGACAGGGTTTCTCTGTGTAGCCCTTACTGTCCTGGAACTCACTCTGTAGACCAGGATGGACCTCAAACTCACAGAGACTGGCCTGCCTCTGCCTAGCCAGTGCTGGGATCAACAAAGGTGTGCGCCAACATGCCTAGGGATTGTATCACGTATTAAACAAAATAAAAACCTTTTTTAAAAAAAATATTTACATCAAACTACAAGGTAGTTAATGAAAAACCCCATAAAGATAGTATTTAGATTGGAAAGGATTCCCTACCCAGACGGAAGCCCGAGAGAAGAACATGAGGATCAGTATGATGATGAAGTACCAAAGCAGGAAACTTCCTATTGTCCCGCAAGAGTCATCTTTCCGGCACTCAGCATCCTGACTGGGAATGGTAAAACTGAGAGGTATGGGAGGAGGATCCACCTCCCAAAATAAAGACAAAAGGTCTCCCATGATAGCTCCTTGCTTAGAAAATAAAACATGCTCAAAGGGATGAAGGTGACTGGGAACGATTTCCCCCCAAGACCTATGACAACTTCCCTGGCAACCAATTATGACATCTACTTAAGCAACTGTTGCAGGGGCTGACACATGTTCTTAGATGCCTTAGATGAGCAGATTTATCTAAAGGACCTCTCGAATGGTTGATGGTCTTTCTCGATATACTTTCTTCTTTGTCCATTGTTAAAACACACATATCCTTTATTGTTATCTCTTTAAGTGTTCAAGGTTTTGGTTTTCATCAGTCTCTTTTTTTAATGTGTAGCATACCATTGTAAATTAACACACACAGTTCTAGTGCAGTCCATACTCCATTGGGTGTTCCCTAAAATTTAATGTTGATACCTTCAGTCCCATCTTGTACAAGGCCAGAGAGAGCAAGATGGCTCAATAGGTAAAGGCATTTGATGTCAAGACTTCCGATTTGCATTCAATCCTTGGGACTCACACAGTGGAAGCAGAATATTGACTCCACACACTCACTGTGGCACATGTGCACCCCCACCTAGCCATAATCACACACAAAATAATGTCTCTTCAAAAAAATTTTCAAGAGGTACATGAAGGCTCAATCAGGTCATCAGGGTAGAGCCATTATCTTACTAGTAGTCTCAAAGAAGAGAAACGGACATCAAGAATTCACCAACACAGGGAAAAGGCCATAAAAGAGCATAAGATGAAGCCATAGACAAGCCAACACCACCTGTCTCAGAAGAAACCAGCCCTGTTGACATCTTGGTCTTAGACTCCATCTTCCAAAACTGTGTGTTGGAACAAAGTCTGTTGTTTTTTTGTTTGTTTGTTTTTTTAAGTACTGTCGATTTTTTTTTTTTTTTGTAAAGAGCCATCCAGTGTTCTGGGATATTTGGTTATGATAACTCTAATAATACCTATTGGCAAATATGTATCAACTTTAGTCTAGCAAAAGTGTTTTTTAAGTCAGGAAGAAATACACATTAGCTCATGGTTTTCATTAAGAGGGGGTAGGGGGGAAGAAACTCCTGTTAAGAACAGCATCAAAGTTATAGTTTCTTCTTAGATAGACTTACATGCAGAGAAATGAGAAGCTGGCATTTTAGATTTGACTGTACACTGACAGAATTGAACCTGTTCAGCTCTTTGAACACTTGTCCAGTTAGTTCATCTCTAAATCTATATCCAGATATAAACATGATAAAAAACAAAACAAAACCCGTTAGCTCTTTAAGAGCATACAATATAACCTGCTTTTTCATATGCAAGACCATAATGAAACTTCATTTTCTTCTGTTGAATCTTGATATTTAGTTACATTTTTGAGACAGTCTCACTATGGCTAGCCTTGGAACTCCAAAGAAACATGCCTCTGCCTCCTGAGTGCTGGGATTAAAGGCGTGTACCACTATGCCTGACACACTTCTCTATAGGAATGAATCCCCAGGCACTGGCTATTCTGGCCATTAGTCCAGCCAGTGTTGTCACTCCCAAGAAAGCTCTTCCAGAGTTGGACGTGCCTGTTTCCACCTGTAGGACACAGGCAAAGCTCTTTAGAGCAATAACCAGGAAGCCAACCCTCATCCCCTACCTCATATTCCACACCTGGCACAGTGGTGCATTGTAAGAGCTTGCACTAGTTACTAAGTAAAACCAAACTCACCTCCCTGCTGACTCTTTTCTCAGTTCTTTCAAAGAACATTCAGGGCAAAGGTGGGTGTTTTTTTGTTTTTGTTTTTAACCTCAAAACCACCAACTTCAATAGAACGTTCCAGTTTTTCTTCCTACTGCTGCATCCTCATTAGGTGGATATTTGAGAGTTTACATTGGGTCAGACCAATTGAGGGAAAAACATTTCAAAACGGGAAAAATGCTTTGTTATTGCTGATTGTGTCTAACACATCAGGCATGCTTGTATCCTACCAATTAGCCATCCGGCTAAATATAATCTGCTTACAAATGTGAACCCGTAAGGGTCCTAAATAAAGCTACAATTAACAATATTCAAATTCAGCTTGTTACAGTCATTACATTTTACTAAGGGTTCAGAATCTGGTCTGAATTTTGCAGCTCAGCCTTTTCCCTGTAGCTAAGTAGGAGCCACAAATCCGAGGGCGTTTCCCTGGCAACGATCGCTGCTCTGGTCCCTCTGCTCCACCCCCTCCTTCTCGCGAGAAGAGACGGCCCGGTTCTTCCGGTAACTGTAGCTCCGCAGCCCACCGCCGCCTTAGGCTAGGCTCTGCGCATGTGCAGTGGGGAGTGGCGCGAGTCCACGGCTTCCTGCTGAAGAATATGGTGCGTTTCGGGGGTTGTCTTATGCTTCCTGGACATGGAGTCCATGCTGTTCCCCCAGAATTCCAAGCCTAAAGTTGTGCCTGGGGTTCAGCCAGGGGAGGATATAGCCAGGAGTCCTGCCACTTGTAGTGCAAGGGAAGAAAGACACATGAAGGATAATTATAAAGTTCGTACTCAGGTGGCCAGGGAGGGAAGCTCTCCTACGAGAGTTTTGGCCCGGGGCAGACAGGTGGGAAGGATACCAGCTTGCTCTGTAGAATATGACTCTCAGGAGCTGCCCTGTCAGTGATTGTAGAGCTGAACCTAGCAAGACAAAGGAGATAACAATTCCAGTTACCCAAAATGAATGCACGTGTTCCCGACTCTCTCTTGACCCTTCGTCACGTGATAGTACCCATCCACCTCATGAGAAAAGCTTTAAATTTTCATCACCAAAAGGAGATCGTGGGCCTGTATCAGTCCATGGTCAAGGTTAGAGTCTGACTGGTGTCTAGACCTAGTAACTCGAATCAGAGACAAAAGAATGCTTTGCAAACTTAATAGCAGACCATTACATTATGAAGCAAAACATTTTCATTTATTGGAACCATTAGCTTCTCTGAAATAACCAGCCAGTTCCCTGTTGATTTTTCTGTGGTACCTAAGAAGGTATTTCAGGGTTGCGTTTTTTATACTAATATTAAAGTGAGAGGGGAAAAGTTGGGAAGAAATTTTAAGGAAGAGGAAAAGTCTGGAGGATGGGGAGCGGTTACTTTACAGCAGACATTTTTGATTTCTTAAGTGTAGTTTCTTTTAATTTCAGGCTGTTTTGTTTTTTGCCTTTGAATAGATGCAAGGAGAAGTAAGCCCCAGTTCTTCCCTTATTGACAGAACCATCAAGATGAGAAAAGAAACAGAAACTAGGAAAGTGGTTTTAGCCTGGGGACTTCTAAATGTCTCCATGGCTGGAATGATATATACTGAAATGTAAGTTAATCAGCCCCAAAGTGAAAATTTCAACTATTGTTGGTTGGTACTATGGCTTTTTATATTTGTTTTGGTTTTAAGTGTTTGTGGTGGAGGTGGGGGTGTTTTTTTGTTTTTTTAAATAACTGAAAAGCCTTTCTAATCTTTTCAGGACTGGAAAGTTAATTAGTACATATTATAATGTGACATACTGGCCCCTCTGGTATATTGGTAAGTAATTTCTACCGTAATTTAGATTTACTACAAATGAAATCTTGCTTATAGGTTTAATTCAGCTTAGTATTCATTCTTTTCTTAAGACAAATAATGAGTTCATACTCTGTCTCCCAAAATCATGAATCTAGTAGAAAAGGAACAAGGTGACCCCTTTTATGGAAAAAAACATTCTAGTAGGAGGCTGTCAGGAGGATTACTTCAAGTCTGAGGCCAGCCTGGGATAAATTGCAGAACCCTGTCTCAAAAATAAACAAACAACAACAAACACACCAAAATAGAAGTTAGGTATGGAAGAGCATCTAGCCCCAGTACTTAGAGGTGGAATGAATCAGAGACCTTATCTCTAAACAAACAAACAAGCAAAGCTAAGAAACAATGGAGAGTTAGATAGGTAGGAGTCCCAGGAAGAAAAATGAAGCATGTGTGTAGTAAGGTTTCCCCTTGCCACTCCTGAAAAGCCTTCTCCACTTCACCTTCAAGACCAGACCAGATTAATCCTTGGGATATAGGGTCCCGGGGATAGAGTAAGTCTGTACACATTAAATGTGTCACGGAGAGCCTGGTGGTGGTGGTATGCACCTTTAACACAGCATTCAGGAGGCCAGGGCAGGTGTATCTCTGAGTTTAAGGCCAGCCTGGTCTACACAAAGAAACCCTGTCTTGGGGTGAGGGGGTTCTATCATGCAGGAAAAGAGAGGTGACTCAGAGGTAAAGAGCACCTATTGCTTTTGCAGAGGACCAGGTTTGGTTCCCAGCACTCCCATGGTGACTCATAACCAGCTCTAGTTCCAGGAGAGCCAGTATTTGTAGGCAAGACATTCATACACAAAAAATAACTTTGAGCTTTTTTCTAGTCTTACTAGAGTTAGTGTGGCAGATGGAAAGGAAGGGATTTGGGGTCTTTAGGTGTAAGAGTCAGAGCTCACTAATGAGCTGGGAGTTCTCTAACACTTGGCTATTAAAATGAAAAAAAATGTTTACTGTACAGTTGTAAGAACTAGTAATAGTTTAAAACTCACTAGTAAATGCTCCGCATCTGCCACTTTGATTAAGTGGTATCTGATGTGAGGAGGAAGAAACCAATTGTCGATGTTAATTTGCTAAAAGTGCAAAGCAATTTTTATTCCCCAACCAGTTGCCAGAAGTGAAACCAGGACCTTTTTGCTTTTTAAAATAATAAATTGGAGCTGAAGAGGTGACTTACCCATTACGGCACTTGGTACCAAGCATTGTGACCTGAGTTTGATCCCCAAAACTGACATGGTGAAAAAAGAAAACCAACTTAGACAAGTTGTCCTCTAACCTCCAAATAAGTGAAGAGAATATTTTAATAATAAGTTGCTGTTTTCTTCTAGAACTCGCCCTTGCATCGCTCTTCAGTCTTAATGCCTTGTTTGATTTTTGGAGATACTTCAAATATACCGTAGCACCAACAAGTCTAGTTGTTAGCCCTGGGCAGCAAGCACTGTTAGGGCTGAAACCAGCTGGTAAGTGGGGTGGGGGTGGGGGTGGGGGGCTAGTCCTTGATCTTAGTTTTCCATTTTTATAGGCTGGGCTAGAAGGCCGTCTATTACATAAAGCCAGTTCACAGGAAATTCTTATACGACTGTCACTGTTATTTCTGTGAATTGAGTGGATCATCAAATAACCTTGTGCACATGTGTTTCACTCTTTTGAACGTTGTAGAAATGGTAATAACCCGTTAGCTGTAATAATGTAATGACGGTTCATGTAATTTTAGGCCAGATCCTTCTGTTGTTTTCTCCTTGGGGGGGGGGAGAACTGAGTTCCTTAATTTTGTTTTTATTTAATATTTTTAAAACTTATCTATATTGTAAAATTTATTTATTTATTTATTTGGTGTCTGCGTGGCCTTGGCTGTCCCGAACTCAACATATATACCAGGCTGGCCTGGCCTCGGATCCACCTGCCTCTGCCTTCCAAGTGTTTTTGGATTAAAAGCTTGTGCCGCTGTGCTGAGCCCTTAAATCTGCTATCATAATATTATTTATATTCAAGAGACTGAGGCAGGAAGAGTTTAAGGTCAAGCCTACCCTGAGTTACATAAAAAAAACCAAAACTAATTTTTTAACTTTTTGTTTTAATTTAAATATATATTATGGCCAGGCGATGGCCTTTGATCCCAGCACTTGGGAGGCAGAGACAGGCAGAGTTTGAAATCAGCCTAGACTACAGAGTGAGTTCCAGGATCCAGGGCTACACAGAGAAACCCTGTCTACAAAAACAAAAAGCAAATAAATAAATATTGTGTGGTAATCTATTTTCTTTCCCTTCTAGTTGTGCAGACCACACCTCCCTGTGATTTGGCAGCCACCCAAATCTCTCCATCTCCACCTTCCCCTTCAATTCAAGGTCAGAGTGTGTTAAGTTATAGCCCATCTCGTTCACCCAGTACCAGTCCCAAGTTCGCCACCAGCTGTATGACGGGATACAGCCCTCAACTGCAAGGCCTGTCTTCCGGAGGTCTTGGCTCTTACAGCCCTGGTGTGACTTACTCGCCTGTCAGTGGCTACAATAAGGTAATGACTCTTTCTGTTTGTCTAGTAATACTACTTCAGAATTGGGAATTGCACTAAAATCACCCCGTGAGTTCAAACTTTGCATTTAGTTGGTGAGGAAACTGAAGGACAGTTGCTTGTCTACATCACCCATGGAGAGCCAGAAAAGAAACCAAATTTCCTGTCACTCAGTCAGGGGTTCTTTAAAAAAATCTTACCATGAACATCTTTGAAGATAGTAGAGCAGTCTTGAAAATAATATGAGTCTTTGGTTTCTTTGATGCACATTCTCTCTTTTTAAGCTTTTTGTGTGAAGGCCCCACTTTCTCTTGTGGAATTTTAACACTTTCTGTCATGCCGCATCTGAGCTAAAACCAAGGACCCTCATGTGCTTTGCTTCTGAGCGTGGGCACTTGCTGTGTCATGGGTAGAAATCTTTCCCTTCGTAATGTCAGCACTGGTCTAATTTTTTAGGATATCGCTAACAAAATTTGTAGGTTGAAACTTTAATTCTGGCCAGGCAGTGGTGGCACATGCCTTGCATCTTAGCACTTGGGAGGCAGAGGCAGGTTATATCTTGAGTTCAAGGCCAACCTTGTGTACAGAGTGAGGTCCAGGACTACAGGACTACTCAGAGAAACCCAATCACGAAAAACTTAAAAAGAAAAAAAAAAAAAGAAAAGAAAAAGAAAGAAAGAAAAGATAGAAAAAAAGAAAGGAAAAGAGAAATATTAAATTCTGTAGGGCTAAGGCTGCAAGAAAGGCATCAAAAGAGAAGCCGTCTGCAGGAAGCTCGCACTGTCATGTTTGACAAAGCTCTCTAGGTACTAGGTGAAGGAGGATTGCCCAGAAGAAAGCAGCAGTCTGTCCCTACCTTTTATATGATATTCCTTTGAAATGAAAAATCTAGGCTACTATTTACCCTGTACTAAGTTATACAATTTTTAGTTTAGTAGACGTTAAATACTATGAGAAATGTGTAGTTAGAATTCATAACCCACAGGTTAGTGTGGCTTTTTTTTTTTTTTAAGAAAATAATAGTTTTTTATTTGAAAAAAAATTATATATTTTGATCATATTCTTTCCCCCTCCTGAATATGGCTTTTTAAAATGGTTTTCATAAGAAAATATATGATCATTACAGAAAATTAGAAAATAAGGTAGGGGGAAATTGCTTATAGTCCTACTATCCAAAAATAATTTAACTTCTACTTAGAATACTATAGTTTTATAAATATATAAGTTTTTTAAGATTGTTATTTTATATGTAGGTATATTTTATATGTTGGTATGCCTACATGTATGTATGTGCATCAGGTATGTGTGCACAGTGCCCATGGAGGCCAGAATAGCGCATGAGAGTCCTTAGAACTGGAGTTACAGGTGGTTCTGAATTGCCATGTGGGTGCTGGCCACCAAAGCCTGGGTCCTCTGTGAGAACAGCAAGTATTTTATCTCCTGCCATGATTTTCTTTTTTTTTTTTTTTTATTGTTGTTTGTTTTGCAAATCTGGTGGCCTGAGTTGAGTCTCTGACCCACCTAAGGAGCTGGTAACAGTGACACACATCTGTTACCCCAGCACTACTACGTCACAGACTGACTCATACAGAGCAGGAACAGAAGCCCTGCCTGAAAACAGGAGGAGGGCACCAACCCACAAAAGTTGTTCTCTGACACCTGTACCCACATGCATACATAATAAATAGATAAATCCAAAAGGAGAGAGAAATTCTTAAACATGAAGAAGCATTTTAAAGTAGTAACACTGATGAACATAAACCAAAACAGATCCCCCATCCTTTTCTGACAGGAATATGACACACAGGGACGCTTTCATTTAGTAGATGGAAGTAAGTATTTTAAAGGGTTATGTGCTTTGGCCAAATGGTTTCAGTTTGAGAGTCTTCCCTAAAGAAAGCAATGAAAGCCTGCAAGTGGACTGAGCAGACAGAGGTGTTCGCCAGCAGCCTGGGGACTCTAATTGACCGTCAGGGCCCACATGGTAGAAGGAGAGAACCACGACAAAAAAGGCTGTTCTCTGACCAACACACCTGCCCTGTGGCACACACGAGCATCCCATGCAGACAAACATGAACACCACCCTCCATAAATGTAAGAAAAATAAATATTTAAGGTTATGAAAAGTTCAAGCAAGGATTTATGTACAGTGGTGTTCATAACATTAGTTACAGTAGCCAAAAACTCGAAGAAATCTAAATGTACAGAATAACAGAATGAAAAATAATTTTTAAAAATTTCTTTTATACGATCTCCTTGTTTGTCCCACTTTGGCCTTGCACTTGTGATCTCCTGTCTCAGCCATCTGTTCCAGCACAGTTGGGATCAAGACTATTTACCGCTTTTTCTTTCCTTTTTTTTTTTTTAATTTATTTTTATTTGATGTGAATTGGTCTTGCCTGCACATTTGTCTGTGTGAGGTTGTTGGATCCCCTGGAACTGGAGTTAACAGACAGCTGTGAACTCTGGTCCTCTGAAAGAACAGCCAGTGCTGTTAACCTCTGAACCATCTCTCCAGCCCCCAACTTTTTCTTTCCTTTCGTTTTTATTTTTTTGAGATATAGGCAGTCTCATGCTCAGGCTACCATCAAACTCACAGTGTAGCTGAGCATGAGGGGCCTCATCCTAGCCTCTTCCCTCCATCTCCCAAATACTGGGATTGTGTGCAACCACAATAGGCTCTAATACATGTTAAGACTGACAAAAATACTCAAGATAATTTTTATTTTATTAGTGTGGGTCATACTCAGGTTGCCAGGCTTGTGTCTTTGAACAGCAAGCACTTTTACCTGCTAAACCATCTTGCTGGCCTCTGTTGAATTTTTTCAATAACTGTTGTTGTTTAGGTAGGTGGGGGTCTTGGGTAGCCAGGCTGGCCTCCCATTGTCCAGGTAGCAGAGGCTGGTCTTGAACTCAGCTTTCTTGCCTCCAGCTTCTGAGTGCCAGGATTTCAGAGATAGCTTACATATGTTACTTTTAAAAATTAAAAATAGAGCCGGGCAGTGGTGGTGCACGCTTTTAATCCCAGCACTTAGGAGGCAGAGGCAGGTGGATTTCTGAGTTTGAGGCCAGCCTGGTCTACAGAGTGAGTTCCAGGACAGCCAGGGCTACACAGAGAAACCCTGTCTCGAAAAAACCAAAAAAAAAAAAAAAAAATTTAAAGATAGGGCTGGAGAGATGGCTCAGTGTGAAGAGTACTGACTGCTCTTCCAGAGGTCCTGAGTTCAATTCCCAGCAACCACAACCATCTGTAATGGGATCCGATGCCCTCTTCTGGTGTGTCTGAAGATAGCGACAGTGTACTCATATATATTAAATAAATAAAAGTAAATATTTTTTGAAAAATTAAAAATATTTGCATGTGAACTTAACGTAAAATGCCATTCTTTGCTTTTGTGTAGCTGGCGAGCTTTAGTCTGTCTCCTCCTTCTCCATACCCCACCACTGTGGGCCCAGTAGAGAGCAGTGGATTGAGAGCTCGCTACCGTTCTCCACCCACGGTCTATAACTCACCCACTGACAAAGAGGACTACATGACAGACCTGAGAACTCTGGACACGTTCCTTAGAAGTGAGGAAGAGAAACAACACAGAGCGAAGCTGGGTACCGTATTTTATTTACATCTGACATACATATTTTGATTGTTACTTTACTAATCCTTAAACTAATACTAAATTAACTGTTAAACTTAGGAGGTTAAACATAGCGACCTGAGAAATCTTAAGTCTTTCTCTGCTGTCATTTTAAAATCCCTTTCATATGAGCTAGCATGCCCCAAATCATAGCTGTGTATGTTTTGTAGCAGTGTGTAACAAGCTTTTCAAATGATAACTATTTACTAGTCTTTTTGGAAGACTGATGTGCAAGGCAGGTTAGGAAAAAAGCATTATTGCCCCTAAAAGTGCTACTGGTTTGGGGGGAGGAGGTTGTTTTGTTTTGTTTTTTAATAACATTATAAAATTTGTCTCTTAATTCCTTAAAGCATATAGTTTACCTAGGGAAACAGTGTTAGCAAGTCTTAATCTATTTGAAGTGGATTTGATTATTACAAAGTCAATTATTTGAAACCAAATTAGGTTATTGAACTGAGTAATGATTTTCCCCCCCAGGAAACTTCCACAGAAAGCACATTAGGTGCAAAAGCGTGGCCGTGGTGAGGAAGCCAAGTTATTGGAGCATGGCTCTTTGTGTCGCTTGAAATCTCTCTAGGGGTTTTTAATTTAATTCTGCCTGCAAGTGCCACAAATGTCAAGGAAACAAATCAATATTATCTTGTTACTTTCTTCTGTTTTGAAACTTTGAAATATTTGAAGTATACTGAAAATTATAGAGTAGCACAAAGAACAACTAGTACATATTTTTTATGATTTTCAGATATTTTTCATTTCTTCTTTATCTTTTCTTTCACATTTAGAAGTATTGTTATCGATGTTTGTAAGTGTTATTGCTCTTGCTTTTCATTGTCAAGCCTGACAAGACTTAGTTATCTTTATTTCCTCCTAAGTTAATTGTGCTGCAGTTAGAGATTCTGATCTATATCTATTAATGTTTGGGGCTTCTCTTCTTTCTCTGTGCAGAAGGCTTTTTAATCTTAGGCTTGCTTGGAGGCTCTCTGGTCACTTTTTGTATAAATGATTTTGACACATTGAAAAGAGCATGGACTCTAAATTCTAGTCTCTCTGTCTTTGCCTATTTCTATATGTTTAACTACTCTTCTGTGTTTGTAAGCTTTAGGTAATTTAAATATTCTGCATAAATTAATTTTTTTGTAAACCTATTCTCAGGCTATGTAAATAGCCTCTTATAAATTTTAATGCTGCTTTTAACATTAGTTTAAAATTCTTTTCAAAATTATTGCTGTGTTCTCATGGGGATTTTTTTTTTTTTTTTTTAATCTTTGTGTTTTTAAGACAGAGTTATGCTATTAAACTCAGGCTGGCTTGGAATTCATTATGTCACTCAAGCAATCTTAAAACTTATGGTGTTCCCGACTCAGTCTCTTGAGTGCTAGAATTATAAGCCTGTTTGTTTGGGGACTTTCTAATTCTATCATTCCATCTATTCCCCCCCCCCCCCCCGCATACATTTGTGTGTGTGCATATGCTCATATTGTACACATGTACATATGATAAGCCTTAAGTGTCCTTCCTGGGGTGCTGTTCACTTTGTGGTTTTTGACATGGGATCTCTCACTAGCCTGAAACTTGGCAGTTAACATTAAGCTGGCTGGGCAGCTGCCCCAGGGATCCACTTACCTCAACTTCCTGAGTACTAGCATCAGTGGGTTTAATGGCGCATGCCTTTAATCTTAGCACTCCAGAGGTAGAGGCAGGCAAACTCTGTGAGTCACAGGCCAGCCTGGCCTAGAGAGTGAGTTCAAGACAGCTTAGGGCTACAAAGTGAGATCCTGTCTAAGAAAATAAAAGAAATGGTGTCTGTATTTTTGTTGTTTTTCTTTGAACATTGTCTTATCCATCTGTGCCCCACCTTTCCCATTTTTGCCTGTCATTTTTGCCCCATCCCCTCACTTTCTAGATATACAAAATAATATAGCTTCATCCTGTACTCTCCTTAGCTGTGGAGTCACTCTGGTTTTCATGAGACGTGGTGGTGGTGGTGGTGGTGGTGGTGGTGGTGGTGGTGGTGGTGGTGGTGGTGGTGGTGGTGGTGGTTGTGGTTGTTGTTTTAAGAGGAGAATGGTATTTAGAAGTTAATTTCTGAGTACTGTGCATGCTGTTATTACTTAGGCATCATATTTTAGTTTTTTGTTTTTTTGTTTTTTAATATTATTTATTTATTTATATTTATATGAGTACACCATAGCTGTCTTCAGACACACCAGAAGAGGGCATCAGATCCCATTACAGATGGCTGTGAGCCACCATGTGGTTGCTGGGAATTGAACTCAGGACCTCTGGAAGAGCAATCAGTGCTCTTAACCGCTGAGCCATCTCTCCAGCCCCATATTTTAGTTTCTTAAAACATCCAGCTAGCAAAGAATTCATATAGATAATTCCAATTCCATATTCACAACTCAGATCTCCAGGAGTGAGAAGCTACACACTCATTCACATGGAGTCATTTTAAAACAAGATGTAGCCCTTGTGATACTTTGTCTCTCGATATTTCATGTGTCCCTTGAGGACAGGACATTTCCCCTTATAACTTCAAAATGAAATATTTAATTGCAGTACCACTGTAACTCAGACACATTATTATTACAGTTGACCCATTGATGACCTTTAGAACTTACTTTTTCTTTTACTGATGCAGATTGCTCCATTTAGTTGCATTTCTTTTGCCTTCTTTAACCTAGAATGTGTGTGTATGACATGTTTATTTTAAAGAGATCAGACTATTGGGGAAATTGGATGTCCAGTTGTTTTGTCATCATGAACTCCAAGTGTTTTCTGGTAGCTAGTTGTATGTCTCTGTGCAGTAGCTTAGGAGATGCATGATACATGGGTCTGGTCAGAGTGGATTGTATTACGTGGTTACCATGATAGCAAGCAGCTCCCTCCATAGTAGTTTCCTTCTTCCAGCCGCCCTGCTTGCGGTAATCCACCAGAGAGCTTGCCCAAATGCATTAATGCAAAGAGAGACTTCCTTGTGGGCTCTTCCACGTTTAGTGATCTGGCAATCTTCTGAAAAGAACAACCTTGTTACCTCTCAGCTCAGTTGTTTTTAGTCACTTTGGACTCTAAACTTTAGCTTTTCTCAAATCTGCTTGATTTTTTTTTTTAAAGACTATCTTGTCTTAGTCTTTTTTTTTCCCCCCCAATCCCTTTTTTCCTACATTAATGATGCTAAGCCCACTTTTTCAAGGTCCAACAGTTCAATTATCTGTAATTGTTGGACACTAAATAAATACCTAAACTTTTGTGGTGTTGATTTTTACATTGATGTCTCATTTGCTAGTAGTTTGCATGATTCTCAGTTTAGCAGAGTTTTGTCTGTTCTGAGCAGACTGGGAACTCATTTGTTGAGCCATGCTACATGCTGGTAGAAGCGAAAGCATCCTCACCCTAAAAGAGTTCATCTTCTCTCTGGGGATACAGACTAACTAGTCCTCAAGCGCGATAAGACTTGAAGTGAGGGCACTGATGGACATGGGCTCCTAGAATTGTCTTATGTTTCCACAGAAGGTTTTAGTCAACGCAGGAATTACCACAGGGCACCATGTAAAATTCAGTTTGTAGAGCCTTAAGTTGAAAAAAGGCTTTTTAACAGAGTGCTGCTGGTGCTCCATTCAGAGGAACTTGTTTTTCCCTGAATTAAGCTTAATAAAACAAGCTTAACTTTACAACAAAAATAGACTCTCCCAACCATTCGTACTTCTTGGGCCTCTTAAGTTGATGCTGCTCAGAGTATGTTATTGTTCATTTTTAACGTAAGGAACCAATGTTCTCCAAAAAGAAGACAATATTGAGGCCAGGGGAGATGCTTCTAGGTTTTAATCTTCTGACTCCTTGAGTATAGTTAGGGGGTACTTGTCTTCTGATTCCCTGAGTATTGTCGGGATTGCCTAGTTCCAAGGTACCCAGCATTTCTGAGTTATTATTGCTACATAAAAAAATTACTGTAAGGACTAAAACAGTTCTAATTCAATTTCAGGGAGCCCAGATTCCACCTCTCCTTCTACTAGCCCTACCTTCTGGAATTACAGCCGTTCTGTGGGGGATTATGCACAAACCTTAAAGAAGTTTCAGTATCAGCTTGCCTGTAGATCTCAGGCCCCATGTGCTAACAAAGATGAAGCCGATCTCATTTCTAAACAAGCTGCAGAAGAGGTAAAGGAAAAGTAAAAATGATTTAATCTATTATAACTTTCAGATTGCTAGAAAACTTTTTTCCTATGATCTCTTTTAATGGTTAGAAACATTTGACATTCATAGTGGAATAGCTTTTGTTTGAAACTTGTACGTGTATGACACATAATTAATTAAAATGCCCTGCCTAGAATACCATTCCATGATTATTAGAAAAAAGGCTATCACAGACTGGGTCTGTAACTCAGTGGTAGAGTACTTACCTGTGTAGCATACACAAGGCACTGTGGTTGACCCCAGCACTACACTAAAATAAAAAATAACAAAAAGTTCTCAAATATCTATTGTACTTAACATGTGCCAGACTGTTACACTTAAAATACATACATTTAGGAATCTGTACTTCATTCATTTCATTTCATATGTGGGGTTTTATAGTTTTACTTTGTACTTAAAAGAAAAAAACACACACAAACCCTACCAACATAAAGAACTTTTAAAGATACACTTGTACAATAACAACAACCAAGAGTTAGTAACAGAAAAATTTGCTAAATGCTAATTAAATGAATATTAGTGTTTCTGAAGGGTTTTTTGTTTTGTTTTTTAAACAGGTCTGGGCAAGAGTTACTATGAATAGACAGCTTCTTGATCACATGGATTCATGGACAGCCAAGTTTAGAAATGTAAGTTGTAGGCTGGAGAGATGGCTCAGCGGTTAAGAGCCTGGCTGCTCTTCCAGAGGATCTGGGTTCAATTCCCAGCAACCACATAGTAACTCACAACCACTTTTGACTATAGTTCCAGGAAATCTGATGCCCTCTTCTGACCTCCATGGGCTCTGGACCCATATACATATATGCTGGCAGGCATACATACATACATACATACATACATACATATACCCACATACAAAATAAAAATATATAAATCTTAGAAAACAAAATGTTAAGTTGGGTCTCATGCCAGTCATTGAATTGTATCAAACTATCAACTGGGGTTATTCATAAGAATGTTTGAATTAAATATTATTAAAAGTAATGGTGCATATATAGGGTAGAGATGACAGTTTTCTTGGGATTATGTATTCCTTTCCATGTTCAATCAGTGTAGTTAGAGAAAATAAAGAAACAGTATGTTTTAAGATGTTTCCATTTAGCCAGGCAGTGGTGGTACACGCCTTTAATCCCAGCACTTGGGAGGCAGAGGCAGGTAGATTTTTGAGTTCGAGGCCAGCCTGGTCTACAGAATGAGTTCCAGGACAGCCAGGGCTACACAGAGAAACCCTGTCTCGAAAAAACAAAAAACAAAAAAATTCCATTTTACAGTGAGCTAGTGAGTTACCTTGGTTTGAAAACTGCTTTACTGATTATAAACCAGCACAAGTGTTATGGTAATATGGGAGTACATGTAGACTGAAGATTGTGTTTCCTTTCAGCCTAGAGTAACAGTTATAGAAAGTGTTTTGTTTGGAGGCAGGGTCTTACAATGTAGCTCCAGCTGACCACAGACTTGTGATAGTCTTCCTGTCTCCATCTCTCAAATTCCCAGATTATAGGCAGGAGCCATTATGCCCATCTTAAAAAAAGAAATTTTAGAAAAAAAAAAGTAACATCTAGCTGAAACTGTAACATTTTCTTCAAATAAGAAGCAGATATGAAGTAAGAATGTAAGCTGACGGTGCTCGGCTTCACACTGTTGTTACCTGCATTCTCTTTCACTGTGGTTTACGACTTGGCTAATCAAGTATAAGACAAAGTTACCTGAAAGAAGGAAATAATGACTTGAGAAGTACTTTAGAATGATAACTATAGAAGCCATTTTTCATTCTTCCCTAGTGGATCAGTGAGACAATATTAGTGCCACTTGTGCAAGAGATTGAGTCTGTCAGCACCCAGATGAGACGGATGGGCTGTCCAGAGCTGCAAATAGGAGGTATGTGAAGCAGAGCCCTCCCTGTGTGGGAGTTACTTTTAGTAGATGAGTTCAGTGGAAAACATCGTGTAATGGGCTGTTGAACATCCTTTGTTGTCTTCCCGTGAAGAAGAAAATGATTGTAGTTGTTTTCAAATGCATCAGCTTTATTTGAGAGTGGACAGTACAAAGGTGTGCTTGAACCATCAGCACAGCTCATTTTAGAGCATGTCATCACCCCACACCCTTTCCATACTGTCCTCCAGCCTTGTGCAAATTCCAGGCTGTCTCTGCAGACAGGCCTGTTGGTGCTATTCCATGTTAGTGATGTCACTCCGTTTCCGGTCCTTCGTGACTGGCTTCTTTCCCTTGGCATATGTATTTAAGTTTCATCCAAGTACTTTATTTCTTTTTATGCCCAACTAATACTCAAAATGAATCTTATATATTTTATTTACCTATTCACCAGTTGATTGGCATTTGGATTATTTCCTATAAATAATGTTGTTGTGAATAAGGTTTTCAGTATACATTCCCTTCAAAAAGCTTATGCCAGTTCATGCTGCTGCTTCTATACTCCTGGAATAATCCCTTCTAACACCAGGTGCTGCTTATATGCTTAGGCTGCCTTTTTTCCTCTTAATTTTTTTGCATGATTATCTTTCATACTCTAAAGGAAGTCACTATCATAAACTACTTACCCTGGTACAGTGGGTAACTTTTAATACAGTTTATTTGAAGCTCTGGTATATCTTTTATACCTATAATATTTTCTATATATGTCTATATATTAGTTTTGCCAACATGAATTTGGATACTTTTTTTTAAAAGAGGTGTGTGTGTGTGTGTGTGTGTGTGTGTCTCTAAGAGAAAGTGAGAAAATCTAGCTACCTTACATGAAATCATGTAAACTCCATACTGCAAGTTATTTCTGGTTTGGAAAGATAGCTCAATAGTTAATATCACATAGTGCTCTGGCAGGGTACTTGAGTTCAGTTCCCAATGCTCTCCAACTACCTGCAAATCCATCTCCAGGAGATCGGATACCTCTGGTCTCCATAGTCACCTGCACTCATGTGAACATTACACACAGACACACAGAAATACATGTTTAAAAGTAATAAAACAAACAAGCAAAACCTAGGGCCTGGAAAGGTGGCCTAGTGGTTAAAAGCACTGGCTGCTCTTTCAGATGACTCAGGCTGAAAGCCTATTACCTACACAGCAGCTCACAACCAAATGTAACTCCAGTTCCAGAGGATCTGACACCCTCTTCTGTCCTTCACAGGCACCAGGTATATATTGGTACACAGATATACATGCAGGCAAGGTATCCATACACATGAAATAAAAACATATCTTTAAGTTATAAAATAAATCTTTTTAAAAAAGATTAATTATTGCTTTCCTTTATTCTTTCAACAAATATTGAGTACCTACAATAAGCTGGGTGCCGTTTTAGGCATTGCTGTGGTATAACATTGTAGAAAAATGACTGACACCCCTGCTTCTTTTGAACTTTCTAATAAATGAAGTAAACAGGAACAGTGGAAGAAAATAATTAGTGCTAGGACAGAAAAAAAGTGTAGAAATAGTTAATGATCTTTGTGCTTGGCGGGTGAAATCTGAGCTAGGGTGTTAAGGAAGACATTGCAGACTTGTGCAAAATCCTGAAGGCAGTAAGGAGCCAGCCATCTGAAAACTGAAGCTCACTGGAGTCTGGAGAGTAATCTGTGCTCTTTGTGTTTTAACAGAGGCGAGTGTTACCAGCTTGAAACAAGCCGCCCTGGTCAAAGCTCCTCTCATTCCAACTCTGAATGCAATTGTGCAGTATTTAGACCTAACACCAAATCAGGAGTACTTGTTTGAAAGAATCAAAGGTAACTTGATTTGAAGAGGAAAAATGAAAGCTCTTTTGCAACATTAGGATTTTTGTAAATGAAAGATAACAAGGAAAAACATATTTTGAAAAAAGTAAAAAATGTAATTATGCTCTTATATTTTATAAGTATATATTTAAGTATGGGTTAATTAAGGCTTATACTTGAACAACCTTGCAGTCCTCTAGTTGACACACTAAGAACTGTCAAAAGAGTATCCTTGAATATTTTAGTTTTATTCTGTGTAAGAAATTTAAATATGAGTTAAATAGGCTGGTCTCATTTTCTATTCCTAACACGTCCAAGAACTGGGTGCCACTGTGATACTTTTTGTAATATCAGTATGCTAATCTGATTCTGGTCATTTTCGTAATTTCTCTTTAATTTGTGGTTTCTGTTATATGCTTAGAGTTTGGGGGGAGATAAGATCTGAGGAGACTGACCTGGAATCAGGAAGATCACCTCCTGAGCCAGCCCGTAGACTCTCTTCAGCAGGCCGTTATACTCAGAGAACAATTCATAAAATTAGAGTTATTGTTCATTTGGACAGACTGTACAATGTTTCTTTGTTAAAGCAGATTTTTAAAATAGTATTTTAGTCTTCAAATTTTTCATACATTTTTACATGGAAAGTATTATAGTCTGTGTTATGTATTCAGTTTTAAGAACAAGCGGTCTTTCATAACTGTAGAAACTTGTCACATAGGAGAATTTCAAGCAAGCACACAACACTGGATGGAACTCAGTGATAGAGCGTGCACTAGATCTCCTGTTCAGTGCCCCTACCTCAAAAACACACACACACACACACACACACAACCTTCACATCACTGAGTTCAGAACATGTCTCTCTCAGGCCTCCCCTGCCTGTCATTCCCAGGCTGCTTTCTGCCTCTTGTTTCATTGGAAGCAAGTCCTACATGTCGTTGTCAGTCAGAGCCAAGCCATTTTGTGAAGCTCCTTTGTTGGATGGTCTTTCAGTTGTTAGTTATCTGTAATGTTTTCTTAATGTATTCGTAAAACAAAGCTTCACAACGCTAACCACTCTGTTAGCGCGCACCGACCAGTCTGCTATCCTGCTCACATTGTAATGTTCCCTTACTCTATGGAATACCCTGCCAGCTCATGAAATATATAGTCCTGTTTTAAATACTGTTTGTTTGATCAGGATTCAAATACTATCCTGTGTTATGATAAATTAATGTTTCTTTAAGTTACAGTTTATCCTTTCTTCCGTCCTTTCTATCTTTCTTTTTTTAAAAAGCCTGGTAAGGTTTTACAACAGAATACTTTCCTTACTGTAACCTTCTGGCTTTCTTTTCTTGGTTTTTGTTTGTTTGTTTGTTTGTTTGTTTTGTTTTGGTCTACAGCATTTTAATTTTTCCTTTTTTTGCACAGAACTTTCTCAGGGGGGCTGTATGAGTTCATTCCGATGGAACAGAGGCGGAGACTTCAAAGGACGCAAGTGGGACACAGACCTGCCCACTGACTCTGCTGTAAGGCCTTCGTTAGTTTGTGCATGATAAATTTGTTACTATATTTACATGGTTTTATTTTCCCATTATAAAATATTAGAAAGAATTTAGTAAGAGGGAAATGATTAGAGCAGCACCAGTCTCTTGCCCAGCCACTGTGAAGACTGTCTGCTTCCTTAAGTGGTACTGTCTTTGAAGTTCCTCAGCATACCTGCAGGAACACTGTGTGCAAGCTGACGTGTTCTGCTTCCCGTTTTGCTTTTATGATATTTAAGCAGGTTTTTATTATTACACATCTTTGTTTAATTGTTCTTTATTGGACCTAAAAGATTGATAAAGTGGTAGTGGGAAAGAGTTTGTTTTTATGTGTTAAATGATGTAGCAAAGAATATTATGACACATTCTTTCTTATGTGGGATTATTGCTTGAGGAAAGATTGCTACCATCATAATTTAGCAAATCAAACAGCATTAAAGTTGATGTTTTTGAAAATTGCGTTATTTTTGTATTAACTATGTGAAAATTTTGATGCTGATACTTAAATTGAGAATTGAGTGTATGCAGTTTTTCTTAGTGTTGCTGACAACTGTAAGGATGCAAACTTTCCATTTTAACAGAAAGTGAGGAGCCAGGTCAGGTATAGGCCTGTAATCCTAACTACTCAGAAAGTTGAACAGAGGATTTCAAATTCAGTTCAAGGTCAGCCTAAAAAACTTAGTGATACCTTATATCAAAATAAAAAGGGCTAAGTGACAGAGCATTTGCCTAGTATGTGTGACTCTGGGTATAACCTTGAAATACACACACACACACACACACACACACACACACACACACACACACACACGGGTGTGGGAGAAGTGGAGAGAGGGAGGAGGAATGTCTGCTTTTCTTGAATTGCAGTTAAAAAAAAACAAAACGGCCAGACAGTGGTGGCGCATGCCTTTAATCCCAGCACTTGGGAGGCAGAGACAGGCGGATCTCTGAGTTCCAGGCCAGCCTGGTCTACAGACTGAGTTCCAGGACAGCCAGGGCTTCACAGAGAAACCCTGTCTCGAAAAACCAAAAAAAATAAAATAAAATAAAATGAAGGTGAAATAAGTCTGGTGTCTGAATTACCCCACTCCATGCCTGTCTCCCCACATTGGGGCTTTTAATGCTTCTCTTTAAAAACTTCCCATTACAAGATCAAATTGATATGATGACAGATATATTTTTTCAATTTCGAATGATTTTTTGTTGTTGTTGTTGTTTGTTTGTTTTTTCAAGACAGGGTTTCTCCATTTAGCCTTGGATGTCCTGGAACGAACTCTGTGGACCAGGCTGGCCCTGAACTCAGAGATTCTCCCTGCCTCTGCCTCCCCAGTGCTGAGATTAAAGGTGCGTGCCACCACTGCCCAGCTTGAGTGAATTTTTTTAGGGGGATGGTGGCGATCACAGCTGGGGCAGCGCTCTAGCACTGGGCTACACACCAACCCTGGAGTAGATTATGTGAAAGAGAAGCTGAGCCTTAGTCGGGCAGTGGTGGCGCACGCCTTTAATCCCAGCACTTGGGAGGCAGAGACAGGCGGATTTCTGAGTTCGAGGCCAGCCTGATCTACAGAGTGAGTTCCAGGACAGCCAGGGCTACACAGAGAAACCCTGTTTTGAGAAAAAAAAAAAAAGGAAGCTGAGCCTTACTTCATCAACACACTAAATGTTTTGTGATTTAATAAATTTCTTATCTTTTTTTTAGTATAGAAATAGAGTTTATTTAGGGCATGGGGAGGGGAGTTAAGAGGGTAGTAGAGGCAGAGAAAGGCAGAGAGAGGAAGAGAGTAGAGAAGTAGAGGAGTAGAGAAGTAGAGGAGTGGAGGCCGGCCATGACCACGTGGAGAGAGGGGGGAAGGGAATCAAATTTCTTATCTTTATAAAAGTAATTGTAAGTATAGATCTGTTCAAAGATCTGTGTCTGTGCTAGATTGTCATGCTAATTTTGAATGTTGTTGTTGTTTTCAGATCATCATGCATGTGTTTTGCACCTACCTTGATTCCAGATTACCCCCACACCCTAAGTACCCTGATGGGAAAACATTCACTTCTCAGCACTTCGTTCAGACGCCAAATAAACCAGGTACTAACTCGTAAAAGAACATGTTGAAATTTTTGCCTGAAATTCCCTAAAGGTTTAGTTTTTTCTGCTTTTGTTTTGGTTTTTCAAGACAGGGTTTCTCTGTGTAGCCCTGGCTGTCCTGGAACTCACTTTGTAGACCAGGCTGGCCTCGAACTCAGAAATCCGCCTGCCTCCGCCTCCCGAGTGCTGGGATTAAAGGCGTGCGCCACCACTGCCCAGCAAGATTTATTTTTTTAACATACCACATTTTCTTCGCAGATGTTACGAATGAAAATGTGTTTTGTGTTTATCAGAGTGCTGTCAACCCTCCGCATTATGAGCTAATCTATCAGCGGCATGTCTACAATCTCCCAAAGGTATTTCTTTCTTTTCAGTTTTTGGGGTTGAACTCAGAACCTCATGCATGCTGGGCCGGTGCTCTGCCCTGAGCTACATCCCTGCCCCTCAAGCACATGTCGCCCGGGGACATCACAGTGCCTTCTGATGGCAGTTTTAAAATTGAATCTGTTGGTTTGTTTTTGCTTCTCCTGAGTGCTGAGATTAAAGATGCACACTGCTATCACCAGCTCTTCCTGTATCTTTTTAAGGTTGAAACCATGTTATTCATATAACCTTATACTTTGCTTTTAATAACTAACTTTAAAACATAATTTTCCTCATCTTTAAAAATATTTTATAAAAATATTAGTGGCCATAAAAACCCTTCATAGCATGGTCTCTCCAACCACACTCTCCTGAGCACTCAGGACAGCCGAGCTTCCTCATGGCTGGCACTGTTGAATGCCCTGCTTGGTACACACAGCCGTCTATATTTAGCCCAAATTTATTTATTTATTTATTTTTTAAGATTTTTTTATTTATTTCATGTATGTGAGCACACTGTCTCTGCCTTCAGACACACCAGAAGAGGCATCGGATCCCATTACAGATGGCTGTGAACCACCATGTGGTTGCTGGGAATTGAACTTAGGACCTCTGGAAGAGCAGCCAGTGCTCTTAACCTCTGAGCCATCTCTCCAGTCCCCTAGCCCAGATTTCTAACACTTGCATTCTGAGGCACAGAATATTTCCAAGGCTGTTAGAAAAATATGACCCAATGACTTTATATAAGAAGTTACCTGACAGTTCACATGTCCATGCAGGTGTTTTATTGGTCGCAAAGAAGTTTTATTGGTGATCTTTGCAATTTTTTTATCATCATCTTTATGCATTGATTGCAATTTTTTGTGTTGTTGTTGGTTTGTAGTTTGCAGAGGTGTGGAATGGGCAGGGTCTTATCACGCAGCCCAGCTGGCTTCAGATGTTCAGTTCTGCCTCAGTTTCTTGAGTGCTAGGATTACAGGCAGGCTCCTCTATACACATATAATCATGCACTGAGTTCTGTAGCAGATCCTCAGCAGAAATAGTAATTTCTTTCTGGTTTAATTAACATTACTTGTGTCCATGCATGTATTTTGAGCCATGGAGGCTCCTGTGGCTGCCCACGCCACTTCTTTTCTTTTCTTTTTTTTAAATGAAAGAAAAATACTACCGTATAAAATTTATACATCTGAATTCATTTAAAGGTGATCTATCAATAGAGGGATTTTATAGACCAACACTTAAAAATCATTGTTGGATTTCAGAGCTGGCAAACCTTGCCTGGCTGTTCTTACAGATAAAATCATTTAGCATGTTGTTTATTTACTAAAGGCACACGGCACTGTATTTTGAAGACTAGCTAAAAGCCATGTGAGTCCTAACACTTGTTACAGTGCTGTGCTGGAGATAGAATGTTTTACGTGTAGTGTGTGGACCGATCAACCTCAGAGAAGCTTTGTGGTTTGGTTGCGCCTGTGTAAGGCCCTCACCCTACCCCGCCCAGTCTGTTAACGCTCTGCTCGTATTTCACATCCGTATCACACTCTTGCATTTACAAAGCCATTTCCTGCCTCTACGGTCTAAGTTAGGGCTTCCCTGTTCTGGCATCTGCTCCCCATCACACTCCACTCAGCTGTCATTCTTTTGTGTCAGGCCTTTCCCTGCTCCACGATCAGCTCCGTGCGTGTTCCATGGATCCTGTCGGGCCATAGGATCCCACTTGTTAGCAAAGTGTAGGTGTTGTGTGTCAAATGGATACAACTTTGAATTATGTCAAATTTTGAACTGGTGGGGTGCAAACTGATAAGATCTGCATTTGTGTGTGACTGAATCTTTTAGTTTAAATCTTACTAGGTTTTTGTTTTTGTCTTGATTCTAGGGCAGAAATAATATGTTTCATACGCTGTTGATGTTCCTTTACGTCATAAAGACCAAAGAGTCAGGGATGCTTGGGTAGGTACTTACGATTTTAAAGTTAGCTACTCAATGTAGTTACTTCCTATTAACTTTAACTTAATTTAGTTAGTCCTCCTGTGTTAAGATTATGCAAAGGCAGCACATATACCACAAGATTTGTAAACAAATTCTAGATAGGTTCTAGTTCATCAGGGCCTCAGAACCACCATCCCCCTGTTGGTAAAGTCAATTAGACATCAGGTTGCCTTTACACATGTGTCTCCTGGAGTTCCATTTTACAGGCAAAGCATTGCACAAGGTCATTATATTTCCAAAGGACCTGTACCCTTTCCAAAATAGTACTACCTGAGAAGAATAATAGTCTGTTAAAGTTGTTTATGAATTCATTAATGAAGCTCACATTGTTTACAAATTCAGATTTACTGTATTGTCATATTGATGACTCAATGCTTAATATTTCAAATACTGTTTGAAGTAAATGGACCACTCCTGAGGCTGAGAAAATCTGCTAAGGTATATCTGGGAGTCTGAAGACTTAACTTCTGGGGTCCAGCTGTCATAACAAGGACCTAAAGTGAGTGAAAGGTCAAGGGAAGTGCCTGGTGCAGAGGGCATGTGTGGCTGGCTGGTCCACTCTGCTGGGGGAGCCTCTGTGAAAAAGATTGTGTTTACACGTGCTGTTCATAGTTAGGAGATTAGATGTGTCCCTAAATGAGCTGCCCTCACAGCCCAAGCACATGTGCCACATGACTTGTCTGAACTGAGACACTCTGAAGGGCAAAATGAGTATCAGATTTCACAAAAACAAGTAAAGTTACTTGCTTACATGTGTTGTACACTGTTTACATACTATATACTGTTTTGGGTGTCTGCTGGAAATATGGAGGTGGTATGTGTGTGCAAGGCACTGTCTGAGTCAAAGCAAACTCTATTCCTAAATTTATTACATAGAAAAATATGAAAGCAGACAGTTGTAAACAGATAGACACATTCATCCCCTTCTGCTTTTTTATGTTTGTCTGTTCTTGATTGTTGTTGTTTAAATTATTTATTGTATGTATATGAATATTTATATGAATGCATATGTATATGAGTGCACTGTCGCTGTCTTCAGACACACCAGAAGAGGCATCAGATCCCATTACAGATGGTTGTGAGCCACCATATGGTTGCTGGGAATTGAACTCAGGACCTCTATTAAGCAGTCAGTGCTCTTAACCACTGAGCCATCTCTCCAGTCCCAGTCTTTTGGTTTTTTTGGTTTTGGTTTTGGTTTGGTTTGTTTTTGTTTTTGTTTTTGTTTTTGTTTTTGTTTTTGTTTTTGAGACAGAGTTTCTCTGTGTAGCCCTTGCTGTCCTAGACTTGCTGTGTAGACCAGGCTGGCCATGAACTCATAGATATCCACCTGCCCTTGCCTCCCAGGTGCTGAGATTGTTTGTTGCCATGCCCAGCCTCATATTTTTTAATATAAGAAAGATGAAATGGGAAGATTATTTTGTAAAGTATCTAAACTAAGAAGGTTTTTCATTATTTTTCAATTGCAAAAATAATGCATGCTCAATACAGAAATATTTAAATGGCATAACAGTGCACACTAGAAAATGAAGATACCTTTGTACTCAGCCTCTCCGTTCACCTCCAATGAGATGCCCAGTGTCAGGTTTTCAATACCCAGACTGCTTTGAAGAATGAGTTTGTATCTCTCATGTTATTTTAAAAATGAATTGCACCCAAACTTACTACTCTTTGAGCTGACTTTTTAATTATGGTATGTCTTAGGCATTTGTCAGTATTAGTAAGAATATATTTTTTTCTAAAATTTCTAGTGTTTCATTATAATTGAATATTTACATATATAGAATGGAATATGAAATTTACAATAGGTGTATTGTATTGTCAATATACAAAATCACTGTTGGAACTGGAGATGGCTCAGTTGTGAGAGTCCAGGATGCCTTTGCAGAAGTCCCTTGTTCAATTCCCAGTACCCACATGGTGGTTCACAACTGTCTAACTCCAGTTCCAGGGGATTGACCCCTGCTCTGGCTTCCACAGGCACACTAGGCATGTATACAATTCACACGTGTAGATCCAGGCACAACACTTATATACAGAGAAAATTTGGTGTTTCTAAAAGGCTGAGGTTTTATTTGTTTGTGGGGTTTTGTTGTTGTTCTTTTGGTTTAACTTGGTTTTCCAAAACAGGGTTCTTCCTCTTGTAACCCTGGCTGTCCTTGAACTCAAGAAATCAGCCTGCCTCTACCTACTGAGATAAAGGTGTGTGCCACCACCACAGGGCTTGGAAATTCTTTGAAGACAAGGAGAGATTTTAGCTTGTGAGAACTTAGGTCATGTGGTCAGTTTTTGACAGTGCTGAGCAGTGAACTCAGCTTCACTCATGCTGAGTAGTCTTCTACACTATATCCCCGTGTGGGCTTTCCCCACGTTTTAGGAGAGTTTTTCTGTTTGGTGTTTTGGCCTGTATATCATATATCACACACTGGCCTTGAATTCCCAATCTTCCTGCTTCAGGAATTGCTAGGGGAGCACCACTATGCTCAACTTCGAAATCTGTAATTTACATTGTAAGTAAACAAATTACATGTAGTTTATGTTGAAGTGTGTGTGAGAGCCATTTCCTCATCCTCCCTTGTATTTCTTTTAACCAAGGAAGGAAAAATACTTTAAAATATTAGTATTTTTCAGCTGACTTAGAAATGAAAAGCACTTGCTCTTTTTCCAGAAGACTCAAGTTCATTTCTCAGCATCTATACCAGGCAACTTCCCAAGCACCTGCAACTCCTGCTTCAGGAGCTCCATCACACTCTTCTGGCCTCCACAAAGACCAGCAAATGTGGCATACATACACATACAAAATAAATACATAAAATAAATCTTTAAAAATACTTTTAAAGCAGACAGTTAAGGCCAGGTGTGGTGGTATTACATGTAATCCCAGTATTCAGAAGGTAAATTTAAGAAGCTATGTATATACCCTATATGTATATACATAAGAGTATGAGTCCCTTAGATAAAGTTAATGACTGACGTGAATAATTAATATTTCCCAAGGACAACCGCACCTGAATATATGACATATATTCTGTCACATATAGTATGGCATAGTTTAAGATGTGTGACTAATGAACAAACTTACAGACTGGCCCCCATAGACGCATATGTTTGAATACTTGGTTGCTAATTGGTGTAAGTGTTTGGGAAGGAAAGGAGATGTGACCTTGTTGGAGGCAGTGTGTTGCTGAGGGCTGGTTTTGAGGCTGACTGCTTGCTGCCATGCTCATGGACTCTTAAACCCTTGAAATGCTTTCCTTTATAAGCTGCCCTAGTCATGGTATCTTTTATTTTTATTATTATTATTATTATTATTATTATTATTATTATTATTATTATTATTATTTTGAGACAGGGTTTCTCTATGTAGCTCTGACTGCCCTGGAACTCACTCTGTAGACCAGGCTGACCTCAAACAGAGATTCACCTGCCTCTGCCTTCTGAGTGCTGGGATTAAAGGCGTGCGCCACCACGCCCAACATTGGTAATGGTATCTTACAACCGTGATAGAAAAGTAATTAAGATACTTACCAAGAAATCCCTAATAATCAGTAGATTTCTATTCAAGCCAAGGCCTAACTTCTCAGTATCCTCTGTTTTAAAAAATTAATTGATTCTGGGCAGTGGTGACACATGTTTTTTAATCCCAGCACTTTAGGAAGTAAGTGTAGGTGGATCTCTGAGTTGGAGGCCAACCTGGTCTACAGAGAAAGTTCCAGGACAGCCAAGGCCACACAAAGAAAATTTGTCTTGAAAAACAAAATTAATTGGCACTGTATAATATTACCTAAAAAAAAAATTGTTAGCTCTTTCTATTTGATGCAGCTCTTTAAGTCTACTGAAAAATTAATTTTTCACCCCATAAAGCAATTATTTTAAACATAGATTTTAAGCACAGTTACTGAAGTAGTCACCATTACTTGAACTCACCCGCTGAGCTGTGTGACGGGCTGCATTGCTGATTCACCTCAGCTGTCACCAGTTAAACAGATGTCCCTCCTATTGTTAATTTTATTAGAATCAGACCTTAGATACTTTGGCAAGCAATTGTACTAAAATTGTTTTCCTTTCTTTGTAGGAGAGTTAATCTTGGGCTATCTGGTGTGAATATTTTATGGATTTTTGGAGAGTAGTCCATCATTTAATTCCAAACATTTGGATTTTGATTTTAATTGGCCTGGAAGAAGTTGAAGCTAAGCATCTCCGAGTAAGCACCTCTTCTGAAATAAGATGCATGTTTTGCAGACTTGTTAGATTTAACAGGAAACAAGCTGTGGGGAACATAACAAAGCCCACGTCTTCTATCCCACGAAACATGTATTACATTGGATGACTCTGAAACTACAGTCCTGGGCTGTGAATTAGTGCGGTTGCCTTCACTTGGTGAGGGCAAGGACACCTCTCCATTTTAACCCCAGGGAGAATCTGTACCTCATTCTTTACCATCGGAGACTGGTTTTTGTTGTTGGATAGTAGTGTAAGTACTCAAATGAACCTTGCTAGTTTTCTTTGTTGTATCTTTATATTTCCCCAGTGTTCTACAAGTCAGCCTAAAGCTGGAATGAAATTAATTTCTAAGTGATGTAATAATTAATCCTGCTGAGCCATCTCCCCAGCCCCCTATTGGTTTTTTTAATATTAAAAGAGATTTGATAATATTGGCAGCTTGAAAGGTCAATGCTTGCAATAAAATTGGCTGATAAAATTAAACTTTTGGGTTTTAGTTAAATGTCTAAGGACATCAAGAAAATGGTTCACTGCTTTTATTAGGGGTGTGTGTGTGTGTGTGTGTGTGTGTACACAGCAGGCATTTTATCATTCCTTTCTTTTTTTGGGGGGGGGGTTGGGTTTTTTTTTTTGGGGGGTTTTTGAGACAGGGTTTCTCTGTGTAGCTCTGACTGTCCTGGAACTCACTCTGTAGACCAGGCTGGCCTCAAACTCAGAAATCCACCTGCCTCTGCCTCCCGAGTGCTGGGATTAAAGGCGTGCGCCACCACTGCCAGCTATCATTCCTTTATTTAAGATCCCAATGATAGCCTTCCCATTTCTAGTTTATAGGTAGAGTAGAGTATCCATCTTTTCTTCCTATATGTATATGAAGTAATTAGTAGTCACATTTCTTTTGGTGGGGGGTGTTTTCAAGATGGTTTCTCAGTGTAGTCCTGGCTGTCCTAGAACTCACTCTGCAAACCAAATTGGTCTCAAACTCAGAGATCTGCCTGATCTGCCTGCCTCTGCTTCCTGAGTCTTGGCATCAAAGGTGTACACCACTGACGCCAGGCTAGTAGTTACTTTTTTTTTTTTTTTAAAGATTTATTTATTTTATATATGTGAGTACCCTGTAGCTGTCTTCAGACACACCAGAAGAGAGCACTGGGTCCCATTACAGATAGTTGTGAGCCACCATGTGGTTGCTGGAAATTGAACTCAGGACCTCTAGAAGACCAGTCTGTTCTTAACCGTTGAGCCATCTCTCCAGCCCCTAGTAGTCACATTTTTAATGGCATGTCTTTATTAGACTACTTCCATCACCTGTGTGAGAACAGACGGTGTAGGCCTCCCATTTTGTATAGTTTAATTTTTTTTTTCTTCAAAAGATCAGAAGGTTGACCTTAAGTTTAAAAGCTAATGTCCAAAGGGAAGGAACTAGCACTTACCTGCTCTTGATAAGTGTTAACTTGTTACCCTTAAAAGAAAATATCACTTAAACATGCTAAACATAAGGACACATTATAATTTAAACTGCGATGTTGAGAGATATTCAAGGTGCCATGGAATCAGTTGCTGTGCTATTTAAGTATACAACTGCACAGACTGTACTAAAAGCACCAGAGAATCTTTAACAGCACGTAAGACACCACCAACCTTGTCTTTTATTTGTAACTATGAAAGAATACAATATAGTAGTAAATATATATATAAAAACACTTGACTATGTGAAAAGAAAAGCTGTTTTACCTGCATTCTTAGTATAGGTTGCTGTAGAGTTTCCTATAACAACTTCTTTACAAGGGTTTGAGCTAGCTGTACTTATTATTATCTTTTATTTAAACAGAATTGGCAAAGACATGGTGAGATATTGCTAGGAACTTCAGCAGCTCAGGAGGCTGAAGTGGGAGAACCATTAGTTCAAGGCCAAACTAGGGTACATAGTGATAACCTTTCATAAAGATAAAACAGTAATAAAATAATTATAATCTGCATTGGTGAAATCATTTGAATTCATTCTACAGAAAGTGTTATGCAAATATAGCATGTTTTGTTCTGTTTGTTTGTTTTCATTACTAGGGATTGAATCCAGGGTACAGCTTACAGTGTACCACTGAGCTGCATCCCCAGCCTCCAATATAGCAGTTTCTTGTATTAAAGTCAATATCTACTAATACCACAAAGCCTCCTAGGATATGCGTCACGTGTTCCTTTTCTTTGCTTGACTCAGATCCATGAATCTAGATTACGTTCACTATGACATTTATCTTTTTCTTTTTTTTTAATCAATACCAGCCTTTACTTAAACCAAATTTGTTTTAAAGCATACTGAAGGTGTTTATAATCTAGTTTCCACTGAGACAGAAATACTATGTTACTTGGTTTTCTCAAACTAATATACTCTTCAAGCTGATATTTGAATGACAAAGAAATGTGTACAGAGTGGTTCTTTCTCAGCTTGGCTTGGCAATAGAAAGCTTCCATATGGACTTCTCCAGAGGGCTGCCTTGGTCCTTTCCTCCACTGCAGAGCCTCCTTGGTGAGACATTCATCCCGGAGATTCACTCACCCCATCTCAGCCTCATCCCCAGCCTAGTCAATATGCGCTACATCTCTCCTGAGCTCCATTATTACTCACCCAGGAACCTGTCAGACATTGGGTATCTATCTGAGGACTCTGCATCTGGGACCCCATTCACATCTGAAACCTTTGAGGTCTTTTAACATCCCTTTCTGTGCCTGTTAAACTGTTAGTTGCTCATGCTCGCAACTGCGGTGTCAACCTTGATTCCTTGAGCTCCTTGTGTCCCCAGTCCAATCAGGCAGCAGACCTCATCCATTCTTTTTTAACAATGTCCCTCGCAGCTGTCCTTTTCCATTTCTGCCACCACTCCTCCCATTTGTACGCTTATCAACTCACACAGGACCGATGTAACGGCCTAATTAATCTCATAGCCTTCTAATTGTTGCCATGCTTCCAGATTTTCCAATTCATCCTGTACATTCTCTTCAAATTTATCTTCCTGGAACACCTGTTTGATTGTTTCACTCCCTTGATAAATTCCTAAGCCTGACATTTAAAGCCCTCCACAATCTGGCCCCAGCTGGGCTCTCTGCACCCAAATCTTTGGTTCTAGCCAGTGTAGCCTGCTTCCTGCTGTGACATTCTCTGCTTGCTGTCTCTGCTCATCCTCTGTAGTCTCTGGGAATCCTCCAGTTACATGGCCCTCCCACCGTGAGACTCACTCTGATTAAACTTGCTGCCTGGTCCTAACCACGCCAGCATTTTTCTCCAGAAAATGAGGCCTGTGTCCTTTGGCAGTCAGCCTTCCTTCCTACCCACAGACTTGGAAATGGATGAGTAGCTCATCTTCACACAAGGACTGCAGGTGACCAGCTTGAGCTAAGGACACTGCTATTCGGGGTACCCATTTATGGATAGGGTACCCTCGGAAAGGTGGGCCAGTCAGGCACGCTGGCTTCTTAGTGCAGAAAGGTTTCAGAACTCCACCTGCACACAGTACTGCTTCGAAAGTTAAGTTATTTAGCAGTGCTCCAGGACCAGTTCCATGTACTCTGCAGGCCTTCCTTAGCAACCTGGAGCAGAGCAGCATTTTGTCCCAGATAAGATAGAACAGTGAAAACCTAGCAGAGGCTGGCTGCCCTTCTCTGAAATATGTCAAAGTCTCTGAGCATTAGCAGGCTCGTTTGAAGGAGGGCTTCAGGGAAGGATGTCTTTCTTGTCTGACCACCTAGGGTAGGAAGGCGCAACCAGGGCCCAGTAATACTGCCATGGGTTACTGAGCAGCTTCCCACCACGTCTAGGATGGTTACATATCAGCCTGAGCTGCGTCTCAGTAGATATCAGTAATTCCATTTCTTTCCACCCCGAATGACTGAGGGCTTGGGGTGGATTCCATGGAGAGAGGAAGAAGAGGACCAAGCAAGATGGGTGTGGCCTAAGTGCACCACCAAGGACAGCATGGACCCCAAAGATATTTCCTAGCAGCCCACATGAAAATAACTCCATGCATTCTATGGAGGAAGTTTAAAGATAGAGGTTAAGCCTATATGGTGCCGCATGCCTTTAATCCCAGAGCCAGGGCGGTGGTGAGGCCAGCCAGTTCTACATAGTGAATTCCAGGACTACCAGAGCCACACTGAAAGACCCAGTCTCAATAAATAAATAAGTCCTGCCTCCAAAACGAAGTTGAATATTCTAAAATCAGCCTGACTTCAAAGAGCCACTTGACAGAATGGACTCATCTGTAAGGGCAAAGCAGTAGTTTGGGGCTTTGGGTTTTTTTTGTTGGTGGTGGTTTTTTGTTTGTTTTTGTTTTGTTCTCTGAACCAGGGTCTTATGCATCATTTACCTGACTTCACATGTAATTTCCGGTTGTAAGGTAACAGGAAGATGCCGGCAATGCTTTTGGTAAAGAAAGGGGCAGTAGAGGCATTGGGAAATAGCTTTCTTGTTTTGGAATCGTCTTCAATGGATGCACACCTTCAATGGCCTTGACAGTTCACGTCCCACCTCAGCTGCACAGCCCAGCTATGTTTGTGCCCCTTCCACACCTAGCCCTGGCTGGCCCCCTTTCCTTCTCCCTGTTCTACTTCTAAACTAGAAGGAAAAAATAACAGCCAGACTGCTTTCATAAGCTGCATCCCACAGGGTAAAGATGGAAGTGGGCAGTCTACTCCAGCAGGGGCAGCAACCAGGCACAACTCTGTCTCAAACAAATGGCTCCAGAACAGCTGTGATGGTTTTGGCCCAGAGTATAGGCACCAATTCACTGCACTCCAGCTGCAAAGAAAGGCCCTTGTGTGCTTTAGAAGAGGAGTTGTCCAGGACACCCCCCACCCCACCCCCGTGGCTGAACATGCCTTGCTAACTAGGAAGAGAGACTTGCAGAAGTCTTGCACTGAAGCCATGGGCACCACACCTGATGACTTGAGGGTTTGTATGGCTTCCCTCTTGAGCTCTGACCATCTTTTAAATCAATTCAACACAATGCTCTGTGTTCAGGTCAGTATGTTCTGCATGAGTTCTTTAATGAACTTTTTTTTTTGGATGCCATCTTAGAAATCCCTGGAGTGGAGGAACTTAGAGCAGTGGTTAGATGAGTCTACACTAAGTAGCTTGGACCAAGCTTGAAGGAAAAGCCACATCCTAATATGGCCTTTTAATGGACACTGACACCACATGTTTCTGTGTAGCCAGGACAACTCTCACATGAAATGCTTGCTGTATCCTCCACTTTGACTTCATCACATCTGTTTCCCCTTACCGCTCACTGCCAGTACTTTGTAAAGTTGGTGAGGTGGTGGTGAGATGGCTCAGTGTGCAAAGGTGCCTGACACGGAGTTCAACATGGTGAAAAGGAAGGCCTGACTCAAGCACCTCTGGCTTCCACATGTGCACTGTGATATATGTACCCACACACATAAA
Source organism: Uromys caudimaculatus (assembly GCA_028551405.1). Lineage (NCBI taxonomy): Eukaryota > Metazoa > Chordata > Mammalia > Rodentia > Muridae > Uromys > Uromys caudimaculatus. Next base: position 104,523,392 of record CM052700.1, read on the forward strand.
CATGAGTCAATGTAATTTTTAAAAACTGTCGGTGTAGGGGTCTGCAGGTGTCTATTTCATGACCCTCCTGGTGGGCACTGCCTGAACAAATGGAGAACACATCTCCCGTGGACTGCGAGTTCCTTGAAATCTGAAAGCAAATGTGTGTGAGGTGCTCGGTAAATATTTGCTGAGTTAATAACGACTATATAAACAGAGTTCACTGAATTTCTTGTGCTGGAATTTGCAGTGAATACATCTTCTGTGCTGAAGACCACAGAGGGCTCCACAGTGGGTGGGGTAGCTGAGAAAAGCAAGGAGCTGGCAGTTGGCTGAGTCCAGATCTGTAGAAGGAAAGTTTGGAAGACTCCAATCCCCACCCCCTTCCGTGCATGCTAGGAAAATGGATTCAGTAGTAAAAGGTCTGCAGATGGCTGTGAAGAACAAACCATCTGGAGCTATATCTGTCCATAGCCTCGCCATCTCAGTCAGCACCAGATTGGGGTAGATGCAGTGAGCCTGAGGAATGCTCTCCTCTGGTCCCAGGATACCATGGTCATGTGCTCTGAATGAGTTTTCCCTAAGTATGCCTGACTGTACTAGAGAATCTGACCTAGGAAGGCCTAGAAAAAGACACCAGCAGACCCCTTCACTGACAGCTTTTAAATGATGTTTGTCTCTGTGTTATGTGTGTATGTGCTCACACCGTGGTACACATGTGGATGCTGGACACTGGAGGACAGCTTTCTGAGACGCCTTTTTTGATGAGGAAACTAAGCCCAATGTGACCTGGTCTTTTTGGTTGGTTGGTTGGTTGGTTGGTTGGTTGGTTGGCTGGTTTTGTTTTTGTTTTTTTGGAACACAGTTTCTCTGTATATCTCTAGCTGTCCTGGAACTCGCTCTGTGGTCCAGGCTAGACTAAGTCTTAAACTCAGAGATCCACCTGCCTCTGCCTGACCTGCTCATACTCTTACAAATGCACACTCTAGCTACATTTTTTTCAACAAATGCACACATGCGCACACATGTGCACGATGCATGCACACATACACCGAGGGCTGGCTATAGACTCTGATAAGAACTGAGCAGCAGGGGGCTGGAGAGATGGCTCAGCGGTTAAGAGCACCGACTGCTCTTCCAAAGGTCCTGAGTTCAATTCCCAGCAACCACATGGTGGCTCACAACCATCTGTAATGGGACCCGACGCCCTCTTCTGATGTGTCTGAAGACAGTGACAGTGTACTCATATACATTAAATAAATAAATCTTTAAAAAAAAAAAAAAAAAAAAAAAGAACTGAGCAGCAATAAAACAATTCCCCCTGGAGGAGCAAACTGTAGATGTGGGACCTCGAGCGATAGGTGTCCCTGGGAGGTGTAAGGCTGAGGGGCTCTGCCATACCCCTTCTCTACAGCTGGTAGTAGTAGACCAGCACGTGGATTCCAGTCATGCTAGGTGTATAAGAAATCACCACAAACACTGTTTAGCACTTCTCCCAGCATCAGGTGGGGGCAGCTCCTTTCTGCCCCACAGTATCTAGGCTTTGAAGATAAGCATCATTAATGATGTGCACTCAGGGTCTGGCAGGTGGTGCCTGCTGTTAAGGAGGGCAGGAACAGAAAGGACACGAGCAGAGCAGCCTCCATAAGCCACCTGGGCTTCCTGATAGCATTGTGGCTCAAATTCAAAGACTGCTGTCCTGAGAAAGGGAGAAGGCGAAGGAGACAGGAGCTTTAAAGGGCTTGGAAGCTCCATCATTTCTTCTGTTGTTTCTGCCAAGGGAGCCACAAAGAGCTTCAAGGGAAGGAGCACAGCCCTCTACCTCTTGGTTGAGGAATGTCGCACATTACACGTGGATAACCTAGAAGATAGATTTTACTCACCAAATACAAGCACATGGACGTCTACATGACCATCTTTGGAAAAATACAATCTGTTATAATATGCACTGCCAAAAATGATTCATTGATAGCAAGGAAATTTATCCTAAGAATATAATCAACAGAAAAAAAATAGTCACATCTAAAAGTATTCGTTGTGTGGGTTTATTTTGTTATTTTCTTTTGAATTATTTTTGCAGTACCAGGGATCCAACTCAGGCTTGCACATGCTGGATAAGAGCCTACCACTAAGCTACAGTGCCTGTGCCCCACCACACCCTTTTAAAAGCTTAACAAAACCTGGCCCTGAACTCAATTTTCCTGCCTCACCCTCACAAGTAGCTGGGATTATAGACCTGTGCCTCCAGTCACAGCCATGGTATACATTTGTTCATTACATATCTACCAGTATTGAAGTGATTTATGGTTGGTGCTAAGAGTATGAAGAAGCCAGGCAGTGGTGGCGTACGCCTTTAATCCCAGCACTTGGGAGGCAGAGGCAGGTGGATTTCTGAGTTTGAGGCCAGCCTGGTCTACAGAGTGATTTCCAGGACAGCCAGGGCTACACAGAGAAACCCTGTCTCGAAAAACC